>OX456984.1:259398681-259896181 GCA_949752695.1 Melanostoma scalare | reverse complement strand
ACTCATAAAATAGTTCGAAAGTTGAGACATACAAGAGGTTCTACGAGAGACTTGCAGTTTCTAATGAATTAGAGAGTTATACCTTCTGCAAATTGGTGGACTTAAGAGATTCCTTTTCAAAAGACTTTTAGTGAGAAGGAGGACCTCAGCTAAAAATATTGATTAAAATTTGTGATGTAGTGCGAAACAGAAAGCAATATGATCTGCTTGTCTTATGTTGCACGAGAGACTTTTATTTCAGTTCTTATTTATATTTAATTCAAAGTAACTAAAGAATAGAAAGGTAAAGAGAAATTGAATTAGAATATAAAATAGGTGATGACCAGAGAAGATAAACTTAGGCTGAAGCCTAAAAGCCTAGGCTTTCGCCTATTTCAGTATTTCGAGCCTATTTTCAAGCACCGAGCCTAATCAAGCCTATTCTTGTAATTTAACTAAATTTCATTCTAAAATTCATGAAAAGAAGTGTTTTTTATGCAAACCAACACGATCATTTGATTTGCGAGTCTTATAAATGTGTTGTCGATACTATCGAGTCGATAGCTGAACAATAAACAGAAAAATGTCGCCGTTTAGACTGCCGCTGTTGTGGTCAATTATAAATAAACTGCTTGATTCGAAGAAAAAAATATGGCTGTAATGGAAAATGAATACAAAGTAAACAAACAATGTGACAGCATTTCTTTTGCCTCCAAATTGTTTGCCTCCTTTTTTTCGTTCACAACATTACACATTCTCAATACACGAGTAAAGGATAAACGGTTGCTGTGAAATCTGTGATTGATACATTCGATGACGAGGATGCAGAAGCAATTGGCGCAGCCAAGCGAGCGTTCTCTCATGCTGACATTGAAACCGATTTGGCGTACATCAAGTGCAATTTTTCATCGCTCGTATCAGCAACAGTCAAACTTGAGACACAGGGTTTGGCTTTATCTGAAAGCATTGGTATCATTTCAACCATACAAAATAGCCTAGATGACTTGGATCGCGGTGAATTCGGTGAGAAGTTCGGCAAGGTATTGAAAAGGAACGGTGGGTTTAAGCAAATCGTTGACATCAATAACATCATAAATAAAAACATGCAAGCCACTGAAGCCCATGCAAAGAAGTTGACTCCAAAAGAACTGACACTTTTCAAGTACGCACCAACGACAACGACTGACGTCGAAAAATCCTTTTCGGACTACAAACACCTTTTCAGTGATAGACGTAGAAAATTTTTGTTCGAAAATCTCAAGCATCACATGATTGCCTATTGTAATCGTGATATTTAGAAAAAGTGTTACTTATGACAAATATTTTTCTTTTGAAGACTCAAAAATACTATGTGAAGCATGTAGTCAATCGTAAAAAGCATTATTTCAAATAAATCGTTGATTTTTTCCAAATATAAAGGGAATTAGTGGTGTTTTCATCGAGCCTAATTCCAAGCCTATTTTGCCATTTTTTCGAGCCTATTTAGGCGCCTAAATCGCATTTTTTCGAGCCTAAATTTATCTTCTCTGGTGATGACAAATAAGCATTACAATTTCGTTTAATCAACAGATTTTTTTTAGATCAAACTAGATTTATTATAATGATAAGTAAATTTTTTGAAGTCGGTATACAAATGAGAATGACAAGTTTATGATTTAAAAAAAAAAATAAAAAAAAAATAGTAAATGGGTTCATTAGGTTACATATTTATATGAATTTCGATATCATAACACGCTTATTATTAAATTGACTAGAGCAGGCCAGTTTCGACCGTTCAGTAAAGCTAGCCCTCAAAACGACGAACATGCTCGCCGAACATCATCGTTTGCTTTATCCCCTACTTGGCGAGCACATTTGCCGAACATTCATTTCGTGTTGATTCTTCACAGCGTAAATATGCGACGTTCTCAGCAAAACTGAGGTTTGCTCGCGAGCACGGCCCTACATGGCGAATATAGAACCCAACAAACTTGACAAAATCGAAATTTTTCGCCAAAAGCGAGCGGCTCGCGAACCAGCCCTTACGCGACGAAAATACGGCGAGCACGGGCATGTTCGACGAGTATGTTCGTCGTTTAGGGCTAACATTGAAGAACTTCATCCGCTTCGTAGTTTGCTCAGTTTTTTAGTAGTTTTTCTTAGTAATGTTAGTATGGGACAGACTCCTATAAAATGCTTTATATCTTCAAGGGCAAATCAAATCAAATTAAACATGTTATGGGCAGATCGGGGCGGTGTGGTATGTAATTCAATGGTAGTTACTCTCCTCTCGCCTTAAATGTCGGTGAAATTTTGAAAGAATCCATATTATTTTCTAAGTAATTTATCGTGCTAATGTGCTATTTAATGTGCAACATATTGAGCCCTTCCTGCGAAATCTTAAGCGACATTTTTAACAAAATAGTTTTTTTATAAAGGGTCCGCCATCTAACGTTCTTTTTTCAACTAGTGCTTATTTCGTGAATGATAACACTTAGCTCATGTCTGATTTGACAGATAATTAGTTTGATCCTTCTGCTGAACGAATATGGTTGTGTATACGCTTAAACAATCCTGGAAAATATTGCGACATTACTTTGAAAATCCGATGCCGATTTTTCCAAAAAAATTATCTTTTCAGATGAAACTAATTTTGATTTTGGCGGTATGTAAACAAGCAAAATTGTCGCATTTGGGGCACACCCAAAACGAGTCACTGTTTGGTGCGGATTTTGGTCCAGAGGCATTCTTCGAAAATGAGCAAGTATAGTGGCCGTTACAGTCAATGGCGATCGTTATCGGGCCATGTTGATCGAATTTTTGTTCACATTGGCAACATTTGGTTCAACAGGACGGCGCTACACACGCATCCGAAGCTACACTCGATGTTTTGCACCTTGTTTTTGAAAAAAAATGTTATTTGGCGGACCCTTTACAATTGAAAAGTTTACGTTGTTTTGCAATTTTCTGCATTTTTAGTTTTACATTATAACTGTTTCAGTTTTCAACTAGCAATAATCGCAACTCGGTAGGACCTCATTGGTTACGATATCGCCTCTGATGCGCAAAAGCTAAAAATTTGTTATCAAATTGTCAGTCTGGTAGACGGCCATAGGCCAAGCTATTTTAGACTTAAGTATATAAACATCATGTGAAATCTTTTATATCTTCAATAAAGTCATTTAACTAACTAACTAACTTATAACTATTTTACGAAAAGTTACAGTGAAAATAAATTTTATCGTAAGCGACTGACTTTTGGTCCCTTTTGTTTGATTGCTTATGATAGAAACAGAAAAACGTCTTCCTGTAAGACTTTCTTTTCGTCGCTTACGATAAAATGGCGGGAAGAGCTCGATATATACATATGTGGACGTCGTCCAGGGGAGGTGCAACGCTCTTTTCAGAAAGAATTTAAGCAGCTGCTCAAAAATAAGAAAATAAATAGGGTGGCGCAACAGAGCGAGGAGCTCCAGGGCCTAGCGCACTTCTAACAACCATGCCTTGTGAGGGAATGGAGGGGACCTACAATTTTCTACCGTTTCCGAGAAAGAACTTTTCATGGCAATGAATTTACTAATGGAGGACTTGCCAATTCCTCCCGAAAGGCGATACCCGTGGAAAAACATTTTTGCCTCTGTTGGGATTCGAAACACGAACCTCTGGTTTAACAGGCAGGCAAGTTAACCATCACGCCACGGGTACCACTACTCTCGTTTTGTAGGTATCCCCAAACTTGGGGTAGGTATCCCCGAACTTGAGCTGTATTAAAGATGACCTTGAGCTGTATTAAACATGACCGATCTCGCTTTGATACTTCACTCGGAGTCCTATATTTTTTTATTCTTCTGACCAGGGGCCTGTTTCACAGATCATACAACACTACATTTCATACAACATACAACAATTTCAAAATCATACATCACTTACAATTTTCTGTTTCACAGATTTCATTGGAAGGATTGTATGATATTCAAATTTGTTGTATGATTTGACAGCAAAAATTATTGAAAAAAAACCAAATTCAATTTAGCAAAAAGTCAAAATTTATAAAATTAATCTAAGAAAAGAAATTTATTTGAATATATCCATGCGTGTGCTTTTTATACATATCTAGCAAAAGATACTTTGTCAGTGATTAAAAAAATTAAAAAAAAATACCTAAGACAATGGACCGACAAGGACACTCTCCGACTTATAAATGCTATTATACCGTATACTTACATACATAACTAAATGGAAGTAGAATTATCAATTTTCTTTCACTCTTGGTCTTTCAATCGTCTTCTCATACTATTCTAGACTCATAAAATCTCGCCTTTCAATTCCAAAGACCAATAGTTTGGATGCCTTTAAGAAAAAAGCGATTGATACATCAATATTTTTTGCTGTATCAAATGTAAGAAAATTTATCATACATTGTATACACATAATGTATGACAAAATTCTGTGAAACAGAATTTATACTGGAAATATTCCAGTCTAATTAATCAATCAATGACAGCAGTCATACAACATTTCTGTGAAACAGTATTTTGTAGAATAAATTTTAAAATCATACATTGTATGTGATGTATGATCTGTGAAATAGGCCCCAGGTTTTAGGTTTTTTTTTTTATTCGCAGTTTTTTGTTTTTCTCCTTAGTGAAGTTTCATGTTATTTTGTGGAGTCAAAATAACACCTCGATTTTTATAGTTTACAACTAGCTCCACATCTTCCCTCTTCCGTTGCCAGATGTAATTCCCATTACTCTGTCTTTATCTACCTAATAGCTTAGTTATCATCATCTATAGCCTTATAGGTGAATCGTGCATTAGGTAACAGAACTATTGCAACAGTGTACACTGTACAGCAAACCATTGATTTTAGTGCCACTTACTTCGATCTCTTCATTTATCCTTGCCTCAACCCAAATGGGATTGCGAAACTTTCAGAAAACTCGAGTATTTCTGCTCGCAATGATAATATGAGCTTTTCCGCAAAAGATTGAATTCTCTTACGCGAACAAGTCTCTTTAAAACGCTTTTTTCTTCTGCATATTTTTGTCAAAAATGATTGGTATTATACCTTCTAAACAGATTCAGGAACGAACCAATTTTTACTCTAGCGCGAAGACACCCTGCATCAAACCATTGTGGCTTAGGGTGTACTTTGGTAGTTTTAACGGATATCTATGGTGCTGTTTTTTGAACTGAATCTTGCTTTTTTCAATAGAGATAATTTTTTCCTCTTGATTTCAAAGTACCAAGTCATAGCGTCGGCTGAGTTCTATCTTGTTCAATGTCCATTTTTCAAAATGTTGGGAAATCGATTGTTAAAGTTTAGATCGAAATTTGTTTATTATATATGAACATTATTGTTTGGAAGTTAATTTTTTCTGCAAGCGTAGACAATTTATTTTAGTTTTAAAACAAGTCACATTAAATGTTTTTCTTTTCATCTAAACTAGTAATAAATTAAAATCAATAAGGAGGCCATTTTGGATATTGAACAATTTTGTATGGAGCAATATGACAAGTTAGAAAAATTTTGTGGGTAATTGAACAAAATAAAATTTGAACAAGATAGAAAGAAACTGTTCAACATAATACAGAAATGAGTAAATGAGTGTTTATTGAACAAAAAAACCAAAAAAACCGTTAGAAAAGTGTACTATTGAACAAAGCAGTTTTCCATAACTTAAAAACCAAAAGAGATAGGACAAAATGGTTTGCGCCAAACGAAAGAGCGCCTCCAAATTATGAAGACTGCATACCTAACTCAATTTCGTGAAAAATGGCTTATTGAACAAGATAGTACTCAGCCGACGATGGTCTAACGCCGCGCCGCTTGATATACACCTATACCTGTTTTGTATAATTCGTCGCCATAATAAACGTGGTAAGGCTAATTCCTTACCTTAATGAAAGCTTATTTACAAATCAATAGAAATTTGGCATATGACCCGACAATCTAACACTGTTTAGACTTAGAACGACTCAGCAAAATCTAGCAGGTTTCTTCTTTTTCTATCCTTCTTGGTGTCTTTTGATTCTCTTTGGTGGGTTAAATGACGATATCTAAGTTCAATTTAAAAGCCTCGCTCAGTTCCAATCCTTGCTCTAAGAACTCCTATCAATAATTAAATTTTTAAATTTTCACAGAACAGACAACATCATTGAGAGTGTTGAAATCATCATCCCAATAGATGCAATTTATATAGATACCTATGTTGGAACTATATAGCAAGAGTTTCCAATGGTGCACTTAGGGGAAATTCAGCGTTGAGTGCATATTTTAAACGCGCACATTTTATCTTTGCAGCAAAGCAGGACCAAGAGTCCTCCCAGTTTTTCCCACAGTGAAACTATTCGCTCTGGCCTAAGGCCTTTTCAATTGGTCTATAGTTGTAATAGATCAATTTACAACTTGTCATCTAATTACTCATTAAATCAACAACTTGAATAAAGCTGTTCTTATCGTGGCATAATACACTATACAATTATCTTCCAACACATATATTAGCTTTGTTTCATGCAGAGATTTATTTGCCACCGAAAGGTTGTTTAGTCAACACCCTGTAAATCGTATATCTGATTGTACCTATTTCAATTTGGACATAAAGTCACAGCCCTTGTACGAGTATATCCGTCTAATTACTGGCTAGTGACTTATTTAATGAAGCTCGTTATCTGATATCCTCGCACACGCAATCAGCGCCATAAATTAGTACTCACATTGGCACGAGAACGAATTTCTATAGGTAAGCTACATTATTATGTATATTTTTCAGAGTGTGTGTTCACTTCACTAACAACAACATGTGTTCCTTTGTTGAAACTAAAAAAGTGCTTTGCACCGCCAGGCCACCATCATCACGTGTTTTCCTTGTGATTTATCAAACATCAATCTGTTGCCACTACACACGACGCACGACCACGAGACGTTATAAAATATAATACCAATACCGGCAATGCTACTGCCGTAGAAAGAGAGAGAGAGAGAGTGTACGTGTGTAATTAGATTCAAAATTTATGGCATAATATCACCTAGTCTTCATTTTTGCAGTGGTTTCCTGTTGGTTTAAAATTATGTGCATTCTGCACATGAAGCAATGAAGCTACTACAACAACGAGTGTAGTTTTCACTAAGTTGAATAAAGGATCATCAACATTATACGATACCTATACTCGAAAGTTTGGATGAAAATTTTAAGCTCTGAAACTAAATATAGGTACAACAGAGTGGGTAAGTGCTTTGTTGTATGGGGATAATTTTAAGTATGTTCTGTCATTCAAGACTTTGCTGGGATTTGAGAAGATAAAAGGTTTGCATCGGTTGTTTTAAGAGATGTTTTTATGTTAAACCATCGATTTGGAACTGTGAAGTACGTAAATCAGACTTTTTTGACTTCAACACCCACTCTACATCCAGCACGAATAACAAGATAAGTACACCTAAGTGCTTCACATACGTCCGTGCAATCTCATATCAATCCAAATTGGTAGAAAACGAAGCAGCACACTCTGTAATTTTGATTTGGTTACACAGAACACCGAATGATGTTGGGAATTACCTGCACTAAGTCGGGTTGTCACTTGAATTCAGCGACACCAGAACAGCTTCGCTTTAGCCACAAGAGCTCGAAAAGGACACAATTCCTCGACACTTTCCAAAAACTAGCAATGCCGATAGGTATCCCTTAGAAAATTCTTGGTTTTCTAGGAAAGTATGGCATTTTCAAGACAAAAACAGAGTTCTTACACAGTCAAAGAAGGCTTCGGTTCCCAGCCTCGTCACAACTCTGCTACTGCAATGAGGTAGCAGAAGGCAAGGCCATGGCCCTCACTAAGAAAATAACCTTCGAAAAATACATAATAAACTAGGCGATATCTCACACCTGTCACTGAACATCATCCTAAATTTAATCCAAGACACCAGAAAATTCAATGATTATCTTCAAACCTTAAAGTCCAATCACCATCCATTTTAGCTACCTGTCTCTTTCATCTCCGTTATCCAAGGAAAATATTAAATCCTCTGTGATTCGAAAGAGAGGCTGCTGCAGGCGATCCAACCTTACTTTCCTTAACACGTTTCTCTTATCTGGTTTTGTAATCCCAAAGTTTCTCTCTCTGAATTTATATGCCCAAAGTTTGTCTCTGTCTCGGTGTCTCGTTGTATAGTTGTTTCGTTGTCTCGGTGTCTCTGTGTCTCGATGTCTCAGTGTCTCGGTGTCTCGGTGTCTCGGTGTCTCGGTGTCTCGGTGTCTCGGTGTCTCGGTGTCTCGGTGTCTCGGTGTCTCGGTGTCCCGGTGTCTCGGTGTCTCGGTGTCTCGGTGTCACGGTGTCCCGGTATCTCGGTGTCTCAGTGTCTCAGTGTCTCAGTATCTCGGTGTCTCGGTGTCACGGTGTCCCGGTATCTCGGTGTCTCAGTGTCTCGATGTCTCGGTGTCTAGGTGTCTCGGTGTCTCGGTGTCTCGGTGTCTCGGTGTCTCGGTGTCTCGGTGTCTCGGTGTCTCGGTGTCTCGGTGTCTCGGTGTCTCGGTGTCTCGGTGTCTCGGTGTCTCGGTGTCTCGGTGTCTCGGTGTCTCGGTGTCTCGGTGTCTCCGTGTCTCGGTGTCTCGGTGTCCCGGTGTCTCGGTGTCTCGGTGTCTCGGTGTCTCTGTGTCTCGGTGTCTCGGTGTCTCGGTGTCTCGGTGTCTCGGTGTCTCGGTGTCTCGATGTCTCGGTGTCACGGTGTCCTGGTATCTCGGTGTCTCGGTGTCTCGGTGTCTCGGTGTCGCGGTGTCTCGGCGTCTCGGTGTCTCGGTGTCTCGGTGTCTCGGTGTCTCGGTGTCTCGGTGTCTCGGTGTCTCGGTGTCACGGTGTCCCTGTATCTCGGTGTCTCAATGTCTAAGTGTCTCGGTGTCTCGGTGTCTCGGTGTCTCGGTGTCTCGGTGTCTCGGTGTCTCGGTGTCTCGGTGTCACGGTGGTGTCCCGGTATCTCGGTGTCTCGGTGTCTTGGTGTCTCGGTGTCTCGGTGTCTCGGTGTCTCGGTGTCTCGGTGTCTCGATGTCTCGGTGTCTCGGTGTCTCGGTGTCTCGGTGTCTCGGTCCCGGTCTCGGTCTTGGTTTGTCTCCCTCACTTTCTCTATGTATCTTTCTCTATTGCTCTTTCTTTTATTATCTTATCATCTACCGAAACCAGTCGTTTTTCTAACAGAATTAAATGTTTGTGCCCATATTTCATAGGTATATTCCGCCCCTACCACAATTGAGCTTCTTTAAATGAGTTATGCGACTCCCAGCAACTTAACATCGCATTGGAACCACATTTATGCTATATCGAACATCATTCGTGATTTAAGGATAATAATTCATCGCAATTGACGTCTATAAATGCGGGTAAGTGTTTTGTACGCGTCAAACACTAGTCTAGTGACGTGCGTTCTACACACGTTACATTCATAAACGCACACATGATATGAATGTCGTGAAAGTGGTAAAAATATTAATTTACTGCCAAGCACTTTGCCAACCTTTTTCCGTTTTGTTGACTTAACGTGTCTCGTGCCACATCGCAATGTGTGTCCAGAAGTAGTTCCCTAGCTCGTAAGTCACTTTAAAAATAATTTCCACAAAACCAAATAGTTATACAGCAGGCTACCAGTTTCCATTCACGCGTTTTAACATTTCTTATGTTCTTACTCAGCTCAAAAACACGCCTCACCATCAAAATGTATACACGCAATTTGTCCATCAACACGCACAACAACTAAAGACGAAAATAATCACTTCCTAATAACTCTCCATGTCGCCTCATGTGAACAGTTCCTTTTGTTTTGCTTACATCAGTCTTATTCCCCAATAGTCTTGTCGAAACAAACAATCTAATAGCTAACCTTCTTCGTAAACTCATCATAGTTTCCTCGACGGGAAAACTTTTCTATAAACGGCTTGTTTGTGTAACATATTCCACGGGCAAGAAATCATCATCACCTCTCCCAAATCCCACTCCAACCTTAATGTTCTACCCTGTGGTATAGTTTCTGTTCACTTTAATTCAACATTCGCAAGTGATATCGCTGAGATAACTTGGCAGTTGGCACACAACAACTTTTCTTGTTCTCTGCCCTAACTTACTCTCTCTCTCTCTCTCTCTCTCTCTCCTTCGGCAAACAAATAATGTGACTTTCAAGGATTACTGACTGTAAGACGTCCTCTGAGCTTTTCTATACAGAGCTTATCCTCGTTAACCTCGTTCAGCGAAAAATATAATATAAAACATTCAACGAGAAGAGAAGTTTTCGAAGGAAATTACTTTGGTACTTAGGTTTTCGGCGAATGATGTTAATGATAAAAACCACATTTAATGGAACTTTTGAATAATGCAATCTTGCGGGCTTCGTGGTATTTTGTAGCCATGAGACGATGATGGTGACGATGTTATCATCAGTGTCTCTTCCTACGGTAGTAATTTTCAAGGATTACTTGCTCTTGAGCCATTAGAGAAAGACGATGAAAGGATTTTGGTAAAAACTCTGTTCGAGAAGATATAGTATAGTAGTCATTGTAGTGTCAATTAGTCAATTGCAATGAGGCAAATATCAAGCTTTTGATTTTAGGTGCTAAGTTTTTTATTGGATCCAGTGTTGCCCATTTGGTTTTTGAAGTTATATTCATTGAAAAAGTTTGGTTTTCTAAAAAAAAAGAAAAAACTCACAAATAAAGGTTGTTCATTTAAAAGGTTGGAAATTTCGATGGGTAGTCGACTATGGGAAGAAAAAAGAATGCTGTTATTTTAGTTTTCGGGCCATTTTCTTTTTCTTACTGCACTTTTATTATATCTTCTTTTTCCACACTAGGAATATTTGAGGGATCATGAATTAGTTTGATTAGAAACACGTAAAAGGAACTGGTAAGTGGTAACTTTCGTGCTGCATTCAGTATCTTTGCGGAACCAACTCAGAAACCAATTATTATTGAAGAAGTTTAAACCTAACGCATGTTCTTTGATTGATGAGATTTTTTTTCCTAAACAGAGCAAGTGCTGGTCTTACTGCATTGCCGCATAAGAAAGATCCTTGAAACCTCACTCAACAGGAATTTAAGACAAAACAATGATGACTTAAGAATTAAAAAATAAAATTGAGATGTTTTCGGATAGAAAAGACTTGATGTTGGCAGCACTGCTTCCATTTTCAGACATTTTGAAATCTGATATGTATGTTAATTGGCAGTTACTTGTTTAAGTTGTTTAAGAACGATGCCGTTTAAACACCATATTCAATGATATGTCGGCTTCCCTGTTGAGTTACACAACACATGCCATAGGTAATTTGTTGAAAAAACGTTCGGTGAACTAATTATTTCGCGTTTTAAACATCGCTAGGTAACTTTTTTGGGGCTTCATGAAGTCTATACTGATATGATAAAGATGATTGACGACCTGGAAATCAGTATTCGCCGTATTATTGCCAATATAACATCCAAAATGAATACAATTCAATGTTTAGTCCAAGAATTTAGCTTTATTAAAAAGATTACATTTTTCAAAAACTATTTCGAGCAAGTGGATCGAAAAATTAAATGTTTGAGCACTTTTCGCAGTACTTGGAACCGTATATCAGCAATAACGCAATTTTTTAACGAATATTATCTTATGAGACTACAGTCGTCTCGCGTTTATCTGCCTAGACAAACGACTTCACATAACCCCACAAAAATTGTCCAGCGATGTTAAATCGTTCGATCTTGGAGGTAACTCACAGGTTCAAAATTCGAAATTATGTAAAAATTGACGTCAACATAACTTCGCTTCGAGACAATTAACTAGAAGTATGGCGTGCCTCATAGTTGTGAGGCTTCAATTCTGACTCGTTGAATTGGATGAAATAAATTGAGCATAAATCAAGTGACAGCTGTCAGAGAATCCAACTCGAAATGTAAATGTATTCTTTCGTTCATTTAAGTAAAAATGTGTAAATGAACGAAAGAAAAGAATCCCAAAAAAATACATACAAACATACATACATACATACATACATACATACAAATGTAAATGTATGAACCACACTTTAAAATCAGATGGGAACGACTGGGTAGCACGAATTTGCAAAGGTTTGCCAACTACACATTAACTTTGAAAATCAAATTAAACTACGCCAAATAATGAAAATAAATTAAATTAAATATTAAAGGTTTCAAACTTAAATCTAAAAACGCCACTACTTTGCAGTTGCTAATAATTCGTAAAGAACGCTACAAAAGTAGAGCGACAGGGACAGCAAACGACGCCATATTTCTTGCCGCTCCTTTGAGATTTCTCTTCAGTCTTCAGTATGGTTTGCCAATTTATGATGGAAAGATATACGTTAAGAGCGAACAACGAGTCGAAGTTATTAAAATTTACTACAGAAATTCGTAGTCAGTGGCCTCAACGTTAAGAGCGCTACGTCCAATTTACGATGACGCTCATTTCTGGCTGAATGGCTTCGTCAATAAACAAAATATGCGGTATTGGTCAGGCAGCAATCCACACGTACTTCATGAGTCATCATTGCATCCCGAACAAATTATGATTTGGTGCGGTTTATGGGCCGGCGGTGGCGTGGCGGCCGGCGCGGTGGCGTCATTGAGCCGTACTTCTTCCGTGATGATCAAAACCGGCACGTTACTGTGAATGGGGATCGCTACCGATCAATGATAACCGAATATTTTTGGTCCCAATTGGATGATACGGCTTTGGCGGCGCCACAAGCCAGACAGCGAATATCACAATCAATTTATTGGAAACCAAGTTTGGAAAACGTTTTATCTCACGAAAGGTCCAGTCGCTTGGCCGCCTCGGTTGTGCGATTTGACGCCGCGACGTTAGACTATTTCCTGTGGGGCCACGTCAAGTCTATGGTCTATGCCATCAAGTCAGCGACGATTGATGAACTTCGTAAGAATATCGAGCTAGAAATTGCAGCAGTATCGGCCGATTTATGCTTGAAAACCGTCGAAAATTGGGTTCAGCGTCTGGACTTCTGCAAGCGCGCCCGTGGTGGCCATGCAAAAAAAGAGTTTCATACATAATGGCATCTAACGTACTTTTACAGAAATAAAAAGTTTTATTGATAGGTATTCAAAACCATATTTGTTTTATTTAAAAAAAAAACTTTTGTAGCGCTCTTATTGAAAAATCCGGTACATATACATATACCTACGCTGAAAATTTAACTTTAATCGTTAAAGCAGTTTCACTATTTTTTAAACAGGTTTTTTAAAAAAAATATATTAAGCAAAATTTAAGATCATGGCAGAAGTTTTTTTGTTAAAAATTTTTTAAAAAAATCAAAGGTACAGTTTTGAAGTTACTTCAAAAAATCAAAACTCTTAAAAAAAATCTATAAAAATTTTAAAAATTAAAACTTTTCAAATGTTGATAGGCAATCGTTCTTATACAACCTACGTCTTCTAAAATACAAAACTTCGTCAATATCGTTGTTGTCCATTAACGAGAAAGTCGGTTTCGAAAAAAAAAACAGTAGAATGTTAGGGTACCTCCCATTTTATACTTTTTCTGAAAATACTTTTAACATCATAAGAAAGACAATCTAAAATTTATCCTTCAGACAAAATTTTATCGAAATCGTTGGAGTCGTTTTCGATAAAAATAAGTACATATTATCATGTCGGTTGTATGGCGGGTGTGGCTTTATTTGAAAACTCAAAGATCCAATTCCAAAAAGACCTCTGTAGGCTGCCCCACACATTTTATTTGCAAATTTTCAAGAAAATTGGTCGAGTGGTTCAGGCTGTAGATTCATATACAGAGAGACAGACCAGACAGATAGAATTGCAGGACCCACTTTTTTTCGTATTCTCTATCATCGTAATGTCATGTTTAACTTAACTGTTAACTCAAAATCTTTTTCTGCACGATTGCAAAACTTGTCGTATAATACCTATAGTCGCAGGTAAAAACCTTTGTGTTTGCTGGGCTGCCAATTCAACGTTCTAATGTGTATGTACATATGCTTTGCACCAATACTTTCTGTTTCATTGAAATACTCAACAAGAACAATCTAACTTCGAGTTAACTACACCTTTTCAGTTGGGCAAGTAATGTGAAATCTTCATAAAGTTATACTCCAAACTCATCACAATTATTGCATAGAATCGGTTAGGGCTTCCAATACAATTATTTCAAGTTTTTATGCTTTAAGCAAAATCTTATATTGCATCTTGATCCGCACTAAGTACAATCTCATTGGTCATTACTTTAAGTAACGGCACAGCTAGGTAATTTATTATTGTTATGCCAGGAACTCATCCCACATTCGGTATGAGATGTGAATTTAATTTTGCAAGGTCCTTCAAATGAGTGGTGCTACAGTTTAAAGAACAGTTTCTTACTAAGTCCTTGTGTTTTCTCAGACAAATATTTCTATGAACCGCTCTTCAATTCTAAGAAAACTGATTCAACGGGAAGTTAATTAAATCTCTTCATTCTGCTTGCTATGTCGCAAGTCGCAACATACTTTGTTGATTAAAAAAAGAAAACTAAAGCGTTGCTATTTAATTTAGACAGCTTTCAACAACGTTTCCCCAGAGCATAATTTAATCTCATTACATCTCCACAGACCTTGAGAGTTTAATGAACAAAAAAAATTATAAAAATCCCACCAACGCAACGGATAATCTCCAACAATTATTCGATGACCAAAGCAACCAACCGTATGCCTCAGCCCCAGTAGCGATATTCTTATGCCCCATAGAACAAAAAAAAAAATGAACCATTTGCATAACCATAATAAGACAACAACAACAACAAAATTAATTCAAATTAAACATCATTATTTAAGGGATATGAAGCCGTAAAGTTTGCGCATTAAAAAGTGAGATTACTTGAAGTATGACTGTTTGAAAGAGAATAACAAGGCACTAAATTACATCCTTTTTCGAGATTAGCTTCAAGAAGGTAATTTTGCAAGTGAAATAAAAACAAGAAACAAAAAACAAAAAAAACAACGCATACAAATGAGAATAAAGCTTCACACTTAGCGGCATTGTAACATATTGTTTGGAGGAAGTTAAGGAAATGTTTCGTTGCTGTTCATGATGATAACACAGCGGTTGTTTTGTTTGTCTCTTTTTTTTTGGCTGGTTAGGGAACTTTATACTACTCTAGACAAAAGGATTCACATAATCTTTATTATTTAAGTCTCTATTGTTGGTAAGAGAACTATGGTCGGGTAATGCCGTCAGGTTGTTCTCCGGAATCCGGATGGTAAATGATATTATTGCTTGTGCTTGAAAATGAAAAGGATAATGGCGGTTTAGCATGAAGAAATCATGTTTTAATTCTTTTTGACTTTTCAAAGTGTGGAAGGATAATAAATCTCACTTGTATACAAATAAAAACGAATAAGAGTTAATTAGCGGAATGAACGCAAAAAGAGCTTTAGCGCGTCCCGCATAAATCGTGTAGAACATTGGGTGAAGTCAGCGCAAATAATGACAAAAGTTTGTTTTTTAATTTGAAAAGCCATGTTTTCAATTACAAACTTGGAACCCGCATTTCAACGCGCTCCTTGGCTGCAACGCAATATGTCACGTAACTTAATTAAGGTTTTTCAGTAATTGTGGGAAAATACCCTTAAATCATGCCCCTGGTGGTGTTGTGTTTGAAGGGGCTGTCAAACCAAAAACAGAGTTAAAAAAACAATGGCTTAGTAAAAGTGGTACATTTGGAAGTGCTTTGAGCCCATCCAGTTATATTTTATAGAAATTTGCATGAAATCGCAACTATCATTTGTTTCAGTCCATTCCAAAAAAATGTAAGAAGACGTCTTTAACTTCCACTTCACTTTTACTTGCAACCAGCTTCGATTTCTTATGCTACATTGAGGAGTTCTTAGTCCATTGAGTTGATTGAATTATAACTGTTGAATAAGAATGTACCTACGATTTCTGACATCCCATTGGGGGAAAGAAAGGCAACTAAGTAGTCACTCACGTAAAAGCTATCTCTTGATCTTCGTGACCAAATAACGAATAGAATTGTACAACGAAATCAAAAGACCATTAGTGTCTCTCCGCTTTGCCTGGCAAGGCACAAAGCTCTTAGGATTTATTATGTAAATATCATGTTTTGTCGTTCGGATTTCCTGGAAAATCCTGGCGTTTAATAGAAATGCCTAAAATTCTGATAAGCAATTTGACATTTAAGTGATTTTTGTTCCTGTCTTCTCGAGAAATTCTTGATAAAAATGATGTAAAGAAAAACAATCAATGGAATTTCCTGTCGTAAAATGCCAAAGGATATGTGCACTCGGGTGGTTTTGATATCAAATTTTATCGGTTATGAAAGATATTTGAAGAAGGAATTTGATATTCAATCTTTAATGTTTTGTTTTCAATTTATTTTTCAATTACGTTGTATGTAGGTGAGTTATGCAAAAGCACGTGTCCTCAGATGAGAGGTAAGAACCAAGAGCTTTTTGAGTTAAAAGTTCAATATGAGTAGAAGTGTGTAAAAATAATTATTTTAATCGAATAAGTATTGAATGTCGTCCTTATTTAATTTCCAATTTGAGATCATTTATTTAGTGAGTTTGAAGGTGCATAAAGGGTGTTTTTGCTAAGATTTGTGGTTTTCAATTGTATATCTTTTTGACAGCTGTTACTTGACAGCCCGGATAATAATAATGATTTCAAAGTTGACGACGCGACGTTGACGTTGACTTGCAGCTCTAGAACAAACGGATGCCCTTGACTGCTATTATACAGACACAACCGCCATCCAATAAGATTAAATGGAATGAAATGGGCAGGGCATAAAAAAAATTAAAAACTGCGACGTCTACTATGGCGACTGCTTACTTGGGTGCGGATTTGTTCATATATAGGTAGACTCAGGGACAAGGTTATTAGCCAAAATTGAGTATAAGAGCGTGTAATGACCATCGGCATTAAGGATTAAGATCGCCAAAATACATTGCATACAAAGAATGGCACAACAGAGCGTAGATGGAGTGGACCTACAAATTTCTACCGGTTCCGATCGATTTCGCCTATAAGATCTTATCTGCTGTATTGTTATCTGTAATGTCTCAAGATAAAATGCACACGTCTTATTACTTCAATTCTTTATTACAGACTAACTTATTATAATACATAATACTGTCATATAGAGATAAGTATTAAGAGAGAGATAGATAGAGTGTCATTTACAGGGTAGGTATTAACCATATACATAACACCCCACTACTTAGATTAAACTTATCAATCAATATAAATCACAAAATTAGAACATTATTATTTCAGTTTAATATTGTTATATAAAATTATAAGTTCAACTCAGATCGTTTCCTTAACATTTTGTTCAATAAACCTAGGTGATCTTCGAGTAGGAAGAACACCTGGTGAGGTTTTTGTTCTAGGACGTTTTTTAATTAAAGGTTTTTGTAATTCACATAAAACGTCTCTTTCTTCTTCATTGAATACAGATTCTGATTCGCTTTCATTAGCGTTATTAGACTTATTATTAATATTACTATATTCACTGATGTTTCTATTTAATCTACGTTTCAATTGATTGCCGTGACTTCTTCTTACATTACCTCCAACATTGATCAAATAAATACTCTTAGTAAGCTGCTTTACTATCTGAGCGGCAATCCATTTAACTGAATTATCGAAAACATTCTTATACCACACCATTTCATTTTCTTTAAATATAATATTTTCGTTTTCTTTGTGGTTCGATTTCTTTCTAATACAATTTCGCTTCCTTTCATTTATTATTCTTTTCTTATTTCTTATATTCGAATCGGTTCTTTCACATCCATCATTCCCGTTCACATCATTCTCCCTTCTTCTTAAATTAATATTATATTCGATTTTTGATTGAAGTTGGTTATAATTTGTTCTAGGTTGGAACTGAAAAACCAATTGCGATGGACAGAGATTTGTTGTTGAAGTTGGGGTATTTCTATACTTAAACAAAAAATTGTTAATTTTGTATTCAATTGGCATTGCACGTAGTTTTTCATCAATCAAATATTTTTTTAAACTTGCCTTAACGGTTTGCACAGCTCTCTCTGCGATACCATTTGATTGCGGGTTATACGGCGGAGTTTTCATTAATTTTATATTATTCGCAATGCAAAAATTGTTTAATTCTTGTGATCCAAATGGCGGGCCATTGTCGGATACAATTTCTTTTGGTAATCCAAAATTCGAAAACATGTTTCTCAACACTTGAATAACGTCACTGGCACTAGTCTTTTTCATTTTGACTACCTCTAGCCATTTGGAGTAGGTATCTACTATAACTATAAACGTCATTCCAGAAAAATAAAAGAAATCCATGTGGATTCTTTCGAAAGCATATGAAGTTTTTGGCCATGTGCTGAGGCCGATTTGGCTCGGTTTATTTGAAGTTTGTTGGCACACTTCGCATGTCTTCACAAAATCTTCTATGTTATCATCTATTCGTGGCCACCAAAATAGACCTCTTGCTATCGTTTTCATCCTAACAACACCTATATGGCCTTCGTGTATTAAGTAAAGAATTTTCTCTCTAATGGACGGAGGGATTACAAGTCTATCTCTTAAAAGCACACAATTATCTTGCACAGATAGTTCTGTTCGACGAGTAAAGTACTTTTCCAACTCTATTCCAATATTTTTAGGCCACCCATACTGAACAAAATTGTGTACTTTTTGTAAAACTTGGTCTGCTTGAGACTCTTTTGCAATCAAATTCAAATCTATAGGGATATCTCCTGATACATTAAAAAAATTTATGAATTCGCTTTCAATCCCTGTCGGCTCTTTCAAAGGAAGCCTGGAAAGAGCATCCGCATTTCCCATCTTTGAAGCCTTTCGGTAATTGATTGCGTAGTCGTACTGAGACAAAATTAGAGCCCACCTATGTAATCTAGCATTCGCTACTGCAGACCCACTTTTCTTTCCGAAAATTGCTTGCAGTGGCTGGTGATCGCTGAAAATAGTAAAGCGTTTTCCTTAGATGTATTTGTGGAAACGTTTCACTGAAAACACCACTGCTAGAGCTTCGCGCTGTACTTGGGCATAATTTTTCTCCGAATCTGATAATGTGCTTGAAGCAAACAGGATTGGTCTTTCTTCACCGTTTGGTTCAATGTGAAAAAGAACCCCTCCAACGCCATATGAGCTTGCATCACATACGATACCTAGAGGTTTAATTGGATCATAATGCGTAAGAAGATTGTTTTGTTTTAGCCACAATTTGCTATTTTGAAAAGCGTTCTCACATTCCTGTGACCATATAAATTCCGCATTAGATTTTAACAAATCATACAAAGGTGAAAGCTTGGATGAAATATTTGGTATACATCGCCCATAGAAATTAAGAAGACCTAGGTATGACCTTAAAGTTTTTATATCATTTGGGGATGGAGCATTCATGATTGCATCCATTTTCTCTTTCTTTGGACTAACACCATCTTTAGAAATCGTGTAGCCAAGATATTCTATTGATGACTTTAAAAGAGTACACTTATCCATCCGGACTTTAACTCCAACTTCTTCAAACCGCTTCAACACCTTAAAAAGATTCTGTTTGCAGTCCGATTCGTCAACACCACCAACAATTATGTCATCGACATAGGCTTTTGTTCTTTGGAGCCCTTGCAAAACCTTATCCGTCATTAACTGAAATTCTGAAGAGGCTATTTTAATTCCAAAAGGAACACGAGTGTACCTTAACAAACCTCTTTGTGTGTTAATTGTGATGTACTTCTGACAGGGTTCAGCTACTTGAATTTGCTGAAAGGCACCAGCCAAATCTAGTACACAAAACACAGTGCATCCAGCTAACTCTGACAAGATATCATCAACTCTTGAGAGAGGATAGTGTAATGTTTCCACCATAGGATTAATTGTCGCTTTGCAATCCATGCATAATCTTACCGACCCGTCCTTCTTCTTGACTACTACTACAGGTGAAGCCCATTCACTGTACCTAACAGGTATTAATATCTTTTCACTAATCAACCGATCTAACTCTTTTTCTACTTTTTCCCTCAAACCGTAGGGCACCGTATAAGCTTTGTGGAATATCGGAGTAGCATCTGGTTTCATTACAATTTGTGCCTCGTGACCTTTTATAGCGTTTCTAAAATTATTAGAAAATACTAAAGGGAATTTGTTTAAACATTCAGTTCTAATATTTTCCTCTGTAATCAACTTTTTAATAACAAAATTTTCTTGCCATCCCGGAAAAATTACATCAAGCCAATTACGACCTAACAGAGGAATGAAACGCTCATCCGCATTAACCACAACCAATGGCATCATGACACTGCTAACTTTATTTTCAACCTGCAACAACACATCAATTACACCAACAACAGCAACTTCTTTACCAGTTACAACCTTCAAACACTTGTCAAATTTTCTCAATTCGATGTGCGAAAAAAATTTATTGTATAGGTGAACGGGAATTATCGATATGCACGCACCGGTGTCTATTTCCATACGTACACCAATGTTATTTACTTTAATATTTATAATGAGAGGGAGAGATGCTCTACCCGTTCCCTTTATATTTGCTAACTTAAGATTAGACAACTTATTATTAAGAGAACTACTATCTACATTTTTCACAAAATTACTTTTATACCTTATATTTTGATGAGTTTTTTAGTTGAGATATTCCACGTGTTTTTTAATCTAATAAATGAAAAGATTAGTGAAGTTTTTAACAGTTAAAAACACTTATTTTATTTCCTCAGATGTACATTTCAGAAGCAATGCTTCCATCGTCAGTGAGATTTGTTTTACAAATCTCACTGACGATGGAAGCATTGCTTCTGAAATGTACATCTGAGGAAATAAAATAAGTGTTTTTAACTGTTAAAAACTTCACTAATCTTTTCATTTCTTATATTTTGTTTCACTCGTTTATTTCGGCATTTGTTTGCGTAGTGCCCATAGCCTTGGCACTTGAAACATTGTACGTTCTGGTTCTCCTCTTGAAACGTACCTTTCCCGTTCTGCTGCTTACTGTTGGATTTGCCTTTACTTTCATGATGATAGTTTTGTCTCTTTTCTGATGAAAAGCGAGACCTTCCCGTTTGACGAAATGCCGCTATCGTTGAATTTGCAACCGTACCTTCTCGCATGCCCTTGACTTCTCTCAAAGTCATTTCCATAAGTAATGCCGTTTCACAAATTTTTGCAAATGTTTGTGTAATTGGCTCCTCAAGAAGTTTCCGTTGGATTCGTTCATCCCGTTGCGATAAGATAAATTTATCACATAGGGCTTGCTCTAAAAACGATCCGTATTCACAGTTTTCCGCCAAAGTCTTTAGCTCAACTATGAAATCTGACAACGACTCACCCGCTTCAAGTGATCTTGAAAGAAATTTGTGACGCTCCATGCGAGTGTTCTTCTTCGGTTTGAAGTGTAGTTTTAAAGCCGCAGTAATGTTAGCATACGTACAGTCTTTTGGCACTTTTGGTGATATAAGTGACCGCAAGATCTTGTATACTTCTCCTCCTACACAACTTATAAATAGTGGCGCCTTTTTTGCTTCTTCGATGTTGTTCAGGATAAATAGTTGTTCCATTCTTTCGATGTACTGTTCGAAATCATCGTCAGGTAAAAATGGTCCAATATTACCAAGGAGTCCAAATGTAGGGGCTGGTATGCCAATTTTGCTCTCACTTTCAGTCATATTAAAATATGAAAAATCCACCAATTTTTTTTTTATATGTTGTTTTACTTTTATGTAATTGTTTTACTTTGAAACTTTCTCAATTCTCTTGGAAAATTTGGATAATCCCATCCTCGTTGTAATGTCTCAAGATAAAATGCACACGTCTTATTACTTCAATTCTTTATTACAGACTAACTTATTATAATACATAATACTGTCATATAGAGATAAGTATTAAGAGAGAGATAGATAGAGTGTCATTTACAGGGTAGGTATTAACCATATACATAACATTATCAACGTGGATTTAGGCCAGAAAAGTTCACAATAGAACAACCCAATAGTATAATATCGATATACACCATCTTTTAATCGATTTCAAAGCTACGTATAACAGTATTCACAGAGACGAGCAGTACAGAGCCATGTCTAGTTTCGGCATTCCTGTAAAACTCATACGACTATCTAATCTAGAATAACTTTGGAGAATTCTCGCAGCTCCGTCAAGGTCGGTAAAGAAAACATCGACTTTTCTACCAAGGATCTGCTATAGACACGGAAAACAACATCAGTGCGGAGATAAAACGGAGAACAACTCTTGCTAACTGTTGCTTCTTTAGGTTAAAAATGCAGTTGAGAAACAAAACCCTCTCTACAAAAACCAAGGCAACACTTTATAAGACCTTAGTCATCCCAGTCCAGCTGCACAGGTCGTTTTGAAATCAACGAGCTCTATGAGCTGTACCGCGGCATGGGCATAGTTAGAAGAGTTCGCATCAAGAGGCTACGATTGTTAGGACATGTAGAGCGGATGGGCATCAACGCTCCGACTCGACATGTTTTCGAAATCACATTGTAGGGAAATCGCGGAAGGAAAGGACTTGGTCTAAGGTGGCGTAACCAAGTGGAAGTAGACGTCAACCGACTTAGAGTGAAAAACTGGGGAGAGCTTGCGAGAAATCAAAATTGTTGGCGTAAGATGATGGTTGAGGCTCAGGTTCACCCCGAACTGTAATGCTGACCAAATTAAGTAAGTAAGTTACTTGACTTTTGCTCAATTTAGTTTGCCATTATAAAATAAACTAACTGACCCGCTCGGCGAAGTTCGGCTGCTACGGTGATCTAGTGTATATAGAATCGATTGTTGATGTTGATGAAATAAAATAAATGTTATTGAGGAATATGGTAGCATTCGAATGTTGAATTTTGGAAATCTGTTCAGCAGTTTTTCATTTCCCCTTTAGTGAATATAGGGATGCAATAAAGCTAATGTTACTAAGGGAAAGACGTGTAAGAAAAAACCTTGAAAAATATTCCATGCTACTCGGGGAAACTGGATCGGTTCATGTTCCAGTTGCCCGGTTGCCGTCCCTTAGACATAGGAATATGGTGATGAAATATCGACTATGCCATTTCTTAGGCTAGTATAGACGATCTCTGTTCGGAATTTCATTAAAATCGACTTAGCAGTTTTGAATCCTATTCAATACAAACAATCAAGCATTCATAAAAATCTTTCTTCTTATTAATTTTGATTTGGGGGAATGTTTCAGGCTAGGACATTTTTTTCTGTAATAACTTTTTAAAATACTAACCCGAGCAGTAAACCGTAAATAGCGGTGCATTGCAAATACAATCAGATAGATTTTTTTAGATTTTCACAGGTTAAGTTTTATTTTTGCAAACAATTTTGTCGTTAATTAACTCTACTTTCTGTTTTGATTGTTTTGACGCTGCATGTCCTTAAGGAAAGTCCTCACTGGAAGTGCCATTATACGTCCAGCTCGCTTTGATCGATTACGAACCACCTTGGAGTGAATAGCACAAGATACGCAATAATAAAACTTGGCGTAGAGTTTAGGCAGACTATCGATCTCCCAAATGGATGCCTCAGAGATATCCCACACAGCAGCTGCTTCAACAATATTCCCGATGACGAATTTCTTGATAGCTTTGTCCTTTGGGGCATAACGCGCACAATTTGTACATCTTACAGGCTTAACATGGCCACGATTATGTTTGCAACGACCTCCATTTCGGCGTTTTTTTGTCATTTTTAGATTTTAACACAACCGCTTTACTCGAATACCGCCTTCTTTTGTTATAAGATAGCTTCCCAGATGCTCGGAAAAATCCAAGAGACTCTGCCATAATAAGGAGTCTAGATGGCTTGCAATCTTAGAAGATCCAACTTGTACAAAACTTAAAGCCCTATGGAGTCATGATTGTCAACTATTTCGATCCATAATTAAATGGAATTCATGAGGGAGAGCTGTGGTCTCCACATAATAGTGCATCATGCCACACAGATTAAGACACCATCAGTTAATTTCTGGTAATATTTGATGAGGGCAATGGATCAGTAAACTGGCCATCACGATCGTGGTATTTTACACCTTTGAAGTTTTTTCCTTAAGCATGTGCCTAGCTACGCGTCTATGCAGACAAAACGCAGACATTGGATTACTTGGAAGCCAATATTCGCCGAAAATGGGCCCAGTTGCATCGATTCGAAAAAGACTAGACTTTTTCACGCCTCATTTGAGCCAGCCGTTTAGCAAACAATAACTGGGAACTAATGCCAAACGAATATATTTAATTTCAAAATGAAACTTATATTTACGTGATTTATTTTATTTTGAATTTGTATAAAACACTGCATTTTATACAGGGTGCTCCCTAATAAATGTGCCATAAATTGAAATGGAAATCTTGGTCACATTCGAAAAAAAAAATTGTTCTACCCCAAAGTTCGCTTTTCAATATTTCCCATCACTTTTTGACGATCTAAAAAAGGGATAAGTTTGGTATTTCCTGACCCGTGTTACGCTCGATTTCTCTGTCAGTACTAATAGTAGACTTTTTGGACTTTATTTTCATCAAAAATATTAATCTCTAAAACTGTATTTAAATTTGGTTCATTTAGTATTAGGGTTGCCAGATTTTAAGAAATCATCATGAAGTAAGTCAAAATTTCACTCGGGGAAAAAAATTTAACACCATTCAAAATTCGGCAAGCTTAGAACTTTATCAGCGCAATTTGAATACAGTTCTTAAGATTTCTATTTTTACTAAGAATAAAATCTAAAATGAGGTTGGTACCATCAAAACTGACATAGAACGTAACATGGGTCAGGGCACACCAAAGTTGTTTTCGATTATCAAAAAGTGATGTCAAAGTAGAAAAGCGGGCTGTGTTGTAGAACAATTTTTTTTTCCAGAATATTACCAAGAGTCAGAATTTATTGTATAAAACACGAGTTACGGGAAACCATGTAAAAACAAGTAGCGCACAGATTCTTGGTGATTATACTGAGTTTAAAATACTTTAAAAACCCCAACTAATCTATTTCAAACGTGTTGCTTTCTTTTGCAATACTTTTTTATTTGAACTTCTATTCAATATATAAACTTAAAGAGCAGCTACCTACAACAAAACTATTTACGAATAGAAGAACCAAAAGAGACCTTTTTCAAATCAAAATAACTTCCCGATACAATCATAAAGATACATTGATGAAATTTCATTCGGGATCAAAAGGAAATACAAAAATAAGCGTCTTCCAGACCTTTTATTACCTCTTTGAACTACACTCTGGGGAACGATATTGCCCAAAAAAAGTATACGTTAACCATTATACCTAATGTGAAGAAACTTTTCTAATTTGTCTGAAGCTAAAAGCTACTTTGTGAGGAAGTTAATCTAATTTTCTTTCTTTCTTACACAAAACTCTTCTGAATTTTGAAAAGCACAATCTGCGATTTTGCTTCAGTTTAATCGGTTTGGGTTTATGTGGATGATTGTGAATATATACGAAGTACATTGTACATCTTTTAATTGCTCTCGTTAATCCCTTCCGTCTGGTATTCTATCAACCACCACATTATTATCCTCCAGACATCCATTCCATTGTGTAGACGATTTGATTCTCATTTTTTCGTGGATTTCGCTTGCTTTGTGGCGTATTTTAATTTGGTGATAGAGGAAATGATGAGTCTGTTTGAGAAAAAAGTTCCTACTCATTATTCTCATCCCATAAAAGATAAAAACTATCGAAGCAGCTTCGTAGCCCAGTTGATTTCAATTAGTTTTTGCAAAGATTGAAACCGTAATTTAAATTAGATTTCGAAAGAGGTTGGACTACTGCTTCATTAGTTACGATTATGTAGACGTCTTTTAAAACTGTCATCGAATCTCAGCGATGATTGAAAATATTGAACCAAATTCAGTCCTTCAAGAACATGCAAAACGTTTTAATCTTATTGAATTTTCAATTGACATCCTCATCCAAATCATTCTCAAAGCCGATCAATAAAATTCATGGACTTATGATTTTGACACGCATCGCAATCGCGAATAAATCCGAATAAAATTTGTTCAAGCATCGAAGTGTCGTTTTATGGTTTGCAGATGGAACTTCAGTTCAGTCCGTTTTTGTTTTAATTCAACATTAACCGCCTTTCCTCCGAAAGACCGTAATGCTAACAAATTGTGACAATTGTGACAACTTCCACCTCAACAGCAAAAAAGAAAAGTTTGAATAGCCAAAGCCATCTCATTACTATTCAGAAAGGATGCTTCAAATGCTAAGAGAATTCCCATTTTACGTAAAAAGAAAACCTCTTTTTTCCTTTTTCTTTCATTTTTTATATAAAAGAAGAAGAAAAAGATGCAAAAAGAAATGCAAAACCAATGTAAATGATGCAAATTTGTGTTTGCAAACATTATTTGTTGTTTACCAAAAACGCAGCAAAAGATAACTTTAGAGGACACCCGGCAACACAAATATTGGTTACCATTGTCTCTATTGAAATAATGGAATATTGTTTGTGTTTCTGTTTCTGTTTTGTGTTTCTGTGTACCTTTGTATAGCGCAGAGAAACACCAACTACGAGCGAGAAGTGTATTCGCAAATTCACGTATCCACAAAGGACTCAACAGCACAATGTGGTGCAGTACAGAGCACTAAAATGATATTAGGGTTGTCCATGAAAGGCAAACAAAATCATTCCCGTTTCGCATTTGAATTCCGTGACTGGAAAATTGAAAAACTATGGATAAATTTCATTTCTGGTCAGCTGCCAGTTGCCTTCGACAGCACCAAAAGCAAAAGCAAAGCCGTGGTGGAAATGAGAACATTGGGAGCTTGCGGTGGTTACTAATGCAGTCGAACATAGTTTTTTTTTTATTATATCCTTGCGTTGTGGGTTGGTTGGGTAGAGAAGAAGAAGAGATACTGCCTCAGCAAGGGAATCCTTGAATTGAAAATCGCCGTTGCTTCCTCGGATAAAATATTACACAGCGGAAGTAAGCCAAAGGGAATAAGTTTTCTGAAATGTAATAATAACATGGATAATGATAATGATTATAGCCCGGATTGTTATACTCAGAAAATTCCAAGGAAAATTTCTTCACCAAAGAATTTGTAAAATGTTTTCGATTTGGTTTATCCACTTTATTTGCGGAATATTTTGGTCGAGTAATTTTGCTGGATTATATTGTTAGTGCAAGTGGCTTAATTTGTGAAAGGAGATTCCTTAGTCCTTACATTTTGCAAGCGTAGATTGCTTTAATATTTTTTTGTTCTCGAAGTTCAAGTAGGGCCAAGGATTAAAAAGGGACGAACGGTAGGCCTTAGGAGACTTTTGAGCTTAAGTTTTAGAAGTTTGAAGCCGTTTGGGCTTTGTGTACCGAGTGGGTTTAATATCAATTTTAGTAATTTCTCTAATTAAAATTTTAGTAATTTTCTCTAAATTTTCTAATGAAGTAATCAAAGTTCTTAGGAGACTTGAATGCAGTAGTGCACTCCACACTTCCTGAATTAGAAGTATTTTTAAGTAAGTGGTAAATGTTTTGGTAGTTGATGTTTGAATTCGAAAGTTAAGAAGCTCGTTCAAATTCTTTTCTATTTAATTATGGTGTTGACTTAAAGGCTCAAGAGGTCGGGTTGGAGTATTCACCACATCTCAACTTGTTTGCGGCTACGAAATTCAATTCACAATTGGCAGACATAACTTCGAGGTACTACTGGACTTCTTCTACCTATAACCAAGGTAACCCTTTATAAGACTTTCATCACAGTCCAGCATGAACGTTATCTAAAGCGGATGTATGCATGTATCTCTTAAGTGAAGAAAATGTGTGAAGAAGTGGGTAGAATCCCCTATATGAACTGTACTGCAATATCGGCATAGCTAGATCGGGTTAAGTTAGGTTGAATGAGGGGTGCAGTCGCAAACGGCAACACCTCACTCGGATCTCAAAGATCTATTGTGCTCCCCAGATAGCAGATGAGGGTGGAAGGTGATGGATAGCGGAGAATATAATTGGTGACTGGTTAATTGGGGTTGGGAACCCTCACTGAACCATTTGGAGCTCTGAATGAGTTTCGGGACCCTGTTCAGTGGCTGATTAGAGATGCCACTCAGTTCGTCGGAGACGTATTCTCCGAGGGTTTTTATCATAGTTTTGGGTCTAGCTAGAGCAATCACATAAAGAATGACCGTTCCACTGGCTCTTTGTCTTGGCATCCTTTGCATAAATCTGATTTGTAATGGCCATCCTCATCAAGTAGGTTTTGAGTTCTGATTTGTGAGGAGGATAGTTTGAGAATATTCCTTACTCTGCCCCCTCGTCTGTTTTGGAACCGTCTGTGAAGACGGAAACATGATTTGTTTTCTGTTTTCCTCTGAGCATTCCTCCTGTTTGAATGACAATGGATTAAGATGACGTTGGATTAAAACGAGTATGCGTGGGTGTAGTCTACTTGAATGTCTATTTTAGTATGATTCTGAATGGTTCTGTGGCACTTAGCTCCATAAATATCGGGCCAACGTTGGATCGACTCCATGCTCCAAACAAGAATAGTAAAAGGAGAAATGTTAAAACTTGTAGAGGAACACCGCAAGAAGGAGCATCATCTCTGCTACTCTAGCTCCTAGTACTTGACCAGATTCTGGCTAACAAGACCATTGCAGGGTAAAAGTTGTAGCCTATGCTGATGAGATTGTCATCATGGCTTCGAGAAAATTCACAGCAACACTTTGTGAGCTCCTATAGTCAGCTCTTAATATAATCGGCATAGCAAAAAGAAAACCCATCTTGACACTACGATGGCTAGGACATCTAGAGTGGATGAACACCAAGACGTCTACTGCAATTTGCAGTGAAATCACACAAGGAGAAGAGCTTGTCTCAGGTGGCGCAGTCGAGTGAAAAACACCTCTACTGACTTAGAGTGCAAAACTTGACAACCGAAATCAAAAGATGTTGGTTGAGCCCCAGGTACACCTCCAACTGCAATGCTGACATAAATAAAGTAAATTCTATCCCTCTGTTTCTCATGTTCAAATGTTGTTCCCATTTCATGTTTAGAAACAAACACACCACGATTGAGCAAAAACCTCATTTTCTTGTAAATACACAGACTGTCGTTGTAGTATTGGCTCAAGTTTGAGCTCTGCCCTATTGCCGTGTTGAGTTTTGAGATAACCGACGAATCTATTTTTTCTCCTCGCTTATTCTTATTGCAAAAAAAAATATAATTCCTTTTACCTACATATGCTTATGGAGAGCGCTAATGAATTAATTTTTCCTTCAGCAAACTTATTCTCACCGAAGGATTTTATCGCATTCAAAAGAGAAACTCATGTCATTAAGATTTCAGATAGCGTTTTTGTGCATATAATTCTTTTTTCTTCTATTTTTATAAACAAGGGATCACAACGAGTGCTGAGTAATTTCATAACATGACTGACACTGACACAAATGGGGTTTTAATTAACTTCTTTTTTCTACTATAGTTATCTCTTGTTGAGATGGCTGTCTCTCTTTGTTTTTGAGATTAATTCGGTTTGCTTTTCTTTGTGGCATTCATCTCTGCAACTGACTTTGATGTGACATTTTAATTTTCCTACATATATGGAAAATGAATTAAGTCTGTTGTCTGTTGATCTGACGAAAGCTTTTCTTTTTATAATTCAAAATGAATGGTTAAGCTTTTGACTTTGATGTGATATTATTCAATAGTTTTTCTTGTTCAAAGTAGAAATTAACAATGGATTTCAAGGAAAATGAGTACTTCTGAAGTTTTCATTTTATTGTCCTCAAAATCTTAGACAGGGTGAATCTGAATCTGTTTTTTTAATTTCGACATATGTATCTTCCAAGATATTACGTAGCTTGCGTATGATTAGAAAATTTTCTTCTAAAGCTTTTCTAAAAAGTTTTCGGCGTTACGACTAACGTGATGTCCATCACAACCCTCTCACTTATTTAACTCATAGTGGTTTGATCCTACTGTGGAGTACGCCGAGCTAGCTTTAGAAAGAGCCAGGAAGCCTCCTGATCTAAGATTGTTTTCAATTTGAGGCCAACCAAATGATCATGTCTTCGTTGCATTTCTCTACAACAGGAGAGTTATGGTCTGCCTTTCTTTTAAATTTTCTCTGATTTGTCTGAATGTTGTTGTATGATACTAGCAACTTCACGAGGGTCTCTGCATCTCTTCAGCATGAAAACACGAACTGATGAACCAATCCTGGAATTAGTAGGATGTTTGTTCTGGCGTAAAAGGCTTCCACACAACTCAGTACTTCTAATACGATCAAGATTTTTTCAACTCCTTGTCTTGGAGAATGAAAAAACAAACAGATGAGAACGAATGTAGGCTTCTTTGTCCATAGGTCGGCTTTTGAAGGCTGCTGGATGTTAGAAACGAGCAATGGAGAAAAGAAAATATGCAAAATAAATGCGAAGCCCTAGTTAACGAGAGGACTTATCTATAATTTATGTCTATCAATACAAATAAAATTAAACGTCCATCGCAGATTTCCGATCGGTTTTTAATCTAATCTAATCCTTATTTATATACATAAAGAAGTTATGACTACCCTTATAATGAAATAGAACACAGTGCGAGTATCTAGGAAAACAGGAGAGGATTTGAAAGGAGACATCGATGCACGTTGCTTTTGAACTTTTGTGAATCGCAATGAAAAGGAGAAATAGGGCCAGGTAGAGCAGTCCACATTCGGGTGGTGCGACTAAAATATGAATCTCTACACTTGACTGTACGTCCGAAGTTGGGTTCAAGGTAAAACTGATGAGCATTCCTAGCGAGGTGGGTATTGCGGCTTAATTATTTTAGGGGAGGAATGCAGCTGGCTATTTCACTAGAGCACTGTTTGTGAAAAAAGCGATAAAAGAGAGAGAGACAGGTGACGTTTCGACGATGTTAAAGATCACCTATCAATTTGAACGCTCTTTTTTGTACCCTATCAAGTAGGCGCAAAGATGTTTGAGGAGCACCTGACCAGATATGGGAGTTATACTATATTTATAAGGATGAAGGCCTTATAAATTGAACCCAGATCAGAAAGGGTGAAGAACTTCCAAAATCTTCTCAAGAAGCCTAAGCATTTTGCAGCGTTTTCAGTGACTTCAAATATGTGGTCGTTCCAACGAAGATCATCGTTGACACACATACCAAGTACTGACAGCTTTTCGGTTTCTTGGATGCTGGTACCATTCATGGATAATGGCAATGGGGGAATGTTAAGCTTCAACGACAAGAGACAGCATTGAGTTTTCGAAGCATTGAAGTTGTGGTAGAAGTTGGTAAGCAAGCTCACTCAGTGCCAAAACAGCTGGCCTGCATTTTGCAGTGTGAGCGTACACAACAAAGAAATGCGATCTTAGCCCCCTAATGTTGCTAAAATCGACCCGAAATCTACCCGACATTACAACTCACAAAAACACATAAAACAAAATATCAAACGTAGACACTAACTAAGTCGAATCAACAAGTGCGCCGTACAGTGCCAACCGACGGCGCTATTGCTGCTGTGGCGCAAATGAGTCCATCTGCCATCGCCCGCAACAATTGTAGCTGTGCCCATCTACTTTAGTGAAGATTTTGCAGATGAATGTTGGTTTGTTGCCATACAAAGACCTGCTCGGTCAACAATTGGAATCGAACAACAGTCAAGTGAGTCGCACGTTCGGCGAATGGGCTCAAAACGAGATGGATACCGATCCCGATTTTCACAAGAAAATTTTGTCCACCGATGAAGGTCACTTTCGGTTGAATGGGTACGTTTATGCGGAAAGTTGTCGCATTTGGAGTCATAATAGTCCACAAAACATTATTGAAACGTCCGCCGTTACATTCTCAAAAAATCACTATTTGGTGTGCTCTTTGGGCAGAAAGAATCATTGGTTCATATTTCTTTAAAAATGAAGCCGGCCGTAATGTAAAAGTCATTGGGGTTTGCTATATAGAGCCACGATTAGTGACTTTTTCGTCCCTGAATTGGAAGAAGTTTATTTGGACGACATTGGTTCCAATGCATTGATAACTTTTGCAAATATTTCAAAATCCATTTATCTAAATTTGAACTGAAAAATATATACTTTTCTAGATGTATTCCGAAAACAACCTCTGAGACAAATTATTGCATTATAAAGAAAGTGTTGTATAACAACTTTCTACGGAACTGCAACTCGCCTCAATGTTCTGAAAAAATCCGTTTCAAAATCATACAGCTACAATTTCGGAACACAGAATAACGATCTACTCTAAAAACATTTTTGTATTTGGTTTCGTTTATAAGATCAAAAGTGGTTAACTTTTACTAAACTAAAGTGCCCTTTTCTTCTGATGAATGCCTAGGAAATCATTCATCCTAGTCAACTCATGGAAGTAGTTTTGTATTAACAAAAAAGAGATTTTCTATTCGCATGTCTCATCTCAAAGAAACGTGCAGGTACTCTTCAGATTAGCAATATTCCAATTCAATCCTGATCCTTTTTTTTTTCAATCCCAGAAAACCACACCCACTGAAATTTTGAAATCACCATCCAGAGATAGAATCATCCACAGACACGCAGGATAATAGAATTGCGGTTGTAACGACGAAAGGATTTCCTTTTGAGAAATAAATTCACGATTCTTTGTGATACCTTTTCTCTTGTGGAAAAATAATTTTCCACCTCAAGAGCTCCAGTCATCAGATGAAAAGCTTGTATACTACGAAGTGAATGCTCATGCAACACATGTTCCTACATCCTTCTGCTCCGCATCTATTGCAAATTGCACAAAAAAGAGCATTCAGGTGCTCTTTACAATCTTCATACAGTTTTAAAGCAAACCATAGTAAAATACACATTTCCTTTATGACAGGAAAAATGACAGGAAAATTTCAAAACTGGAAAAAAACAACTGTATCATTCTGGGAATATACCAGGGAAGCGCGTGTTAACTGTGTGCATAGTGTGCATATAATGCAAACATAGACTGAGTACAAAGGATATGGCGGTATCATTAAAAAGAGTGAGCAGCCGGGGAATTGAGCGGAAGACCTTCACTTGTTCGGATCATGTAGTTGACTGAAGTTTCTGACACTCAAAGAGGCACTATCTTAAAAGAGTTTTCTTTAAGACACAATTAATTTTTTCCTTATCGTTGAGTTACATTGGGGGCACTTCTTTCCAAAGTTGACAAAAGTTCTCTTGAGCTCCGAAAAGATAGCATAGTTGAAGCTCGGGATGATTGAACTGTGCATTAAATGTTGTAGTATAAAAATTGATACTCTGGGTTGAAACATTTTATTTTGACGGGAATAATGTCACTGATTCACGTCCTTAAGAGTGTGGAATTGTTTGTCCTTGGAAGCAAATTCCTTGAAAATCCATAACAAGTTTCAATCCATGCTTAAAAAGCATAAATAAATTGAATGAAGCTAAAATAGCCATTGATATCTGAATAAGTACAGCGTAAATGATGTGGAGTCCCACAATGTTGGAACGAAGGGCCATAATTTTTTTTAATAATTTTAAGCAACCTTTTCTCAGTTTTTAGTAGAAGCATGACCAATGGAAACGCTATACTCGTATTACCCTTTACGTTCAACTCGGTGGTAAGAGAAGACCGGTGATTCTTAGGTAATTCATCAAACTTCTCAATTTTTCTTGATAGTAGCCGTATAAATTGTGTTAATAATCATTTGGCAAGCTGAACCTATTATTGTTTTGTAAGAACTGGAGAAGAGTTGGATACTGAAAGTGAATGAAAATCATAAAACTAAAATAAACAACGCTACTTGCCACCCTTGTAGTTGCAGCATTGGCTTAAATGCTACAAATAAAAATGACTGTTTTTAACCAATTGATTTTTCAGGTTCCATTTTTATTTTAGTTCAGCAATTAGAAACATTTTAAGCTCACTCTTCATCAACTTAAACAAAAACTTTTAAAATTCCATTTAGCGATAGACACACAGTCCACTTTAACCTCAATCCATTAACGTCCTATCTGTTGTCAGAACAAAACTCTCTCACAAATAAATTTAAAGTTGAAATAAATTCACTGGATCTCATTTCTCTTTTTTCGTCTTTTAAGTGTTCAGTGACCGTAAAGCTTTCTCTAAAAACTGCTTCCGTTCATTTAGCAAAAACAGAACGTTATTTTCCAGCTTTCAGCTCACCTCTCAAATACATTTACCCGTCGGGCTGTTTGTCCATCGGTCTCTTGAATTGTTTGGTGCATTCTTCCATTGTTGTTGAATTCTCCATGAGTGAAACAAACCCAGGAGTACACATCCATACACACACATTAACTCAGACCAACATCCAGCCGGACAAGCAATAGCAAATTCTCTTGGTTGTTGAGATAAGATCGTATTCGTTGAATAACCGCTCGGGGCAGTGATACACAACAATTAGGTCCTTTGTGCACTCTTCGTCTGACATGCACTCAGAGAGACAAAGTGAAGTGGTGTTAAAGCAAGGCATTTGAATTGCATGCGTGCCACTGACATTTCACTGTGCATTCATTTTGGTCATGAATTTTAAAACAAAGGATAACATGTGAGATAACGACAGTGAATAATCCCTCTCTGCAGGAAAATACTTCTAATTGTCAACATTTTAACATTTTCTAGTTGCCATTATAGAAATGTCAAAAAAAATAAAAAATTGCTTACACAACAATACAATTAGAGTAAGCATTCCCGATTTCGAATAGTTTAAAAACATCACAAGGGATTCAAAGGAAATTTAATAACCATCAGTTATGATTTACGCCAACACAATACACAAAACGGACTTTCCTAGAAAACGAACAACGAAACATATAAAAAAAGGTTGCGTATACGCCACCCTCATCGATTGTATGTTTAATGAATTTCAATTGATCCGCTGGGTGTAGTTTATGCTGAATGCAATTAGAATTCACATTTAAATATTGATAATTGAATTGGATTTTGCATTTAACATGCAGTTATATTTATGATAGAATATAGTTTCCATTAATTCCCTGTATAGATTTTTGCATTCCTTTGCTTCTTTTTGTTTGTGTATCAGGTCGTTAGTGTTGTGTTTGAAGGTCGATAAATTGAAATAATGACTTAAATAAAATATAGAGAGTTTTTTATCAATTAAGTTGTTTGGTCGCATATGAAAAGGATTCATTAAAAATAATTAATGCGTAATAAGTAAATCGCTTTAAATGCCGACATTCAGCATCATTAGTTTGCCTTTTTTAGTGCTGATTTGGGGTAAATAAATGCAGACAAACCAATTACATAATTCTTCTTTTTTATCGATATTTAACTGCAAAGTGTAGCTTTTTTTGTCCAACATACCAACACCTAACAAGCTATGTTTTCCTATTTATCACAATATATTCAAAATTTTTTTTTGCAGTGCTACAGCTCAATAAAATTTATATTTTGTCTTCGGGTAGGAAGATATATTTCCCCTCGTTTGCGAGAATGTCCAAATAACCAAAACGGAAGGGTATAGATTATCTCACTCAACTTTTGTCCTGGTGGTGTATTTATCAAAACAAAGTCGTTACACGCCCCAAAAGTGTTTTATCAAATAGGAGATGTGAGTATAAACAGATTTAGAGGCGAAATATTATGTTCTCTTTTTGAACAAATGTTGAATTTGGAATGAAAGATATCTCACTTCATATTTACTAACTCTTTGGGATGGGTTCTTATAAATTCACCTTTATAGAAGATCTTGCTTAATGCTTTGTGTTTAAACATGGGCTACGGGTTTTCAAAAAATCGAAAGTTTTTTTTTGTAGGCATGTCTCCAAGACTGTGGCCAGATCGATACCTGTAGTTACTGTCTTACAAATGTCCTGTCCTCAAACTCGAACTACTTTTTCAAAGCCGGTGTTCACATTCGTTTAAAACCAACTTGATCGACTTATTTCAAACTTTACATGCTTCTACAAGATATAAAAACCTTCGTTCTACGTCTGGCTAAAAAAAATTTATGTTAATGGTGTTTCCTTTATACAAAATGGCGGAATTTTTGGTGGAAAATAACAGCTCTTATCGAATACTTGAAGCGTAATTTGTATAAGAGTTCTTACGCTTTAAACATCCGTAGGGAGGTCGAAAAGATCCAAAAGGAACTAAAGGGGAGGAGCCAGCTGCATGAACAGAAGAGTTTTTTAATATACTCTTTTAAAGAGCAAATAAATACCACTGCTTTTCGGTTTTCTTTAGAAGATTTTCTTAGAAGCTTTTGAATGTGTTTCTAATTGAGCTAGAAATATGAATAGAGGATTGAATAATAGTTTCGAAATGAGGGAAGAATAAGCCTCATTCTCTTTTCCACAGATGGTAATTGAATACAATATTTTTGAAATGGAATAATTTTACAATAGGGAGAGGAAATACTTTGTGTTGTTTATTTTCGTCAATGACTAAGTTGTTGTTTTGACCATAATATAAAGCAAACATAAATTGCATTTAACTTAGATCGTTGGTTAGATGGGCCAGAATTTTTGTATTTGTCTTTAAAACGAAGATTTTATTTGTAATTTTCTAAATAGTTAAGTTTTGAATAAAGCAAAGAGGCATATGCTATATGGTTCTGAAGTAAAATTTGTAAAATATCAAGGGTATAATATACATATATATTATATCTTGCTACCGCAAGATAAAATCCAAGCTCTCAATACACCGCTACCGAAAGATAAACGAAATTTTATATATTTAATTCTTCTTTTCCAAAGTTTGTTTAGGAAAAACAATTTAAATGTGCCCACGACCTCGTCCGCGTAGAATAGTGACTTTCAGCAGCATTTTTTGATTTTTAAGCTATTTATTTTGCAAAAATAAGACACATTCACGCATTGAAGTAACCTATTGCTATATTATTTTATTTAAGTACATTTTTGCACACGACGTTCTTATTTTTTCCATGTATTGCAAAATAAAGAGGTTTTGCATGTTCGATACACGTGAGCATGTTTCATAGAGTCGCCATAGGATTTTTTTCTAAAAAAACACCTGATAATTTAAACGTCTGTGGTACCCGTGGTGTGATGGATAGCATGTCCGCCTGTTAATCCAGAGGTTCGAGTTCGAATCCCACCAGAGGCAAAAATGTTTTTTCTACGGGTATCGCCTTTCGCGAGGAATTGGCAAGTCCTCCGTTAGTATTCATTGCCATGAAAAGCGCTTTCTCGATTAGCCGTTCGGAACCGGCAGAAAATTGTAGGTCCCCTCCATTCCCTCACAAGGGATGGTTGTGAGAAACGCGCTAGGCCCAGGGGCTCCTCGCTCTGTAGCGCCACCCTATTTATTTTATTTATAATTTAAACGTCTGAGCCTTATTTGTAATGACAAATCAGTGGGAATTAAAGGAAAACGGGGAATCGAAACGTTTTCTCCTTTTGCCATTATTAAAAATTTTATAGTTTGTAGCTGTGTACAATTCTGGATTGCACTGGAACACCAACTTGCTGCTACTCCAAACAATCCTAAGAAATTGAGAAACTCTATAGGGTATGATGTGACTTTCTCAGTGCCTACAATATTGTTTATTGATAGACATTCGAAAACATCCCTCAATACTTCAAACATAATTTATTAGTTTATATGGTTAACTATCTCATTAATCGGCGCCGAAATCGACCTTTCACACAACCATTTTCGATTGCTAATTTTTATTTGAAGATCAAGATAGGCATTTCTTCTCAGGTCGCCTGTATTTTCGACAGTTTGACAGAAATCACCCCACGGTGGAAAAAACTTTTATCGATCTAGCAGTTTCAAGGTTCCCGTTTACGGTGTCGATCCCGAAGCAATACAGGCATTACTTATTAAGCCCATGTCCTTCCTCAGGCTCTAGGCTATCTCTGAATAGAATTCCATTTAAATCGGATCAGTGGTCTGGGCGGGAGATGGTAACAAAGAAAACCGGACAGACAGAGTTACTTTTACAATTACAATATTAATTAAGATTACTTGAGTGAAAATTCAACTATTTGGAGTTTTGCTTAAAAATTTTTAATGAAATGCAGCTTCTCTTGTTTCAACCCAGCTTTGTCTTTTTTTACAGTCTTTTACCAGTATTGTATTTTGTTCGTAGCCATTTATTTCTCTGGTGCGATGTTTTGCTATTTACAAGATCTGACTCCTAGATTCCCGCTGTTTATTTTTTCCTAAGATCAATTTTGCTCAAGTAAGGCAATGTACCCATCGAACACCCACCTGAAGTCATCCAATACGCCGTCGAACAATATAGCGACCTAGCCAGAGATTGACACCCAACAAACTCACCAGTCCTTCTCACTGTCGATTCGGCGCTTCTCCTGTAGTTCAATAGACACTTTCTTATAGGAACAAGAGCAACTCTCTTAAGCAACGTTCTCCCATGGGCATAATTTCTTTACTTCTTTTCTTGTATTGTTCATTCAACTATTACGGTTTTCTTTATCTGTTATATTCATTTTATTTCTGCGATATGAGACTGCTGCTCGTGATGTATTCGACTTCATTTAAAAAATTATTAGAGTGTGTTTTAGAAAAAAAAAAAATGTGACAATATCACCCCTGATAAAAAATATATATGTATCTATATATAACTAAAAGCCCTAAGTTTTTCAACACTTAAATCTTTTTTTTTTTAAATCTTATTTAAATTTTTTATTTAATCATTGAAAATATAAATTGTAAATTATATCTTTGAACTATTTGTAATTTTAATTCGAAGAGTCATATTTTATTTTGTTTTTTGTTTTATATATTTATACTTATAGCTTAATATGCCCAAATGCATATCTTTTCTCTGGAAATATTAAGAGTATTAAACTTTTATGCAGACGGCTTAAAGCCATGTTTGTAATTAATGTAATATATATACATATAATATAATATCTAAGCGAAGATTGAATATCTTTCTATTCTTGTAGCGGGGAGTTGGAGTAAGGAACTTCCTATGTTCTAAAACACCTCTTGGCATTTTTTTTTATCAAAACTGAATTTTTTATAAAGATAGGTACACCCTGTGCTCATGATTATCAAACATTATCTAGTTAGTGAATATGATTGTGCAAATTACTTAAGAAGTTGTCCTAGTCACAAAAGTCCTTAAAATGTTGTAAGTAAGCTTTAATCAACCCCCTAGCAATATGCTGCATTGTTTCAAAATGATTATCTAAATAAAAAAAAATTATTGAACTGATTTAAATATGTAATCTACATTGGAATCCGTGCGGATATTTTGGTGTGTGCGGTTTGGATTGCAACTTGGAAAAAATTGCAGCATTTTTATTTGCTGATCTGTGCATTTGAGAAAAACTAAACAAATTAGCTTGAAGCTTAGTTGGCTGAAGCCTGTGTGGACATGGAACCTTGAATGTATTAATTGAATTTGAGACTGAATGAGACAATTACGAACTCACAAAATGAAAGCAGCCTAGTCAAACTCTAGGACTTGTTGCGAGTACAGTCTGTACATGAGATCTGCTAGAACTTATCCTATAATCGGCAACGCAACGCTGCGTGTTGGCTGACGGAAGATTTCATTTCCGTATCGATCAAAAGTACTGCTAGTCGCCCTTATGTCGCACGACATGTAAAGTCTTTTTGAAGGCGTGATCTTTGCAAGTTTTTCATTTGATAAAAGCCGCAAACTACGTAATACAATTCCGAGTTCTGATTTGATACTGTTTGCCGCATTTCAAACAAACCTCTCATGCCTACTTTGCCCTACTGACGACAACATGACTCCAATATAAGCGGGACAAGCACTGCTTAAAGTTCAGACTCCTAAACATACTATTACTTGAAACCATGATACTTTCGAATTCATTACTGGAACTCAAGTATGAGTGATTGAGCTCTTAAAAAAAATTAAAAAAGCAATGATCTCACAATCCCACCTATGTTTTCATAGGAATGAACTTCGATTAAGTTCTAACTTTATTTAAAGTTATTTAAAGGACTCGTTCATCAACTTAGCTCGCTAACAATAAATCTTTCAAGTCTCTTAACAAGGCACAAAACAAAGTACACAAAATTGTCTTCATAAAAGATTTTATAAACCCATAATTTAAAAAACAACTCAAAAACTCCCATCTAATGAAAGTTTCTCCTTCCAAACATTCATTTCATTCCAAACTTTTGTTTCTTCTTCCTGTTTATACCCCATTTCTTAATTTATGTTTCAACACTTTCGTCTTTAAATTTTAGAGAGAAAACTTTAAGATATTCCCAAACAAAAAAATTTCATCCTCTCAAGACAAAAAAAGCAAAACCTTTTCCAGACGAACAAATTTAACTTGGCAAGCGTGCATATAAAAACCTTAAGCTGCCTTCATACAGTTGAAAGGCACCTCTCATTTCATTCATTTAGGCAAATAGAAGAAGCGACAGCTCTTCACTCATTGGATGATGAAACTTTTTTATCCCTTCTTATGCATCATTTTCTTCTTTTAACCAAAAGTCGTTGTAATAGACGAACATGATAGCAAAGTGTAGTCAAACTGCAACATAAGATTTTTTTGGGATTTCCATAGCTTCACCACTTTGAGCTATGCGTAGGGAAAGGTACTGTGATACGTGATACTCGTACCTAACAAAGCTCTAAAGGTAAGTGAGGTAAAAGTATTCAAAGTAAGAATGTTTTTTCTTTACAATTACACACCAAGGAAGAGTTTTGAAAGGGGGGAACATTTTAAATCTTGTTTTTCTTATTACGTGGACTCAAAACATATTCAAATTATTTAAAAATTGTGTGGAGATAAAATCTGTGAAGCGAATCTAAAAAACAAGTTTCGTGAAATGTTAGTCCTCAGAATGGGATATGCAGACGAAGACTTTTCTCCCATTCAACACCTAGAATCATTCAAATAAATTATCATTTTTCACTGTCCTGGCAAATATAATAACTTGATCAAACAGGACCGAAGCCGCAAAACAAGATCTCATCGAAAGCTCAAATGCTCACTACCAACGTCACACATTTCAATATTTGCAAGGTGAAAATCAGATTACTTTGGTTATTTGAAACATTTGCAGGATTTTATTTGCTTTCACTGTTCACTTGTTCAATACGCCGTTTATATTGCACACGCTTGGACCTATTTGTGAATAAATATGCCATGCCTGTAGCACCAACAAAAAAAAAAAAGTATAAAAATATTGTTCGACATGAGAGCTGAAGCTGACGTCAATTAACTGGGGGGGAAAACTTTGTAGCAGTAATAACGGACAATATTTGTATTCTGGTGAATTTTTAAAATACAAAATTTCGCCTGCAGCAAACTTCGATGTGGCGGATACAAGTGAGCGTGGTAATTACTTAGCACTTTTGATTCTGAATTTTTAACTCGAACATTAGAAGCAAAGGTTGGTTGGGCAAAATGATTGATTTAATTTATGTTTTAGTTTTAACTTTAACTCAATTCCATGCACAAAGACTGGATTTTTTTCTAAGTTCATTCTGTGAGAAATATTACAAATTCAATTAGTTTCATGTAGCTGTTGGATCTAACTGAGTCAAATAGTTCTTTTTGCTCGAAATAACACATAGAAAATCTATGAGGCAAAAACCGGCGTAAATGTTGTTGAAATTTAAACTAACCCAGTCAACTAAAAAACATGCTACTAGGCTACTAGGAAAGTTAAGTGGTATGATAAAATCAGATGCCAACTCTTACACTCCCCAATTTTGTTGCTTAAAATTTTTGATTTTTGAATTCCTTTGATTTCAAGAGTTAGATTTGTCTATTTATATAAAAATACATAAAACAACGTAATAGCAATTGAAAAACGCTCTGTTTAGTGATTGAAAGCACTTTTTGCATACTTCTTTTCACATTTTCTGTGAATGTTGACATTTTTTCAAAGATAACACTGCTATACAGTCATTTTGCGGAAGGGATACTTGAAGTCGATTTTGTATAAGACGAGTTTGCTGATAACGGGAAAAATACCAGAATAGTCAAATTGACTCCAGTTTTTGAGATAAACGCTTCTAACATTTTCCATAAAATGCTTCAATAAATGGGCCAAAAGATGTATTTGAAATTTATTTTTATTGTTTATCTTTACAAAATTACACAAAAATAATAAAAGTTTGGGGTACCTTTAACTAGAATAAATAAATGAAGATCATGAAAAACTTTTTCTTTGGGATTTTCTCTTATTTACTTTGTCAGGACAATCTCTCTTCAAGGTCCAGCAATAGTCAGCCATCATATGGCTGTCCCATCGACCTTGATATCTTTCTTCCATTATCCTGATATCCTGATGGAACCTTTCTCCTTGTTCCTCACTGTAATCACCCAGGTTCTGCGGGAATCGGTCCAAATGGCTGTGTAAGAAATGCAATTTTATGCTCATGTTGACTCCTACTCTGTTAAAATTTTGTAGCATTTTTGCAACTAGTTCTTGATATTCCGGCGCTTTGTGATTCCCCAAAAAGTTTTTTACTACCAACACAAAGCTTAACCATGCTTCAAATTCAATCTGTGTCATATGGGCTACAAAATCAGTGTCTTTTATCAGTGTACGTATTTGCGGTCCATCAAAGATGCCTGCTTTTAATTTTTCCATGCTAAGGTCTGGACATTTTTGGCACACATATTTGAAACAGACACCATTTTTATCAAGGGCTTTAATAAACTGCTTCATTAGCCCAAGCTTAATGTGAAGGGGCGGAGGAAGGATGTTTTCTCGGCTTATCAACGGTTCATTTATCACACTTGCTTTTCCAACCTCCATATTTTCTCTCAAAGGCCAGATCTTTGTAATCCAGTGTTGGTTTCTTGCACGGATATCCCATAAACATATGAAACAAGGGTACTTAGTATACCCTCCTTGCTGGCCTAGTAAAAAATTTACCATTTTCAAGTCCACGCCAACTAGCCACTGATGTTGTGCGTATGAAATCTTTTCTAAAACCATTTTAATATTTTGGTATTCTTCTTTTAGTTTTGTAGTATGACCAATCGGAACGCAAGCATACTTATTTCCATTGTGCAGCAATACACATTTTAGACTTTTTTTTATTTATTTTCAATTATTTCTTAGTTCCGTTTATCTCAATAACCAGAGTGAATCAAAAATAAATAAGCATGCAGCGTGAAGGTCTAATATGAGTATTAACAAAAACCATTAACAAAAACCCTGCCGCAGATTTTTTTATTTTTTTTTGTATAGCAGTGTAATTGATAAGTATTCCATAAAAATGGTTATTTTTTCTTATTATTCATAGTTTAATTCGTTTGAAACAAGTAACAAAATAATTTTTCCTACTCTTACATAAATCACAAGTCTCATAAAAATTCAACCCCAGCATGTAAACAGAGTAAGAGAAATTCTTTGTTACCTTTGTGAACGAACCTATTTTCGACATTTCTAAACTTTTCGACATTTCTAAACTTACAAAAAAACAGACAACAAAAATTGTTTGCATGCATTAATTTCACTATGGAACATTTTCATTTTCCACTCTATGCAATTGCTTTAGGTTTTAAACAAACATTTTTTGCGTTTTTGTGCGAATTTGGCAAAAGAAATTTTTGTCGACTTTTATTGGTTTGACAACTGATCAAGAACACCAATCCAAAAATGAAAAAAGATGCGCTGCCCGGGAAGCGTTTTTTTTATACCATGTTATATACCTTTATAACAGCGAAAAAAAAACACGCCTAATACATATGTGAGATTGTCTATGGCATACTTGAACATTAAAAGCTCCAACTTATTGTTGAGGTTTTCACAAATATATCAACAACAAACCAAAGAAACATGGTGGTGGGATGGTGAAGCTATACCAGCTATACCTGAAGTTATAAAGATGAATGGGTTTGCCTTGATGTGGCTGCAAGAAGGAAGCGAGGAAGAAGTTTTTTTGATCTGGAGGAAATTTCTGCTTCTACCACAAGCAGCAAACATCATCAAAACAATGTCCAGTAGAATCATCACACTTCACTAACGAAAAAAACTGTGGCTCTAGATACGTTCAGCTACTTTTCTTTGTTGACGATGAAACATGCATAACAAAATCTTGACGTATGGTCAAGCGCTTTAGAAGGAAACTGGTATCGTATTACTTCTAAAAAAAAACTTCTGTTGCGAAGTTTACTGATCCCGACATGGCTATTCCTGACACTTTCTTTTTTTTATATATGTAATATGCGAAAGGTTCTAATATTCTTTACTAAATAAGAACGATTATATGGTGATGCGTGATGACATTAATTATTGAATGCGAGGAGAGAAGATAAAATAGCGGGACACCTTAGCAATCTTCTGTGTGAAGAAATCCTCTTCACCTTGTCAATGCGTCCAGCTAACTCAAATGGTTCACAATGGATATGGAACAAAGTAAATGTACAAAAAAGGTAAAGAGTAAGGGTCCCTGAAAACCACAAACTTTCTATCGGCCGATAGTTAGGTCGGGCATATAATCAGTATGAAGATGTATGCAAGTCCGCATGTTACAACGATTTGGTATCGGCCGATAAATAAGTTTGATGGGATTCACGATTACCTTCAAGCTCAACCAACCCGACTATTTAGTTTGCGTAGTGTGCGCGCCCAACTCATCCAATCGAACTATCGGTCGATAGAAAGTTTGTGGTTTGCGGGGCTCTGACCCGATGGAAACCTTTTATGACCAGACCATAGCTAGATCATCTGCGGAGCCCTCTGCATAATGCCTTATGTTGCAAGGAATATTAGTGGTACTTGCAGCACCAGTTATGTAAAAGAAGATAGTAAAGATTTTATTAAAGATCAAGCACTGCTTGATGGGATCACGATTCACGTAACGCCGAAATAAGAATAAGAAGAAATAGCTTATATATCTCCTGGTAGAAATGATGTAGATGCTTGTTTAGAATATCTCTCAGTTATGTGGTTCGAATACCAGAGGTTCGAATTCCAGACACATTTAAGTGCGATAAACAGGTCTCCCAAAAGTCAGCCCCTGCGAGATATACGTTCGGAGAGAAAAGCTTTCCAATTCTGTACGGTTTCGGAATTTTTCTCCGATATTACGATTTACTAAAATGCCCGGTGAACTGCATTGAACTGCGGCTAAGTGCTTTAGCCTTTAGTTGTGAAATTTTTGACAGCCTCATACAATTGCGTTTCCGATTTCGTCCAACATTCTGCACAATTCTCCACTCCTCACGAATGCCTAGCCAGATCCGATTATTTGTACGCCAAAAGCGATGTCTCACTTTACCGTTTGACACCGACAAAATTTTGTAGGTCTCCATCGTTCAACATTGAGTTATGGTTGAGAGAATGCACCAGGCCCCACTCATTTATTTCACTGAGACGGGTTAACGGGTTAACAAAAAATAAGTGTGTTCAAAACTCTGCCCTTTACTTTGATCACTCAGTCATTTTTTTTTTGGAAATTAAGTTTCTTTTGTATGCAGATGGAAGATAATAGTTTTATGAAAACTTTCTGGTACTCAATCGTACAGAATACGTGAAATACTGTGAAAATTGGCGTTTGGATTTTACACGACATTAGCAAAGTTAATTCGAAAAATGTCTTAAGTCTTCAATGATTCGCTTACTTGCAATTTTTAAATGTCTTTTGGACTTTTCGCATACATCCCATTAAATTTAAATTTTGCACCTTAGTATGCACTTTCAATTACCTTACACGATGTTGCAACTAAAAATATTTAAGGAAATATTTGAGTGAATCCAAAGAATCCAAAATCTTAATACCTATATTGTAGTCATCAAATGGCAGACGCAATTTTAGGATTTGCATAAGAGGCATTACAGTATTCTGTTTTCTGATCAACCAAGTGTATATTTTTTCATACCTCTACGAATACTGGTACATAAACTTTTTAACTGAAGATAGCTTTGGTTGGTGTGGCCAGCCTACTTAATGCTCACACGTTCCGCGTATATTTTACTTGTGCATATGTGCAATGTTTTTTGGTGTGGTGTAATGGTAAGAATGTCTGCCTTTTAGGTCAGGGTTCAGAAACATAAAATTGAATTTGGTTGTTTTGCTGGAAATTGAAAAATTCTTCAAAACTAATTACACTGGCCATAAAATTTTAAAAAGCATCAGGACTAGAGGCTGAGAAAGCTTTGTTCCGCCTGTTTATTTATCAGGAATCATTCAATCCTCAAAAAACACAACACTAGGTTTCGGGCTTACGAGCTGTGCTCTACCACCCTATTAACTTTTTTTTTTCTTTTTCCAATGTGGAGGAAGTCTGGGTATTGTGATATACATTTTTGCAAATGAAGCAAATGCTCCTAAGCTTTGCACATTTCACCAAAAGCAAATATGTAAGCTATCAAGTAATTTCTTTGTTATTATTCAATCCTCAAATAACAAACAAAAAAACTCTCCAGTAGCACATAACCATTTGATCATTCTGTATAAGGGGGGTAGCGTATTTAAATTTTTTTTTTACTGTTTTTTTTTTTTTTTTAATAAATGCATAATATTTTAAGAACATTGTTTCAAAATTTCAAGTGAATTGGAGCAAAATTGACATAGTTACGAATATTTTTATACCTGTCAGTATAGTGTTTTCCTTGTGTTTTGAACACAAATCAAAACCTTAAAGCATTTTTCCCACAACTCACTTTTTAAAAGTCGGTGCCCCATAACTTCAAAACTACTGCACCGATCCTATTGAAATTTTGAACGTTATTTCTGTAAATAATTTACAAGGTAGTGACGAAGAGCTTTTTCAAATTTATTGATAATTGTTCATTTTCACTTCAAAGTGTTCCAAAAAAGTGAAAAATTAAAATTTCAAAAAACCCTCTCGACATTACCCGGTAAAAACAATTATCTAACGAATGAACTTAGATTTTTTGATTTCCGATGATCCAGCCCCAAGTTATGAGGGGCACCGCAACTCGCCTTTTTTCGAGGCACGTCCGAATAATTGCTGCCATTGCCGTATTTTAAAATATTTCTTTGTGAAAATTTTACACAACATTCTTGAAATGTCACTTTTTAAGATATAATTAGTTTTAATAAAGAAATTTGAACTGGTTTCTCACAAAAAATTCGCCAAAACATGCCTTTTTTAACGAATTAACGTTACCCCCCCCCCCCCCCCCCCCCCCCTTAAGATTTAGATATATTCATTGATTGCAAACACAGTAAGAAAGATATCTTATAAGATAGTGTTATATGCTAAATAGAATACATTATAAAAACAGTGAGAAGGCTACTTCTTAGAAAAATTATTAACAAACATTTCTTCCAATTTTTATCTAAATACTCGTTAAATATAAACAAAACTGTACATTACTTTAAGCATTTCAGTTCTTTATTTTAAATAGATTTAATTCTTATACATACATCTCATCTAATGTTAAGTGCTTTAGTTTTAAAAGCCAATGCATTTTGTATTAATTTATTTTAGTCCCTTTGAAAATAGTTCCGAAGTTCAATGCTAAACTTAGCTTGGCCACGTTTCATTTTCAAGTTTCTTGGAAGAAGATTCCACAGACGGATAGCGTTGACGAAGAATTGTTGTTCTGAGGTCCGACAAGAATACCGAGGGTGTATTAGCATTAAGGATCTGTTTGAGGAACTGAAACGTACCCTATAGAATAAGCTGCAGGGTTGTTGTGTTAGAATAATATTGCAGAGTAATAGTAAAGTTCTGTACCGAAAAAGATGGTCAAGGGACATATTATAAATTTGATTCGAGAAACTAGATATCCGATCAAACCGACGTAGGCCAAATATGTAACGAGCTGTGTTATTAAAAGGAACGTTCAGTTTTCTACTACTACTAGCGTCACAATCGCAAAAGACCTCGAAGCCATAAGTTAAAATAGGAATCACTACAGTTTTGGCTAGTATCATCCGAATATTCAAAGGTGTGAACTGTTGAGATGACCACAGCATTCTAAGAGCTACATAGACCTTTCCCACCGCCGCATTTATGTGAGTGTCCCAGGTTAGCGTCGTATTAAATAACATACCTAAGTTTTTCGCACTAGATGTATATTTGATTGGTATACCATTCAAGGAGATGCTAGGAAAATAATCTAGGTCAAGCACTGTCCTACTGATTACAATACATTTGGTCTTGAGTGTATTTAGGAAGAGTCCATTCTCCTGGGGCCAACTAAATATTTGCGCAAGATCATTGTTAATTGTGTGCGCACAATCTTCGATAAGTCCGAAGGTACAGCTTCTAAACAATTGCACATCATCAGCATACATACAACATTTGAATATGGCACCCAGAAATCTTTGTTGGAAGTGCGTTTATGTACAGGGAAAAAAGGAGGGGTCCCAGAATAGCACCCTGGCATTATACTAGTTTTTCATGTCTTTCGAGTCCTATGTTCTTTCTTCAACTTTTTTTAGGCATTTTAACGAACGCCCATTAGCCAGTGTCTAGTATACCACACTAGCCGAAACTGTAGTTACAAAAGAGATGGCACATTTTCAGCAAAACTTACAAGTTCTTATCGTGCTAAAATGAGCAGGGCGACTTACTAAACATTGTTTACTGGAATATGTAAAAAAAAAAATTGGCAAAACATCCCTCTACTCAAGAACTTCACTACATTCCGAACGTACTTCAACCAAAAGTGCATCTGAAATTAGCAATTCACAGCTTAATAAAATACTTTAAAGTGCGTGTTCATTAGCAAACAAGAAAAAGGAATTCCTTTTTAACAAACTCAAAAACAAAAATCCCTAATTGATTAATTCAGACACGCAACAATACTATCCTTGAATTTACAATAAGTCTCTGCATTTATATCACATTCTTTCACATGAATAACTCAAGCGTTCACGGTGCATGAGCACGTCCTGAATACGCATAATTTATAGTATTCCACCAATGAGCACCATTGTTTTGCAGTTACGTCGTAAATTTTCACTTTATTATCGTTTTAAATCCAATTAAATCTTGTTAAATGAGATTGCAATGCACATACAAGTAGGAGGTAGTATAGTTTTGCACAAAAGTAAGTGTACTCACACGCATTCGTCGGTATGTACGAGTATATCTACAACGCATAGATGTTTCGTACATTAATTTATGTTACATGATGGCATTTTGTAATTTCCGGTTAACCAAAAGTAGCGTGTAAGCTCAAACAAATTGGCTATTGTCTTTGATTTAATCGATTTCTTGATCCTCTTTCGAACACTGTAGCAGAACGTTTTGTTGCTATGCATTTAAGTTGTATGTGTATGTATTTGCCGTGTTTCTTACAGGAAGTTTTCAAGCAGTGCTCCCTCTTTCTTATAATATAAAAATTGCAAAGAGGAAAATCCTTGAAGGCAATTTCACAGTACAAGGCGTAATGGAGCAATTAAGTGGGATATATTATCCTTGTGCACCAAGGAGGAAAGCAACTATTCTTGAACATGCAAGTTGGGAGAGTGTTTTACGAAATGGAATCTCTCTTGGTCACTACAAAGTTGTGTATAATTTTCTTAAAATGAAACTTCGTTAATATCTGACGAGGATATTCCCTATAGGTGTCTTGCACAAGTTGTTAAGATAAAATGAAAACAGTTTCAAGGATGTTTACGGATACACCTACTATAGTGATCACACTTACTGTAACGAACATTTACCTTGCCTTTCAACGAGAATGAATATCGTCCATGTTCTTGCTCTTTGTTTTCTTGTTTCCATTAATATTACACTATGTCCTGGGAAGGATATGGCCATTGAAATGAATGATTGGACTTGTGTGTGGCATTTTGTTTGGGTTAATCTATGAAGGGTGTAGCTTGATGTTGTAGAGTAAAGAAAAGGATATTATTTTGAGACTTTTGTGTTGATTACCTTTGAGATGTTACAACTTGTTATGTTTGAAAGCGGAACTGTATGCTGATGCTTGGAATAAATGGAAGAGTACTCGAAATTTTTGAGGAGAAGCATTTGTTGTTCTGGAAGACGTTCTTAAATGTAACACATAAAAACTTGTAACTGAGATGTGTAACCACACTAAGCAGACATTTTTAGAAATGAAAGATTCGTTGTAAAATAAAAAAGGTCTGCTTGTTCTTCTAAAACAACGGCCTCAAGACTGACATAGTCCACTTTACTTACAAAGTATTGCTGTAATTTGATAAAAAACCGACAAAAGATTTTATTCGTGTAAGTCAATAGACGGAGAATTCCTCAGGATGCCACCTACACCGGACATTTCTGACTCAAAAACTGTGCTGGATATATGGAGCATGTACAAAGTGTTTAGTCAAGAACAGTGAAGACTTTCTCAGAACTGCTAACTCAAACTAAGCCGCAAAATATCTTCGATTTTCAAAAAAGTTGCCAAAGTTACAAAAGTTAAAAAAGTTAGCAAGGATTAAACAATAAATAGATATAATGGCTTTAGTTCTTTTCCGTGGCTCAATCCTGATTTAGGAAAATGTTGACTTTTCCTTATTCCTTACTACTGTGGAGTGAGTAGCAAATAGAATGGAACTAATTGTCAGCCAGAATGCGGAAAAGTACATGATTCCCTCGACAAAATTCGATGCCCCACGGAACGCTTCTTCTGATTTTCTCTTTTTCAGAAAAAAAAATATCAGCACGAATTAAAAATGAAAAGTAACTAATGGATCTACGACAAAATACGGAAGCTTGTAATAATGGGAGATGTCAAAGACGAAAATGATCAAGAGCGGCAATATTTGAGGACGGAAAATCAATCGAAAATTTGCAATCTTTGGGAATGATTTTGCGAAAAAGGACGTGATCGTTGAAACCATATTGCAATTCTTGATAAATCAAATTTTTTATTTTTAGTGAACGTCCAAGCCAAGCGCTGTCAATGTCCCTGTCAATGCATTTTTTAGCCTTCATCTATAAATCTCACTAGATTTAAATTTCAACTCATATATTTTTAATAAAAAATATGAGAATTATCTTAAGACATAGGAGCATACCCTACTTTTTATGTATTAAAATGTTTTATCTTTACAAAAATAATAGAAAAAATTTTACCATGGAAACTTTTCAACTACATTTTCTGGGTTGGTAGGTCACGAGCATGAAGTAAGTTACGCCTATGATACCACAATTATCTTTTTTTTATCCCTACTGTAGCTATACATTTTTTTTTTTTATAATAAAAATGGTAAAAGCAAAAAAAAAAAAAACAAAGTAACGAGTCTAAGTTCTTCTGATTGAAAACCGACTGCTCACTCCAGTAAGGCATGTAAAATGTTAGCATCTCTCAATAAAATCAGGTGTTGTCTGTGCTCCGTGTCTGTTCACTATATCGGTGTGGTCACTTATAATTCAACAATAATAATTGTTGACTATAATGTTGCAATTTTTACGGGTAGACTAGAAGTAAAAGTGGAGCTTTCTGTCCTTCTCATCTTGTATACTCCCTTACTACTTTCTTCAGAATCCAGTTTTCTTACCGAATAGCTTTCAGAATAGCTAAGAGTTGCTGCACTAGGTCCATCAAACAGTTGGATTTGCAGCTTTAAAATTGCATTTTAAAACTAGTTTCCGAAGTTGAGCTAGGTTCGGTAACAGTAAGCATTTATTTCAATTCCCTTCGAAGTTTTGTAGCACTGTTAGTTCAAAATCTATTTTGTTGTTTTACAAATCACTCTGGCGTATGAGCACTTTTTTTTCTTGCTTCCAAACCAACCAGGGTTGCAATGGCTTAAATCACTTTTAACTTAACTCTCGACTTTAATTCATAAGCTAGTTGTTAACTTGTGAATTAAATAAATCAGAAGTCATAAGTTAGCAATTATGGTGTAAGCCTTTTTCGTTGCTTCCACTGTAACATTTAAATGACCACACATATTTATAATAGATTTATATATACATATATATACATATGTATGATAAGGCCGCTAGTCAGGCCACGCTTTTAGAATGTATATAAGAAACAGCTAAATTCTACTGCAAAAGTATTAGATGACCAAATCATGTATTGTGCTTTCAAAAGTAACAAGTAACCTTAAGACTAAAAATCAGACCATTCGTTGTCATGCTTTTATCAAGATAAGAACTCTAATATAAGTCTTGAATGTACACTGTCTTGTGTTTTACTTTAGAAGTGGCCGTCCTCACAACAGATATTACAGAAAAGTTTAACAGTCTCTTTCTTGGGTTCCATGACACAGCAATATTCCGGGAAAATCCAAGGCGATGAACTCGCCAGGAAAAGAACACTAGATGGACATACACCACCATCTACCTATGTGGCTAGCAAAAAGTTTTGGCAAAACTTTAAACCAAAACGTACCATAGTTTTATTGCACTTTAGCTCCGTAATCGGTGTAATAACCGCAAACTATCTCAAAAGTAGATATGCAACACTCGAACTACTTCTGTGGAAGCTGATGGACGGGGAAGCAGAGGTGACCGTTTCTCATTTCAAAAATTTAAAATGCTTTTAAAGCAAATAAACATATTTTTGAACCTGAGCGGTGAGCTCCGGGTCTAGCACATTTCTCACAACCATGTCGTGTAAGGGAATGGAACGTACCTACAATTCGCTGCCGATTTCAAACTGTTAATCGAGAAAGTCGATCTTTACGTCAATGAATTTACTATTGTAGGATTTGCCAGTTCCTCGCGAAAGGCGATACCTGTGCAAAAACTTTTTTTAGTTTCTGTTGGGATTGGAACCACGAACCTCTCGTCTCAAACGTGCAGGTCTGTAAGTGACTTGGTAACTGCTTTTTCTTTAAGCATCTGGGAGACATAAAATTCTCCTAGAAATCACACAAAATCACTTTCAGTGAATTTGACTGAAATTATAAAATAACAAAACATGGTGGTTTTAGCCTTTTGCAAACACAAAATTCAACATACAATTCATAAGTATCCCTGAGAATGGAAGAACCATTACATTTGATATGATCATCCGAGGCAGATATGAAAGTGTTTAAAAGGAAACTTATGTTTTAAATTTTTAAAATAATCTGGGTTTAAAATCTGTACATAAAAATCTTAGGCCTTATTACCCTTTAAAAATAAAGCCTATGAAAAAGTTTTATAAAATTTTTAATTTTGGTCTTATTTCTGTTTCTTGATTTGTTCTTTAAAGTCAAGTTCTTTTTTTTTTTGACTGTTTATAGTTTTATATCCTTTACATTAGTTACCAAAAGCACAACACTCTTTGATAAGTCTTGTTCAATTTCAACCCTAGTTTAGCTAGGACTTATTGCTCGACCTCATAATATAATGAATTGAACTATATGAACCAATTTAATATGTAGCTGATCACAACTCACAAGAGGAAAGTTATTTGTTGAATGTCGCCCGGCCCAATGAAACTCGTCTGTTGGCAGAGAGTGCCTCCGTCAACACCTATGCACGTCATCGCCTGCAATATACCGCTAACTGTAAGCATTCTCCTTCTTCATTATCATAAACATCGTTATCTCGAAGAGATCCCAACTCTATCAGTTATCTGCTTCCCACTAATAATCTGCCTGTGAGCTGTGAGGTATCAACTGTCAGCATGGTATACTCAAAAACGAGGAAAATGCCATTGCAGTGATAAGTGAAAAATCAGCTGCTTTGTTTGTACGTGCTAAACGGTTTATGCATTCGATGATCATAATCTTAAATCAACGAAAATGCTGTATATAAGACTGGGCTAGAATTTTCGAGATATCAAAGCTCAAGACAGAAATAATTAAGATTTTGATATCTTTAAGTTTATGTTTTACTACGAAAATTTAATCCGAAAACTAACACTTGATTGCCGATGATTTTTCATGCGTTGAATTTTAATCTGGTCACAAAATGGATCTATTACATCAAATAAGTATGATATTTATCTTCAAAAGTGGCAGTTCTTAAACTAAACTTGAGGGGATGATCACTTTAATTTCAGCATGCTTTTTTTACAATAAACAATTCATATATGTATTATTGTTGTGAAAACAGACGCGATTGTCCAAAACTTTTTAATGAAAATATATATTCTCACTAAAGTTATACGTTAAAAAGAGGGTGTCACACAAGCCAATAGTTGCCCAACTAACCCGTTGCGGACCAAGGCGTAGTCTCTGTAAATCTCAGTTTGTAGCGGCTTATGTACATATGAATGTATGTTCCTGCCTCACAATAAGTGAATTTTTTGATAAAATTAAGCTTCCGAGAAGTAAACTTCCAGTTCACTTCAAAAAATGACGAAGGAAACATTCATGTAGTTTGGAAACTGCTAATGAATCATTAAAAGACAAATGACCGCACCTGACTGAGAATCTGATGCAATTATTATACCTCCAAGCAAGAATCTGTCATCTAACTTTTTCAACAACTCCTTTTTAGTCATTCCATGAAAACAGTTAAGCCGTTGGTTTGGATGAAAAGTATAAATAAGTACCAACCTTCACCACTACTTGAAACCACTAAAAAACGTCAACTCACATAAAAAAAATTCTAACTGCGAACATGGCTGCTTCCTGTAGATACACTTTATGCAACAAAGTTTTTCTCTGACTTTTTTAAAGCTGTTGTCTATTATGATTTTGTTTCGATGAAGGACTACTAAAGTTTAATGGATTTTTTAGTTAAGGTAAGGCAGGAAGGAAAAAATATATAAAAAATTATGTAAAACCTCTCACTGATGAAAATTAAAACACTTTAGAATTGTTTCCAATATCGAGATGAATTTTCATTTTAGTGAAAAACAAAGACTTTTAATTTAAATTGTTTTATCGAAATGAAATATTTTGCTCTATCTTTTGCAGATAGAAGCGTTAGCAAAGGGAGAAAACTATGGAAAAATCGTTCTTCGTTATATCACCTCTAATGCAATTTATCTTGTTTAGTATCTGGAGTGAAAGGCTAATGTCTGAATCACAATTCCACTCTAGATTTGTAATCTTCTGATGTTTATAAGTTTAATCATAAGAAATCAGGACATTCTATCACAATGTCTCCTGGACATTCGATCTCGATGTCGCGATGATTTGTGTACCAGAGAACGTAACGTGACTCCAACTAAAAGCTTGTTCGCTTCGACTGTAATAAAAAACAACAAAATGGTAATGTCAAATCAAATCGAGAACAAAGCACTCGTACGTAACGTGGTCGAATTCAAAGTGAATTGTGGTTCAGGAATAAGACCATTGTCTAGCTGAAGAGATCTCTTATCAGTGTGGTGTCTGTTTAAGGCGAAGACCTTATCTTTAGTGGCGCAATCAAGTGGAAGGAGACCTCAACCGACTTAGAGTCCAAAAGTGAAGAGAGCCCGCCCAAAATCGAAATTGTTGGCGTAAGATGTTGGTTGAGGCTCAGGCTTACCACGAACTGTATTCAGTCACAATTACGTTATGTCACATTAACGCTACGTTACAATTGCATTGCGTTACGTTATGTGGTAATTGATCTTTTTAGTCATATCGTTATCATTCCTGCAATAGAAAATAACACTCGTGTGGCCTTAATTGTCCAGTTCCCATGAAAATTCAAATTTCATTGCATCAAAATTTACAACAGACTGTAAATATTCCCCCCCAGTTGTAGTTACGGTTAACCACAGAATGCTGTGTTGAGGTAAAAAAATTTCCTGCACAATGAGTGAGAAATTTTTTCAGGTCAAAATAAAAAATAACTTGAATTATCATAAGCTTTTTCCGTTTATTGTACGTCATTCCATACGTACTCACGCTAATGCCACTGCATTGAACGACTTCCCTGCACTTCGTTGTTAATTTATGGCTCTCTATTATTTGAACTTAAATTGGTATAACAGAACGAAGAACGTGAACGAAAATCCTTTTTATTGCATGAATTCTCATTGAAGTTTATTTTCCACATGGCAATGAACTAGTGGGTGAGCTGGAGCTGCTGCATACCTATGGGTATTGGGTGTAAGATGTTATTGAGGAAGGAACTCCTCTAGCACACATTGTTAAAGGTGCCGAAATGTACGAAGGTGAACCTTATGCAATGTGTATGGTACCTTCGATGCAGTTCTCTATAATTCATTATATTATCTCTTGTTTTCGGAGGAAAATCCAATGGAAAATATAGAGTGGAAATAGTATAAGACAATAGACCAATAAATTACAGCATTTTGGATGGGAACAATAAGGAGAGTTAAAGTTTTGCTCAGTTTTGTTTTGTTGGAGAAACAAATATAGTCTGTTAGCTGTAGTTCAAAGTTGTAGGCAAAAGGGATGTAGTGGGAGAATACATAAATATATCTCATAATTGTGGCTTGAAATAATCCAATTTAAGTCGCTTAAATTAATGGATTGGCATGAGGAGAAGTGAGTACTTGAGAAGACTAGTGAGTGGTTAAGATATTATACTTTTAAGGAATTGATTAAGAATAAAACGAAATACATTCAAAGTTATGTTAATGTAATATCTTTATTCGAACGATACATGTGGTTAGATTACAACTTAATGCTTACTTGAAAGGAAGGAGACAGATGAATTATCTAAAGGAGAGGAGTTTTAGACGGAAGAAAGATTTCATTTAGATTATGCCAAATACTCAACAATTAAGGCTGTATTATGTTCTGATGGATTATGGATGCAAATATAAGCACTAATGAACCACATGAGTCTATACGAATTAAATGAAGTACTGTGAGACGCTTGTGGTTCCCAGTTTTAAAAAGTAGAACACTTTGAGGAAACAGAAATGAAGAGTTGCAAGAATGTTGCAAAGCTAATAAAAACAGAAGTACAGCCTACACGAGCATACACAAGTCATTTAAGGGGTAAAAAAGGGCCGTGAAGTTCTTGTTCTTTCGTTTAACAATAAATTTTTGAGTAATTTGATTGAAAAAAAAAAAGTCGTGTAGTTCGTGTTGGATCTTTTAAAACGAAGCCTTTCCGTCATTTTAAATGAAATAACAAAAAGTTTAAAAAATGAGCTCATTGCAGTCTTAAAAATCTTACGGTAAAGCTCCTAACGACAGCTGACAGAACTACAACAAAGCATTTTAATGTCGCTATGGATACAAAGTTTCTAATGTTGAATTGAAGATGGCGTCAAAATTGATTTTTGAAGTTCCTTTGATGGTGAAAAGCGGAATAGACACTGTACAATAAGTTGGACGGACTTCGTTTTATGGAGCTTGGATGTAGTTTGCGTTCAGACTTATGAGACTCGTCGTTCAACATTATTACATATATTCCTCCGCTCCGTTCAACTTAAAAATTTTCAAAAATATTTGAAAAGCATCCCACATGTTGGGCAAGCGGTACCGTGGGGTGATGCTTACCATGTCTGCTATCAGTCCAGAGGTTCATGGTTCGTGAGGAATTGGCAAGTCCTCCGATAGTAAATTCATTGCCATGAAAAGTGCTTTGTCGAGAAGCTGTTTCGGACCCGGCAGAAAAGAGTATGTCCCCTCCATTCGTTCACAAAGCATGGTTGTGAGAAATTCGCCATACCTTAGGGCTCCTCGCTCTGTTGCCATATCCTATTTATTTATTTACTTTTAAGTTGGACAAGCGGTCGTCTAATGTTTCACATTATCCAAAATTTGTCGTTCAAACCGAAGTCGGTTCAACTATTTGCACAGTGTTAATTCCAAAAGCTGGCTTTTCTTCAAAAAATGTGTTCACGAAAAATTTTATGTCTAGAATTAGATGTCTTCCGATTTAAAAATCAAGCAAATAAAAATTTATTTTGTCTTGAATTTATCAATGCTTGTTCTTTTTTGGTTGTAATTATCGCAAAAAGTAAGCAAACTTTTATCAAATATTCGCATTCTCCCCATGGGCGTAGCTAGGAATTCTTTTAGGGCTTTTTTCGAGGACAATTTCTCAAAAATCAATTAAAAAACGAGGATTGAGAGATACTTTAAAAGTATCATTTTTTGGTTTCTGAAAATAGAGAAACATCGTTAGTACATGAAATGAAACAAATTGATTTTATAAATTTTTATCATATGAAATGAAACAAATTTTCTAAAACTTTACCATTTAGTCGATTTTCGCCCATGGTTGTTCTTAGCCAGGTTTTAACACGCCGCAAAGTGCTGAAAGACCTTTCTACGGTGCAAGTCGTGCAAGTTAGTGCCAATAATATTTCCAATGCATGTGATACAGCAGGAAAAAGGTGTGCGCTTCCGTGATTACGTCGCACACTTCCAAATTTGTCTTCGCTTCTTCACTAAGCTGTTTGTCTTTCCAAGTGTTATACCATAATTCAATTTCTGCACTTAGATCCAATTCATAAAATTCTGAAAATGACTTGATGTCTTCTTTCAAATCGCCAATACTTTTTTTCAACATAATGTATGGATGCAATGTGAGTAGTGAAAATGCAGGCAAATTGAATGGCGCGAATCAATTTGCAAGCGATGATATCAATGAATCCAGATACGGAATTATAGCAACGATATTTTTCAATAATCATTTGGATTCGATGCAGTTTGATTTGAACGATGCTGCTGTCGTTGGGTTAGTCTGGGCATATCCAATTCAATATCAATCGAGTTCGCTATTTCTTTTGCCTCGTCTAGAATTTCATCAATCACGGTATCTACAGCTGTTCGATGGCTAGAGATAACAATTGATATTCTATCAAGATGGTCTTTGCATTTGAGCAGGTCAAGACTTTTAGATTGAAGACCATTCACGACAGGCTCAAGAATATCCGAATATTTTATTAATAATATAATATTATTTTTTTATATTTCCACTTGTTGTATTAAGCTGAACAGTTAGAACGATCAATTGCCACTAATTGTTGTTGCCGCGATGCCGCATTTAAAATGCCGCATTCAGATGATTCAGAATTTCTGGAGAATTTTTTGATTCGAAGAATTATAAATATAAATATCCAAATATGCTCGTATAATATTTCTAGATGCTAGAAAAATCTCATTGAAAAGTCCTCGTTTTTCGGCAATTTTGCGAATAATAATAATTTTTATAATACATACTCCTTTTTCCGCTTTTTTCGCAAATTGTCCTCGTTTTTACGAGAATACTCTTTGAAAAGTCCTCTTTGTTTCAGCATTTTCTCCAAATGTCCTCGAGGACAAAGATAAATTTTTTCTTAAAAAACGAAGAATTTTTCGAGGACATTTGGCTTAGGTTGGGGCATTGGCCCCTACCTGCCCTTACCTGGCTACGCCCATGATTCTCCCCCGTATACACCTTAAACATGTTTTTATGATTAATTCCTCAACTGGAAGATTTTGTTTTTGAAATAAAAAGTGACGACAAACATACATATGTATGTGTGCTTAGTGATTATAACCACTGTATAAAGTATATGAATTCTAAACTTATATTTTGGCTATTCTCGAATACAGAAGAAATGGTGATACTCGCGGCGTGATGGATATCATGTCTGCCTGTTAACTGGGAAGTTCGTCTTTCGAATCAAAACACAAATAAACATGTTTTTCACTAGTATCGCTTTTCGTGAGGAATTCCGTGAATAAATTTAATGCAGTGAAAAGCCCTTTCTCGATCAGGCCTTCGGAAAAGGCAGACAATTGTAGGATCCCTTTATTCCATTACAAAGGTAATGGTTATGAGAAATGAGCTTGGCCCCCGGGGTTCCTCGCTCTCGCGGCAACTGATGCGTTGGGTTTTCTCGCACGTAACGGTGGCTCAATAAATCTCGGAGTGTTGTAATGAACTTTCTTATTTAAATGAAATCACTAATTCTTTCTATATCTGTGTTTAAATAACAAGTATACGCCAGAGTGAACTGTCTGTGAAGTTCCTTATTCAAAACCCTCATACAGAGTTAAATCATTCAGATTTCAAAAGAAAACCAATTAAATAATAATCTGTTAACCACACACACAGTTTTGTTGACAGTTCTACTCCAGTGTAAAAGCTCTTTCATTCTCAAACTCCTTTGAATCGAACTGCTACAGGTCGTTCAGACCATCAAAGTTGAGCTACGAAAGAGTTGTCCACTTTCTAAGTAACGGGTAGGCCTGCTAGTCCACGCACATCCTAGCTCGCCGTAGTGGTATGATCTTGCTACTGAAAAATGGACGGTGTTACGTTTTTATTTCGGGCCTATAAAATAGAAGATGGAATTCGAAAAATTTAATATTGTAGAGATGTTGAACCCGAATTTTAATTACCCTAAAAATAGCTTGTCATACTTGTAGGATACCTTGGTCATTGCGAACGCTCATGATATCGCCCTGACCCCTAAGACAAAACAAATATATTTTGTTTTAAAACATCCTGTTGAAGGTCTTACTCAACCAAGCTTCCTATCTCACATCCCAATTTAAATTTCTTAATAACTCATTATTCTAATTCAATAAAAAGCAAAATGTCACTTTATGAAAAGAAATGTTCATCTTTCCTTAAAAAAAATAAATTCATTCGAAATCTATTACTTCAAACCCAAACAACGGCTTAAATTTCATCAATTCAACAACAATTTCAATTAGGTTCAGGTTTATGGCAGACGACGCGACGATTCCCACAAAAACGAATTAAATTTGGTGTTGATATATGTATTTTTTAATTATTCGTAGATTGTAACGTACAACAACTCAAAATTTTTAATTCAATTATTACAAAACCAAAGGATATATCTTAAGGACTGGATATGGATTAGGATCAGAGTAGATATAGTTTAGAAAAAAGAAATTAATTACGTTATTACACCTCTTTGGCGTCGACTCCTTTGTCTTAAAATTTTAAATTTGTTTCTGTTCTTCTTTCTTTAGTTTTGTTGTTTTGTATGAATGAATGTAACTCTTTATAATCAGATATAATTCATTTGATGTTAAATATAAGAATATAATCCCTTTAAAAATTGTCAATTAACTTACTTCTTCATTAAGCTTACTGCGACTCCTGGTGAAAACGGTGCACTGTTTTGACTGGATACGCTGGCCTTTTAATTTTGTCTGTTGTTTTTTTTTTTTTTAAATTATATTTTTATATATTTGTACATCAAAGTATTTAGGAATTTTACTTAGCTTTAGTTTTTGTTTTTGTTTTGGGTTAGTTAATTTCTTTTTTGGTTTATCTCAAAATTGGATGTTTGAGTGAGGAAAGGTTGTATGGGAGCAAATTTCAGGAGAGGAAAAAATATGGTTGTGGAGGGGAGAGTTTTCTTCGGAATTGTAGGATGGTGTGATCGATTGGTTTGACCAATCATGTATGTCTAAATTGATTTATTGTTGCTAATTGTTGTATTTTTAATTTCTCTGTTGGTTTCTTCTCATGTGTGTTTCGTGTGTACTTGTTGTTTGATTGATTTTATGTGTTAGATGTTCGCCTTGAATTAAGATTAGAGTGAGCCGATTCCACCTGCGTGGCCTTGGACGTTGACGCTTTGTGTGTCCGAATCTCTCGCTCTTTCTCTCGCTGTCATCTGATAAAGATAAGTACAGCGAAAACAACTTACTTACTTAGGTGGGCATTACAGTTCGGGGTGAACCTGGGCCTCAACCAACATCCTTCTATAACGATTTCGATCTCGGGCGAGCTCTCTCCAGTTTCGCACTCCAAGTTGGTTGAGGTCTTCATCCACTTGATTGCGCCACCTAAGACGAGGTCTTCCCCTTCCGCGATTTCCCTGCAATGTGCTTTCGAACACCCGACGAGCCGGAGCGTTTGGGTCCATCCGCTCTACATGGCCCAACCATCGTAGCCTCGCGATGCGTACTCTTCTGGCTATGCCCATGTCGCGGTACAGCTCATACAGCTCGTTGTTGTATCTTCTTCTCCACACATTGTCTTCGCATACGGGACCAAAGATCATTCGGAGAATTTTTCTTTCGAAACGACCAAGAGTTTCCTCATCCGCTTTCGATAAGGTCCATGCTTCCTCGCCGTACAGCAGGACTGGGATGATTAAGGTCTTATACAAGGTCACCTTGGTTTTTCTAGAGAGGGTTTTGTTTCTCAATTGCCTTCTTAACCCAAAGAAGCAACGGTTGGCAAGAGTTATTCTCCGTTTGATCTCCGCACTGATGTTGTTGTCCGTGTCTACAGCGGATCCTAGGTAGACGAAGTCCTGTACTACCTCGAAGTTATGTCTGTCTATTGTGACGTTTTGTCCAATTCGTCGATGTTCTGTGTCCTTGTTCGATGACAGCATATACTTCGTTTTGCCCTCATTAACCATCAAACCCATTTTTGCCGCTTCTGTTTCAATACTCGCAAAAGCACCTATGACATCACGCTTTTTTCTTCCCATTACGTCAATATCGTCTGCATAGGCGAGTAATTGTACAGACTTTTGAAAGATTGTTCCTCTGGTGTTGACGTTTGAGTTTCTTACAATCTGTTCAAGTATGATGTTGAAGAAATCGCATGACAGTTTGTCGCCTTGCCTAAAGCCTTTTTCGACATCAAAGGTCTCGGTGAGTTCTTTTCTGACCTTGACGGAGCAGCGTGAATTCTCCAAAGTCATCCTGCATAGTCGTACGAGCTTTGCCGATGCCGAAACTAGACATGGCTCTGTACAGCTCGTCTCTGTAAATACTGTCATACGCGGCCTTGAAATCGATAAAGAGGTGGTGAATATCGATATTATGTTCTCGGGTTTTTTCCAAGATCTGCCGTAATGTGAAAATTTAGTCTATTGTGGACTTCTCTGGTCTAAAACCACATTGATAAGGACCTATCAAGTTGTTGACGTGGGGTTTCAGACGTTCACATATTACAGCAGACAAGATCTTATAAGCGACGTTAAGGAGGCTTATCCCTCTGTAATTGGCGCAATTGTGAGGGTCTCCCTTCTTTAGGATCGGGCATACGATACTGAGGTTCCATTCATCGGGCATGCTTTCTTCCGACCATATCATGCAGATCAGCTGGTGCATGCTCCTTTCCAACTAATCTCCAGCTGCCTTGAAAAGTTCGGCATCAAGGCCATCTGCACCTGCAGTCTTATTTGATTTAAGTTTGCATATGGCAAGCTTAACCTCTTCTAGGTCGGGAGGACGGCATTCTTGATCATCGTCCAAGCTGAATGGGGCAATCTGCCTGACAGCGGAATTTGTGTCTTCATCGCCGTTAAGCAGTCTGCAGAAATGATCTTTCCAGATCCTCAGTAGCGACTGTGACTCTATAACTATATTTCCCTGCTGGTCTTTACAGGCTTGAGTTCGGGGTTTGCCACCCTGGCAGGATCTTTTTACCTTTTGGTAAAACTTCCGAATCTCGTTCCTGTCATGGCACCTCTCTATTTCCTCAAACGAGCGCTTCTCATGCTGCTTCTTTTTCTTTTTGAGAAGTCGGTGTTCTTCCCTTCTTCTCTCCTTGTAAATCTCGTTATACTGATCGTAAGCAGCCCTTGTTCGTGTTTGCATAAGCATTTGTCGTGCTCTTTGTTTGGCTGCATTTGCCTGCCTGCATTCTTCATCGAACCATGGGTTTCGTTTTGGTGGCCGAGTGAAACCCAGAACCTCAGAGGCAGCGGTTCTGATGGCTTCTTGGCATTGCTGCCACTGGTCTTCAATGTTTAATGCTGGCGGCATGGGATTCAAGGATAATTGAAGGGACACTCGATTGGAAAAGGCAGTGGCAATCTCTTGCGATTGTAGCTTTCCGACGTCATATCTCTTCACAGCGTTAGTTCGCGCTGGTCGTGAACAAGATATCCTCATTCGCACCTTGGCTACAACAAGGTAGTGGTCCGAGTCAAAGTTGGCCCCTCGGAAAGTTCGGACATCTAGCACACTGGAAGAGTGCCTTGCGTCGATCGCAACATGGTCAATTTGGTTGACGGTTAATTGATCTGGGGATCGCCATGTACCTTTATGAATTTTGAGATGCGGGAAGCGCGTACTACTTACAACCAGATTCAGCCCCACAGCAAAATCGATTAGCCTCAGTCCGAGGCGAAAACAACGAGATGCATAAAATACCGAGATAACAAAAAATATAGATTCTTACCTTTAGTGGAATTTCACCCATTTTTATGGTGGCTCTCTTTTTTATTTATTGTATTTTATTAAGGTTTTTAAACTTGTCTCGTTATTTGGTTCAATAGTTCCCCTTTTTTTAAGGGCTGATTTATATTATCCCACTGATATAACGAGAATGGTATAATTTTGAAACTATGTATTTATATTATACACGCTCTAGCTTCTAATCATTTAAAATTGATTAGAATATTATCAAACTCGATGGAACGGCTTGAGGAACTTCTAGCTAATTGATTTTTATTAAATTTAGTTTAAGCAAAAGGCACGTAAAAATTCTCTTTTAAAAAAGAACTTTATAAAAAACTACATTTTTAAAAAGAAGGTTGACTTGACTGTACCTCTATTTTCCACTACAAAGCCACGGATTAATTTTATATTTTTGTTTGGCGCTTAAGTGTTAGTCCTTTTCCTTTACGAGATCTGCGTCAACTAATTCTTATCGAGCGTAAGTTTTTGTAATTCGCTTAAACTCTTAAAGTAACCAAAAAAATTAAATCCTATATACTATATAAAAGGTAAAGAAGATCACTGCACTGCAGAGGTCCATATTTAGCCATTCCACCGCGTTATAGTTGTTTTTCTAAATTGTTTTAACTCTTGCAATACACAAATGCATGTAAAAAAAATTCTATGTTATTTTTCCAACTAGTTATAGGTCAGTGCCAGTGTTAAGGGGTGTGAGTTTTTTTTATGGCTAAGAAAGATAGGTATTTATTTCTTTTAACTTGTGCAAAAACAAACAAACTTTTTTTTCGTTTGGTAAAAAAAAGATAGTTCCCTAAAGTGTGTTTGGAAATTTTTGTGCTTGCTAAAATTTGTTGTATCTCCTCCTATACCTTCCAGAGGAAGTCGTCGTGCGTTGAACTCAGCACACTTCAATTGTGTTGTACTCTTTGATTGCCAATTCGATATCATATTACGGATGTTGGTAGTTGAATTGTGCTGACTCTTTTAACGTGCCGACGATTATCCACTGCGAATGTTTGGGCTTACGGTCACCTAAATGACACGACAAGAGGGAGTCTTTGGAAAACATTCAATGAAGTCGGTCGTTTCGCATTCTTTACACGGAAAACACTTTAACATTGGCGCAGCCGGTCCGCGAATCTCGTTTCTTTTATGTAAACTCGCGAATCTAAATTCAGAATAGTTAAAAAAAAAAAAAAAAAAAAAATATTAATTAATCAAAGTGTGAAATCTAAATGTTTTAAAAAGAATCGCGTCGAATGTTGGGTTGTGTAGTGTTGTTGTGACAGTAAAGTGAATGAAAAATAAAAAAATAATAACAAAGAGCAAAAAGTATATCTGAAAAAAAAAAAACCATCGCTGTGACAATTAAAAGTAGACACAAAGGGAGAAATACAGGTGAGTATACTTTAATGTATGTACCTATATTTTATTTTTTAGATCGTAAGTGACAAAGTTGTGTACCTATAAATTTTATTTATTTTTTTTTTTTTTTCGGTTTAGTTTTTCAAGTCAAGTTCTTAGTCAAGTTTCGTGTCTTTCATTTGTTTTTCGTAGTAACTTTAGTTGAGGTGGTCGTTTGATTTTATTTGATTTAAAAAAGAAAAAAAAATTAGATCTGTTGGTTGGCGTTAGTTAATGGCCCGCACCCAAAGTGAAGCCCAACTTAACGATCTAATAGAGGAGTTAGTGTATTTTAAAAAAGAAAAGAAAGAAAATCAACGACAATTAAAGTCGGTGAATGAATTTCTTTTCACAGAATTAAGGGAAGTTTTGAATCCTGAGGTTTACAAACTGGTAAGTTTTCAGCTAACGTCTCAGTGGGGTAAATTAACTAGAGTAGAATCGACTGACGAAATCGTTAACGAATACGTCAAAGCCGTTCACGCTCTAGTAGAAAACCACGCTAAAGAGGCAGAAGACCTTAGAAAACAGCTTAAAAAGAGCGAGTTTAAGCGTAAGGAAGCTGAAAAACAACTTCTGAAAACAACAGAAGAAGCTGACCAGGAAATAGACCAGCTCACTATTGAGTTAAACAAAAGTTTAACAACTCAAAGGGAGCTAAGGGAAAAAGGTAAATCATCACCTTATCCTGACAGTTCAAAACACCTTATTCCGTTGCTCACTCCTCAACATACTTCTACACCAAAATCGTCTCTGGAAAGAAACCTGGTCAACACAGGAGTTCAAACCACAGTTGTAGAAGTATTTAAATCAAATAAAATCACTCAGGTAGAAATAGAAGAAAATTGCGAAATGCCACTTGAGAGTATAAGCAAGGTAGTTTCAAGGTTAGTCCCCATATTCAACGGGGAGAGAAATCATGAACTTTCACGAAGAGTTCATGAATTCTTAAACGCATGCGATCTGGCTTTGAAAATGGTAAAGCCAGAAGAAGAGGGGATCTTAGTGTCTCTAATCTCAACCCGATTGCAAGGCGATGCGTTTGAGTTAATTCGTTCAAACAATGTGAACACAATAGAGGGTTTGGCAAAACTGTTTAAAGACAGTTATTTAGTGCCAAAAACTCTGGACAATGTGATGAACGAATTAAAACAATGCCATCAATTGTTAGGCGAAGATGTAAAAGCGTTCGCTAGACGTCTAGCGAAACTGAAAGCTACATCTGTTGAGATTATTGACTCAAGATATTCCGCAACTGAGTCAGTAGGCCTCAAAAAAGAAGTTGAAAACACGGTGTTGACAACTTTTAAAAAAGGGCTAGTCGATCCAGCTCTTCGACAGTTTATGCTGGGGAGCAAAAGCAAAGATCTCAACGAAATCTCTGAGGAAGCCTTGAAAACTTCCTTGCTACTACAGCCAAACTCGATGGGCTATATGGAAGTTGGAACAACACCAAACTTACCTTTTGATCGTATTAGCTCAATGTACCAAATTCCCGGTACTTTCCAACAAAATTACAATAGCCTGACTCAAGCATATCCATCTATGCCGTCCATGCCTCACCTTTTTAACAATTATACTACACTACCTCACAATTTACCTCAAGTGACACAAGACTACACATCTAAGCCCGCACAACATCCTTCACACATCACACATAATGAAACACCACCTCAATACATCCAGGATTTTCAAGACCCTCCCCACTCCAGCAATAGACAGTCAACAAGGTCTGCAAATCCCATTAAAACCTGTGGATTCTGTGGTAAGCAAAATCACAGCTATGTTGATTGTAATATTCGTAAAAGAACGCCATACTGCGACACTTGCGAGGACTATGGGCATGCTCAAAACAGTTGTCCCCGCTCACAAATACGAGCTACTCAGACAATAAGTCAAAGGCCTAGAGTCAAATGTGGTGTTCTAGGGTGGGTCATGTGGAGGACGATTGTTTCTCTAAGAGAAATTACCTCAAAGACCAAAGACCAATCGGGAAACGCCCTGGGGGCCAATTTGAATCACTAAATTGTGCCCCAGAGAATTCGCTCTCCACAAAATCAACAACGAAAAATAAAAAAAGCAATGTAGACGAAGTAAAGCCATTAGCGCCTGTATTAAACGATCGACAAAAAGAAAAAAGAACACAAAACATTGACTCGAAGGAGTTAAATTTCTTTACTTTTGAGTCGATTCGTAAAACGAAGCAGAAATCAAGGCCACTAGTTTCTGGGACAAAACTAAACCTAGGTCAGTTTGGTTTCTTATTTCTGATTTTCAATCTTCGTTTCGTTTGGAGTAAGTGCTATTCAAAGGTGAAATTCGTCTATAACTTTTTGAATGATTATTTTAAGTGTTTTGTTTTGAAGTGTTTCAACCAGTATGCTTTGCCGAAAAGTAAGAAAAAAATATTATATGCATTTAGGAATCTTCGTAAGCATGACGTGTTCGTCGAGCTGCCTATGTCAATGGCCAAGTCCGAAAAGGTACTTCTTCTGGTCGACACAGGAGCAGACTCGAGCTTACTAAAAAGAAGCTCATTAAAAAATGCTACCAATATAAATATAAATGAAACAAAGCAACTGGGTGGTGTTTTCGGGGGTGTTGGCTCAACAAAAGGTACAATCAAAACTTCCTTATCATTCCCCAACAATAAGTTATGTACTAAGTGGAACGTTGTCGATGGTTTAGATGAAATACCTGCTGACGGTATCCTAGGCCGTGATATCCTATGGAATCATACAATCATCGACGCTGTTTCAAAAAGAATAACATTATTTAATGGGAAAAGGGAAGTTATAATCGAATTACCTCTAAAGTGTTTACCTTCTAAAATATCTTCAATACAGGAAACACAAGAGAAGTTCAAAATAGGAGCTCGGACACAAACAGCTGTTAAGCTTTATATTCCCAACTCAAAATCAAATGAACTGGTAATACATTCGCAAGAGATTGATTGCGGAATCTACTTGGGAAATGTAATAGTAAAAGCAAACAATAGCTACGTCCATGTTCCTATAATGAATTGTACCACACAAGACTACTGCTTGGACGAAAACTTTGTTCCAAAGCATTCAAATTTCAAAAAATTTAAAATTATTAAACAGAATGCGGAAAACAGAATATTGGCGAATTTTCCAAGACAACAGCTTAGTGAACGGGTCAGTACTCTGATTAGTTCCTTAAAGCTAGATGAAAACCTGAATAGGGAAGAGAAGGAGTCAATAGAAAAGCTATGCTCCAAATTTAATGACGTTTTCTTACTGAAGGGTGATAACTTAAGCTTCACACCTGTCTTAGAACACAGTATACCCACTAAATCTGACCAAAGACCGATTAACACTAAGCAATATCGAACTCCGGAGATTCATAAGAAAGAAATTGAAAGACAAGTACAAGAGATGCTTGATCAAAACATAATTTCGGAAAGTAAATCTCCATGGAATTCACCATTGCTTATTGTACCTAAGAAATCCATTGAAGGTCAGAAAAGGTGGAGGGTCGTTGTGGATTTCAGAAAACTAAACGAAATCACGATAAAAGAAGCTTTTCCCTTACCAAGAATCGAAGAAATTCTTGACCAATTGGGACACTGCCAATTTTTTACCACATTGGATTTGGCAAGTGGCTACCACCAGGTAATGATCGATCCGGCTGACAAGGCAAAAACCGCGTTTAGTACTAGCAAAGGGCATTACGAATTCAATAGAATGCCGTTTGGGCTAACCGGTGCCCCAGCAACCTTCCAAAGGATCATGAATCACATCCTGACTGGTTTGCATGGCATTGATTGTTTCGTTTATTTGGATGATATTGTCGTGTATGGCAAAAATCTTGAACAACACAACGAAAAGCTTGAAAAGGTTTTGGATAAGTTAAAGCAACACAACCTGAAGTTAAATATTGAAAAATGTAATTTTCTTCGCCGTGAAGTAACGTATTTAGGGCACGTGTGCTCTGAAAACGGATCTACTCCAGACCCATCAAAAATTCAATGTGTCTCCGATTTTCCCACCCCAAAGACAGTAAAGCAGGTACAATCATTTTTGGGGCTTGCGAACTACTATAGAAAGTTCATACCTCATTTCTCTCAAATAGCCGCTCCAATCACGAAGCTATTGAGAAAAGGGGAGGTGTTCCAATGGTCCCCAGATTGCGAAAAATCATTTAGATTTCTTAAAAAAGCTATTTCTTCACCACCTATTCTGATATATCCAGATTTTTCGAAGCCGTTTATCTTGACAACCGATGCGAGTAACGAAGCTTTGGGAGCCGTTTTGTCTCAGGGCAAAGTTGGTGAAGATAAACCTATAGCTTTTGCTAGTCGATCTTTAAATAGGGCCGAAAAAAATTACTCAACCATAGAAAAAGAATTGCTTGCCATAGTTTGGGCCTGTAAGCATTTCCGAACATACCTCCTTGGTCGTAATTTTACTATCTATACGGATCATCGCCCTCTGATTGTTGTTTTTAATGTTAAGGACCCAACAACAAGACTAGTAAGGTTCCATCATAAGCTGTCGGAATATGATTATAAGATAATGTATAAGGCAGGCAAAACTAACTGTAATGCGGATGCACTAAGTAGGATCCCAATAGATACACATCCAATACAAGCTGTAGAAACTAGGAGCAAGGCAAAAATAATTGAGAACAAAAAACCTCAAGAAGGTAATAACCAACTCAATGACAAAATAGTCACTGCTCCAAACCAAAGGTTTGTCACTTTAACGGATCCAGCTGATATTTTAACAGTTCTTCGTGATTTCCACAACTCCGCACTAGGAGGGCATCAGGGGATGACAAAAACTTTTGCACGGATTCGTCGTCAGTTTAGATGGAAAGGGATGAAAAATGACATTGCAAATTACATCAGGAATTGTGAAAAATGCCAAAAAAATAAGTCAGGGAAAATGACTAGAATGCCAATGGTATTGACAGATACCCCATGTGTTCCTTTCGAAAAGGTTTACATGGACATGGTCGGTGTTCTTCCACTGACGTATTCCGGTAATAGATACATTTTAACATTCCAGGACGACCTGACGAAGTATATGACCTGTGTGGCCATCCCGGATGCTGAAGCATGCACGGTAGCAAGAGCTTTTTACGAAGAGATTGTAACAAGGTTCTGTATACCCAAAGTTCTAGTCACAGATAACGGAACAATTTTTACTTCGAAGCTTTTTTCCGAAACTTGTAAGCTTCTGGGAGTTAAAAAGATCCACACTACCGCCTATCATCCACAGGCCAACGGTTCACTTGAACGCAGTCACAGACCCTTAGCGGAATATCTAAGGAGTTTTGTTGACAATGATGATCAGTGTTGGGACCAGTGGCTGAGACAGGCAATGCATGTCCACAATAACACGGTGCATACCGCCACTAAACTGACACCAACTAAGAGCTTGTATGGTTTCGAGTTCGAGATGCCGACAAATTTAAAGAGTAAACCTAAACCTCTGTATAATGATGAAGACTATCCGAAATTTCTTCAACATCAACTGCAGAAAACTCATGAACTTGCAAGAAAGAATCTCGAACTGGCCAAGCAAAAATCGAAACAGCAATACGACCGTCAAACCAACCCTGTTTCGTTTGCAGTTGGAGCAAAAGTCATGCTTAAAAATCCAACTAGAAAAAATAAGTTCTCCCCTATTTGGTTGGGTCCCTACGAGGTGGTGTCTGTAAATGATATTGTAAATACCAATATTCAAGTAGGTAGGAAAATCAAAAGCGTACACAACAACCAACTTAAGGCTTATTGTAATGATTAAATTTGATTTCTTTTATTTTTTTTTCTCTTTCTAGATTGTGGACTGACTGGTAAAAATAATTATTTTTATTTTTTTTTACTCAAATATAAATTATCTTTTTACATTAAATTTATAAATTTCAATTTGTTCACTAAATTCAAAAAAAAAAAAAAAAAAAAACCAATAGAACAAAAAGTTAGACTATTCCTGTTATACAAAAAAAAAAAAAAAAAAATGATAGAAGAAAAATGTATTCAATACTTAATATTAAACAAACACTTTTAAATGTTGCCTTAATGTATAAACTAATCCTTCTCGTGGCAAACATACCGAACGTCTCAACATCCCACACAACAACAACATCAGCTCCTTATCAAATAGAAAGCATTACTTTAACTCCGGCACTATTTGAAGGCATTGGGAATGCTGTCTTTTTTTTAATAACAAATGGACCATATTCACGAAAATAAAACCCATGGATTTTTCTGAAGTTCTCGATTTTGTAAACAAGTGTGACGCTAAGATCAAACAGCTGTGCGTTCCTCTACAATCAAAATTCCAAATAAATTGCAACATGAGAACGAACGAGTTGGAAGCTATCATTTACAACCTTCGGCAAAACAACATGCGACTAAAGCATATGGTCTCTCACCGAAGAAATAAGAGAGCTATAGAAACAATTGGACATTTCTTCCATTGGGCTTTTGGAACTATGGACAAAGAGGATTCTGATAAGATTTATGACCATCTTGACAACTTGGATACGAACGAAAAGGAAACGCTCAACTTAATTACGAAGCAGATAACGGTGGCAAATTCCAATTTTGATAGGCTCAGTAAACCTATTGTTCAATATTCCAAGAAGGAGGAGCCATACGCACACATGTCTGCGTATGCCTACTGGGCTGTTGTATCTTCCAACAGGGATGAGAAGATCGTCTACCGATCTGCGATGTAATACTGGCAGAGCATAATAGTCTTTCAAATAAATAGGACATGCTGTCCGCATAGAACAAAATGTGTCTATTTTATTTTCGAAGTGCTTGCGCTTGGTATATATTTAAATATATTCTTACTTGAAACTTAGATCTACAGTCCGCTATTATTAATCAAGGTCCTTCAGAGCCGAACATTGGGCTATCCCTTTGAAAACTGTATACCTACGTGAAAGTGATAAAGAAAATAAGTATAAAACAAAACAATAGCAATAAAAAGCAAACTAGGGAGGTATACATAACATAGTGATTTACTACGTGAAAGTGAAAAAGAAAATAAGTAAAAAATAAAACAATTATAATAACAAGCAAATTACATATAGTGAATTAGTGAGCTTACTGGTACTGCGTACTGGTAAGCAAAAAAAAAAAAAAAAAAGCATACAAAAAGCAACAATTCCATTGCAAAACCAACCTGTGGTCTTTTAAATTCATACAAGTGATACACATGGGTCAGTTCAGTACCTACCTACCTTTAAATAACTTTAAAAAAAAAAAAATGATTATGCTATCAATGAATAATACCAGTGCCAAAGTCAATATCATTTGGCTTATATTAGAAAATAGCTTTCTTTATATGTATCATGTATGTGTATGTTCTCTTTGTATTATGCCGATTTAACGATACTTATTACAATACTAGATACGTATGTAGCTATGTGGTTGTGCACTGTTTAGAGCACTCGTAGTTTTTCACTTTTGGGAAGATGTACGAGATTTGAATTTCTGCAAGTAAGGAAAATGCGTATGATGGTAGGGATCTTGTCAGTTGATGTTGCATAACGTTTGCTTTGTATTCTTTCATCTCACACTTCTTGAACGAATGTAAGCATGGGCGTGGCTTTCATCTCGGCTCTTCATATCCTTTGCACAATGTGCTGCTATATTAGTGCAGTGGTATATGTATTTTCACTATGAACAAAAACAAAGGTTGTTTTTGAGTGATAGCCTGCTCCGGCGTGTAAATATGTATATAGAATTTATGATATATAGGTATGTATATTTGAGCAACATGTACAGTACAGCTTGTTTATCCAACCAAAGGCATAGGAAACTACCCTTGGCTTATTATCTTTCTTTTGTTTTAACTGAAGATTTTGCTAAGCGTTTGTTTACTTATAGTAGGTATAATGGGTATGGGTATACCTAGATCTAATTTGGTTCCGAATACTGTTGCGTTTTATGGACCTGCGAAAGGTTTTTGTTTATTTTTCTGTTTCTTTATTTTTTGGGTTTTTGTTCTCAATTAAGTGCAGCTCAGGGTCAAACACGAATAATGATTTTTTTTTTAAATGACGGCCAGCCTAAACATATGCACATACCTATATAATATGAGATCTGCGCAACAAGTTTTGCCTTTCTTTCCTTGCACGTGTTCTTCGAATCAAACGCATAAGTACAAACCTTTGCTTTATCATACTTTGTTTTTCTTTTTTGGGTAAATCTATCTGCCGGTTCGATGTCCAGCTACACGGTGCCATAGATCTCGTCGCTATTTAGGGTTTAGGAATACTGTTAGATTTTATTACCCTGCGAAATAGTTTTTGTTTATTTTGTCGTTCTTAGGTAGGTAGGTCTAGCTCAGGTTCAAACACAAATAACGATTGTTTTTACAATATGAGATCTGCGCAACATGCTTTGTCTTTCCTTGCACGTGCTCATCCGAAGAAAATGCATAAGTAGGTAGTTCTTGCTCTGTCATTCATTAATATATTTCGGAGTGACGATTCTACCAAGTTTTGTTTGCTTAGGATATATGGTATAGGTACCTCTATGTCGGTTCGATGTGCAGCAGCATAGTATCGTAGATCCTAAGGCTGTTTGCATATTTTGGGATTCTTTGTCCCTAAGCTCTTTTGTTCTAGTTTTGCATAGGTATCGATGTTTTTATTTTTCATGCAGCTGGTGGTCGACCGATAGAGTCATCACTGCAGTTTTGGACTGCCGTTAGGATCTATTATATTTTCTTTGTTTTTCTTTTATGAGGTCGATCTTTTCATATTGTTAGTGTAAAGATGTTGATTTTTTTTTTTTATCCGCGTTGGATGGTTGTTCGATCCATTTTAGACTACCGTTGCGGTATTTGTTATGAGAGGAATTGAACCCTTTTTTTATCCATGTTATTGTTAACTTATGCACAGTCATAAACCACGGCGGCAGGTAAATTTTGGGATTCTTTGTCCTTAAACTCTTTTTTTTTTTTAGTTTTGTGTCTCGATGTAGATCCTTTTGTTTTTATTTGTCATGCAGCTGGTGTTCAGTCGATAGTCATCACAGCAGTTTTGGACTGCTGTTAAGGTCTATTATATTTTGTTTGTTAAGCTAGGATAATAGGGCGGTAGTGATTTTTCAGTCAAATGAAAGTGCAAGTCATACAACTTGCAATTCAAATTCTATACGAAGCAAAAATTCTATACGAAGCAAAAATTCTATACGAAGCAATAATTCTATATGAAGCAAAAAAAAAAAAAAAAAAAAATTCTATACTAAGCAAAAATTCTATACGAAGCAAAAAAAAAAAAAAAAATTCTATACGAAGCAAAAAAAAAAAAAAAAAAAAAAAAATTCTATACGAAGCAAAAATTCTATACGAAGCAATAATTCTATACGAAGCAATAATTCTATATGAAGCAAAAAAAAAATTCTATACGAAGCAAAAATTCTATACGAAGCAAAAATTCTATACGAAGCAAAAATTCTATACGAAGCAATAGTTCTATACGAAGCAAAAATTCTATACGAAGCAATAATTCTATATGAAGCAAAAAAAAAAAAAAAAAATTCTATACGAAGCAAAAAAAAAAAAAAAAAAAAAATTCTATACGAAGCAAAAATTCTATACGAAGCAAAAATTCTATACGAAGCAAAAATTCTATACGAAGCAAAAATTCTATACGAAGCAAAAATTCTATACGAAGCAATAGTTCTATACGAAGCAAAAATTCTATACGAAGCAATAATTCTATACGAAGCAATAATTCTATACGAAGCAATAGTTCTATACGAAGCAAAAATTCTATACGAAGCAGTAATTCTATATGAAGCAAAAAAAAAAAAAAAAAAATTCTATACGAAGCAAAAATTCTATACGAAGCAAAAATTCTATACGAAGCAAAAATTCTATACGAAGCAATAATTCTATATGAAGCAAAAAAAAAAAAAAAATTCTATACGAAGCAATAATTCTATATGAAGCAAAAAAAAAAAAAAAATTCTATACTAAGCAAAAATTCTATACGAAGCAAAAAAAAAAAAAAAAAAATTCTATACGAAGCAAAAAAAAAAAAAAAAAATTCTATACGAAGCAAAAATTCTATACGAAGCAATAATTCTATACGAAGCAATAATTCTATATGAAGCAAAAAAAAAAAATTCTATACGAAGCAAAAATTCTATACGAAGCAAAAATTCTATACGAAGCAAAAATTCTATACGAAGCAAAAATTCTATACGAAGCAAAAATTCTATACGAAGCAAAAATTCTATACGAAGCAATAGTTCTATACGAAGCAAAAATTCTATACGAAGCAAAAATTCTATACGAAGCAAAAATTCTATACGAAGCAAAAATTCTATACGAAGCAAAAATTCTATACGAAGCAATAGTTCTATACGAAGCAAAAATTCTATACGAAGCAATAATTCTATACGAAGCAAAAATTCTATACGAAGCAATAGTTCTATACGAAGCAAAAATTCTATACGAAGCAAAATTCTATACGAAGCAATAATTCTATACGAAGCAATAATTCTATATGAAGCAAAAAAAAAAAAAAAATTCTATACGAAGCAAAAATTCTATACGAAGCAAAAATTCTATACGAAGCAATAATTCTATACGAAGCAAAAATTCTATACGAAGCAATAATTCTATATGAAGCAAAAAAAAAAAAAAAAAAATTCTATACGAAGCAAAAATTCTATACGAAGCAAAAATTCTATACGAAGCAAAAATTCTATACGAAGCAAAAATTCTATACGAAGCAATAGTTCTATACGAAGCAAAAATTCTATACGAAGCAATAATTCTATACGAAGCAAAAATTCTATACGAAGCAATAATTCTATATGAAGCAAAAAAAAAAAAAAAAAAATTCTATACGAAGCAAAAATTCTATACGAAGCAAAAAAAAAAAAAAATTCTATACGAAGCAAAAAAAAAAAAAAAAAAATTCTATACGAAGCAAAAATTCTATACGAAGCAATAATTCTATACGAAGCAATAATTCTATATGAAGCAAAAAAAAAAAAAAAATTCTATACGAAGCAAAAATTCTATACGAAGCAAAAAAAAAAAAAAAAAAAAATTCTATACGAAGCAAAAAAAAAAAAAAAAATTCTATACGAAGCAAAAATTCTATACGAAGCAAAAATTCTATACGAAGCAAAAAAAAATTCTATACGAAGCAAAAATTCTATACGAAGCAAAAAAAAAAAAAAAAATTCTATACGAAGCAACAATTCTATACGAAGCAATAATTCTATACGAAGCAACAATTCTATACGAAGCAGTTGTCCACAAGAGACAACATATGTGCAAAGCAGTTGGTCGCAAAAGCCAATAATTCTATACGAAGCAGTTGTCCGCAAGAGGCAACATATATGCATAGCAGTTGGTTGCAAAAGCCAATAATTCTATACGAAGCAATAATTCTATACGAAGCAGTTGTCCGCAAGAGACAACATATGTACTTAGCAGTTGGTCGCAAGGCCAATATTTTTAAACGAAGCAGTTGCCCAAACGAGAAATTCTTCCGAGGACAAATGGCCAAAATGGAACAATCGGAAACTTCCGCGTGCTCAACAATCAGAAGCAGATGTTTAAAAGAACACTTTCACTATCCTCGTCATGGTCTTGACTCTACTAAGTCAAAGTGGGCAGGATAAACACCTTACGTCCAGCGGTTCGTACGTTTATTCTGCGACAGGTGGTCGATGCGCAATAAAACGCATTCGCCAAACGCATATTCGCATACATTGGACTTTGCCGGTCCGTGTAGATCTCGGGCATATTCAGGACGGGATGTTCCAGTGACATCGAATGCCTACCTATGCCTCTTCATTGATTTTTCCCATTGAAGCTGTTCAATTGGAGTTAGTCAGCGACCTCAGCGCGAAGGCATTTCTAGCAGCATTAGACCGTTTAGTTGCACGACAAGAAGATCGGTTAAATGAGAAGGAACTTCAGGATGAAGTGGCTAAGCGTAAAATTACGTGGCATTTTAATACTCCTCTGGCAGCACATCACGATGGGCTGTGGGAAGCGAGTGTGATACGCGCAAAGTACCACCTAGATAGAGAAATTGGTATACTCGCAGCCTTACGTTTGAAGACCTCTACACTGCCTTCGTTCGCATTGAGGCTTGCCTCAATTCCCGACCTCTATGTGCTTTAAATGACCTCACAGCCCTTACACCAGGCCATTTTATTGCTGGCTGCCAAATAATTCGTCCTCTGGGTCCAGATGTCAAGGAGGTAGCATCCCATCGCCTAGATAGTTGGTACAAAATTCATCAATTGGAACAAAATGTTTGGAGCAGATGGTCCCAAGACTATTTGAGTGAGGTAAAACTGCGTACGAAATAGAAACAGCCCAAGCGCATTTGGAAACGGGCACGCATTACAAAGGTGTATCCCGACAAAAACGGACGAGTACGGAGCGCTCGCATTCGTTGTAACGGCCGGATGTATGACCGACCGGTCACAAAACTATGTCTAATAATGTGGAGGTTGGCATTCAACGAAAATGTGTGCCAACCGCAAATGCACCAATGATTGTACACTGGTTGAAGGTGAAGAACAGAACGTTGTCGCTAATGTGGTAACCGACGTCAAGAGACGCCTGCAGATACGTAATATGGTTGTATCGATTTATTTCTATTCTATTCTTTTATTATTTCATTATTTAAAAAAAAAAAAAAAATTAATAATAATTTAATATGAACACTTTGTTTGCTTTATAAAATAGGAAATAATTAAACTTGGAAAACAGTCCATCGAATAGTGCGCATCTGAGGCGTACGATCATCTCTAACGCTACCAACGCTATCCCCACAGGAAGGGTTTTTGCTCCAGGGTTGAGTTCAACCATGCTGTTTCAGAAGGAGCGCCAATAAATAGTTAAACCACCAGGTTTAAAGTGGGCAGGATGTTCAATATTCCAAGAAGGAGGAGCCATACGCACACATGTCTGCGTATGCCTACTGGGCTGTTGTATCTTCCAACAGGGATGAGAAGATCGTCTACCGATCTGCGATGTAATACTGGCAGAGCATAATAGTCTTTCAAATAAATAGGACATGCTGTCCGCATAGAACAAAATGTGTCTATTTTATTTTCGAAGTGCTTGCGCTTGGTATATATTTAAATATATTCTTACTTGAAACTTAGATCTACAGTCCGCTATTATTAATCACCTATTAAAACATTAGCAGAAGAGGTGGAAAAAATTGGAAATAGTTTCGAAAACTTCACCACGGATATGGAGAATTTCGCGACGGCTGCAATCAAAGATTTAGCTGCGACGAAATTGAAAGTGGAGATTAACGAAATGATCTCATTAGTTACTTCTAAACTACTTGAAGTCCAAAGTCGCCAAACAACTGAGCTATCAATTTTTAACGATTTGTACCAAAATAAGCTTCATCCCTTTATTTTGGACGCAAACAATATATCATCAGTGCTGAAGAATTCAAAGTATGAAAGAATGGTTCTTAATCCAGCCGCGTTGTTCCAAGTTGTTCGGCTGTTGACCTATCCACAAAGAGACTCAATCGTTTTAAAGATTACTGTTCCGCTACCTGAAGCCACCATGTTTTCCTTGTTCAAGGTATACCCAGTGCGAACAAAACTCGATAACCATTGGTACTTGGTTTTGGACGTTAAGACTCAATACATCGCAGAAGCAGACGATCATACCTTATTTGTCACCATGTCGCGTACAGAGTTGATGCAATGTTCCGAGGTCCCGTTCAATTCGTCAATAACGATAAAGGTATGTCAACACCAAAAACCTATACATACCAGTGGAAGCTCCGAGTGCCTAGTAGAGCTGTTGCAACATTCTGCTACCTCAAAAACGAACTGCAACTACGTCGCTGCACCAACTACAAAGGGGGTAATCACGAAGATGTCAACGAAGAACCAATGGTTTTTCAATGTAAGAGAATCGATTGCTCTCAATTTTAATTGCGATGGGGAACTGTACGCTCCAGAGCTCAAAGGATTCGGAATTCTGCACATTCTACATCCTTGCGAAATAAATACGAAGGAATTGCGTATACCATACGAGCAGGTTTGGAGTTCAAAGCTTAAGATCCATCAACCGAGAGTGAACCATTCTGATCTTATTGGACTACTAAGGGAAAGATATGCCAATCTTACAGTGAGGACCTTTTCGAAACCACCACCACTATACCTAGGTAGTCATAGCGATATGATTGCGAGTTTGAAGGAGGGGAAGAAGTCGTTAGAAGATCTACAAGCAAATCAGGTCGAAAACAGAAAGCGTGTAAACAGTCAGCGATTGGAAGTCGACGTCCATCGATATTCTCTTGTGTCCATCAGTGTTCTCATAATAGCACTCGTATTGTTTAAATGGTACCTTTCAAGAAGTTCGTCTGAAAACACCGCCAACATACCGAGTCACATAACAACAAATGTAACAAACGTTGTCCCAGAAATATCCCATGCCGTCAAGATAGATGCTGTCGAGATGGATGCCCTGCCCGATCGTACAGCTGCAACAAGGAAATCGATACGAGAAGTAACGTTTGCCCGAGTTTAAAAAACTTATTTGTAATGTATAATGTAGTAAGAAAAAGAGAAAACAAAATAAATAATAATTAAATAAAGAATTGTAAAAATGAGATCAAAATAAAGATAAAAATCTTAAAACTGTTAACGTTTTGTTCTATATATTCAAAAATATAAATAAAAACAAACTGTCCATTACCTCAGAAAAATGTATTGCTTACATAAAAAAAAAGGGTTATTTTTGTATATAAAAGAAAAATTATAACACAATATATTAGAATGAATTAAAAACAAAAACAAATTAAACCTATTTTTAAATATAATGCTGTTAATAATAATGTTCTTAAATAAAAAAGATAATAACGTTCCTAAATAAAAATAAAAAAGAATGTAATAAAAAACAAAGTAATTCCTAGAATATAAAACTATATTTGTTAAGTATTTGTAAGAAATTGTTCAATAAAAATAATTTAATCTCGTCGATTGTCATCCGGTTGATCGTGAGTTCGTCCTCCGGGTGGGGAGGGATGTTGTATCTCCTCCTATACCTTCCAGAGGAAGTCGTCGTGCGTTGAACTCAGCACACTTCAATTGTGTTGTACTCTTTGATTGCCAATTCGATATCATATTACGGATGTTGTTTTGGGTCAATCAAAGTGCAATCATACAATAGTTGAATTGTGCTGACTCTTTTAACGTGCCGACGATTATCCACTGCGAATGTTTGGGCTTACGGTCACCTAAATGACACGACAAGAGGGAGTCTTTGGAAAACATTCAATGAAGTCGGTCGTTTCGCATTCTTTACACGGAAAACACTTTAATTTTGAAATTCGTAACACGAAAGTCAAAAGAACTAGTGATGAGTGTTAATGAGTCATTAAAACTAGAGATAAGCAAGGTTTTCACCGGTACTTTGGATCGAATAAGTGCCAGTTTATACCTTTTTATATAGTATTTTAATCTTTTACTTTTATCGAGCTATCTGTTTGAAGAGGCTATCACTGTAATACAATGATTTTTTGTTGTGTTGTGTTTTTTTTTCCTTCAGCTACACTGAGCAGGTCAGCAAGTGTTAAAAATATAGTTTCCTGCATAAGAGATATTTTTAATGACGCAAATGGTAAATATTATGATATCCAATAAAATTAGTTAAAAAGCTTTATTGCAGTTAATGTTATGGCGTGGGCTCATAAGCTGTTGAAATTTTTGGTGAAATGCATTTGTACATCTTGCGCATATGCTTGGCTCGGCCATGCTCATATCAATCCAAAACTTGCTTTATCTTGTCGAGCCATTTTTTTTTTTTAAACTACACTGAGCTTAGAGCAAGCTCATATGTGCGCACTTATCGACGCTCTTCATCATTAATGCAAGTCTTAGTATTTAGTAAAAAACCCATCTATTAAAATGGAACAGAGATGACTCAAAAACAAAACAAAATAAGAATATTTTCAATTCAGGAAATCTTTGAACAAAATATGATAAATATTTTTTAGTTTTAATTTCCAAGTAGACAAAGTTTCAAAAGATAATGAAAATAAAATTAACTTTGCTTTCACATTGTTTCCCAAAACTGATTATACTCAACAGATGCAAGAAGAACTGCCAAAAATTATTTAGTGCATATCTTCTCATCAAAAAACAAAAATAAGCAAACCCAGATGTTCAGTTGTCGAATTAAAAATATTCTGGTTGAAAAGTAAAACCTCTCAATGGAAAATTATTTCATTCAATTTAAGTTTTCGAAAATTAGCCGCCACTTTTCAACAAATAGAGGGAAAAAAAATAAATAAAAGCTGTCTTTTACCTTCGATTGGGAATTGGCACAGAAGTCACTTTTAATTTAACAATTCAAAATAAAATGCACAGTTGCGTTGCGAACAATTTTCTGCTGATGGACTCAAGCCAATTCTTTGGGAAAATAATGACAACACAATCTCAAATAAAGAATAATTTTCCTTTAGAACTTTAAGTGGTCATAAATGCGTTTATCTTAATCATACTGCAAAAACACTTTTGAATTCATTCTTCGAAAACAAGTGGTTTGTTGCTTGCTTTCCCATGACTTTAATTTGACCTTGACAAATTAATAACTATATGCAACGACCTTGTATCTAGGTATTTATGACGACATGAATTTCATGTAAGTTTCTCTTTTATACTTCACCTCGGGATCGAAGCAGCCAATATGAAATAATTAGTTTTTAATAGAGAATAGCATCATAAGTAGACAACCAAAATTTGTAAATAATAATTCTTTCAAGAGAAAAGTCATTAAAACTTATTTATCTTCATTGCATGTAAAAGGCTTTTGGCTGTATGCAACAATTATTTAAGTTAAGTCTTTTTGGTAGATTCATTTGTCGCGTTCAATGCTTCCTTTCGAACAACATGATTAACATTTAGTTCACATCATCAATTAGAAAATCTGATCTCTTCTTAACAACGAATGCATTTATATACAAAGTTTATATTTGAAGAAATCACATTAAATTAAATATCTGCTGCATACTTTAAGAAATTTTTCTCAAAATGTCTCGTAAAATACATGTGTTCATTTCGCTTTCGACGACACCTTTGCATGGCAGCCAAGAAAATTGTCAATGAGCCAAAGGCAAAAAAAAAAAAAAACATCAAGATTTTTGGTGCACAATGACCGAGAAGGAATACTTGACACGGGTATGTGCGCCTGAAGAGTTTTTTCTGCGGGTGGGTGTTAAAGAATTAAAATAGAAATTAGATTCTCTATATTGTCGAGACGTCAGCTTTTGAAAAACTAATTTAAAAAGAAAATGACAATTTCAATAAAGGTGAAGGTCTAGCCAAGATTTTGTTTACTGAAAATGTGACGTCATTTTTCTTGCCGATAAAATATTTCAAGGAAAAAATTTTTGTTGATTTCAGAAGGACAACTTGAATACTTGCTGAACAGTGATTTTAGTAAATTGCCTACGTGCAAGGGTACAAATGTGTTTAGACTTCCGACACACTAGGTACTGTTTTGAAATGGTAGCCCACACGATATGCTCTCAAACCTGCCAGTCATTTCCAGAAAAAAAACAGAATTTCTGCTCCAGCTTAGCAGGTCTTGGCTCTCTCCTTTGACAGACATTTTTAAAGATCACAACTCAAAGGGTAACAAAGGGTAACATAATGGGAATGATACCATTAGCACATCCGATTTATGTAGAGAATGCCAAGATGAAGAGGCATAGGAAGGGTCATACCATTTAATATGTAATTGCCCAAGCTCGGCCACACTAGGGAAAAGCCCTCGGAGAATCTTTCTTCGATGAATTGGGCGACTTCTCTATGTTTCCACCGAAAGTCTATTCCAGTCTTCAGATGGTTCAGTAAGGTTTCTCGACCTCAATAACACACTCACCAGCTGAATCTTTTTTTTTTTTGTGCTTGTGGCGTGACGGTAAGCATGTCTGCTGTTAGCCCAGAGGTTCTTGATTCGAATCCTAACAGAGACAAAAATCTTTTTCCACGGGTATCTCCTTTCGCAAGGGAGTGGGAAGTCCTCCAACAGTGAATTCACTGCCATGAAAAGCGCTTTCTCGATTAGCCGTTCGGTATGCCGGTTAAAAATTGTTGGTCCCCTCCTTTCCCTCACTAGGCTGGTTGTAAGAAATACGCTAGGCCCTGGGGCTCCTCGCTCTGTTACCACCACCATATATATTTATTTATTTCTAGGCTGTATGGACAGAATCTGCAAGTCGCACTTTTTTTAGTTATTTTCCTAAAGGAACATATTTGCCTCAATATTTTCGGCAATATAACGATTCGTTTATTTCTTTTCCAGTTTTAAATATAATCATTTCTCAAAAGCCAGCGTCTGGAATTTCCGTTGACTATTTTCACTAAACATTTTTCGAATTCCTTGGCTGGCATTTTCCGAATTCCTTGGATGGCTGTGGGCCATATCAAAACTCATTTTAATTTGATGAATAGTGTTCCAGTTTTCTAAAAACAATTCCATCATTAAAGATTTATTGAACGCAATTTAATGGCAGCAATTAAAGCACAACAAAATAAAAACACACCACCACTATGCCCAATGGACGTTGCCCTAAAAATACCACCCACCAATTCACCCATTTAAAAAGTATCTGTTTATTTTCACATTAAAATGTTTCAGTTCACTCGCAAATAGAAAATTCCACACGAACATTCAAAAGAAGACCTCGCGCCCAAGATAAACCAAAACACCAAACGTGACGTCAAAAAAAAAATCAAAATCAAAATCAAAAAACAAAAGATCAGAAAGAGTGCCAAGCTATAACTTCCAGGTATACACAGAAGAGTGTTGTTCCTTATAACATCAATCTCAAAAATAGAGTCTCAAGGTCTTAGTTTGTTAGAAAATGCATTCTCTCATGTGATGATTCTCGAAATTCCTGTAAACAAAATTCTTAGCGAAGGTCAGAAACGATTGAAAAATCGATATTATTCGAAATTTGTTTCCTCGCACCTCTCATATGGTCAAGATCAAGGTGAAGATCGGAATGAAGTTCAAATGTGCGGAGACCTGAGCTAATATGGAGTGCAATTATTCGATTTGGGGTATTCGTATGTGGGTGGGGGGTGGTGTGTTATGTTTTAAATAGTTGCGATAGAAGATGGATGGCAGTGTACGAAGACGTTATTTTGTGCGACTAATAAAAATGTTTTAGAAATTTTCAAAAGATCACATCATTCTCATATTTGTTTGGTGGGTGATTCTGGTATTTGGTGTGAAACTTTGGGATCGCATTTTTTTGAAAAAAAAAATTTATCTTTTGGCAGATGGTTTTTTTAGTGTTTGCTTTTGGTGTGGTGGTTCTAATAACATTGCGGTTGGGTGGAGGAGACTGAGGAAAATTATGTAGACGAAGCAGGTGATCATGTGGGTGGCTGGTGGTGGGAGATGAATGTTTTTTGTTTTTTTCTTAGAATCCAATAAAGTATATCTCTGAATCATGAGTCTTTTCAATGTGACCTGTTATGTTCAATGAAGACACTGTTATCCTTTCCAATTCTGTCGATGACTGCTGAATCATTGTGAACTATGCAAACGTTTATTAATAGATTTTGGCGATCGAGTATTTTAGCAATTGAATTATTGAGTCACTTGATTCTCTATAACTTGTCCACAGTACAGGAAGTTCTACTGAAAGTGTTTAAAACTATTGTTTAATAACAACTAACAACTAGCTTTGTATATAGTTTCTAAAACTTATTTCAAAATTGGGCGGGCTTTGTTCGCAATGGAGAAATTCAGAGGTCAATATTTCTGAAATAAGTAAATAAATACATAAATGAATTGGGTGGCCCAACAGAGAGGTGGCCCCGGGGCCTTACACCTTTCCCACAACCAGGCCTTGTAAGTGAATGGAGGGAACCTACAATTTTTAGTTTATCCCAACCAGCTAATCGTGAAGGCGCTTTTCATGGCCATGCATTGAATTTGAATATCGAATTACTTGCCTGCCAATATCGGGCAAAACGATATACCGGTGGAAAACAATTTTTGGAACCTCTGCGTTAACAGCAGAAGTTTTGGAGCTTAGAACAATCAAATGCGATCTTTGTTACAAAGAGACGAGAAGACATTCAAACTGACACTTATCCTGCAAATGTTTACATCGCTGATGACTTAAAGGGTTCACTCTAGTGACAGCTATTCAGAAGCAAGCCCTCTTAATAAGTTCAAAACATCGGTTTACCATGGTTGGTTAAGTTTGGTGATGATCAACAAACTGTGGTATCACCAACTTGATGAACCTTTCTCATAAAAAGTGTTTTTTTTTTTGTTTACATCGCTGATGACCTAAAGGGTTCATCTAGTGACAGCTATTCAGAAGCAAGCCCTCTTAATAAGTTCAAAACATCGGTTTACCATGGTTGGTTAAGTTTGGTGATGATCAACAAACTGTGGTATAACCAACTTGATGAACCTTTCTCATAAAAAGTGTTGTTTTTTTAAACTGAAGTATGACATAGATAAATTGTGTAAATTGACATTAAACTGATTCTTTTGGAAAGGCCATTCTGATTTGTTATATAAACGCCGCGGTTGGCAGAGATGGAGTTCAAAATTTTAGGTTTGATTCTCGATAACTCTTTGCAGAATTTAGGGTCATGTTCGCGATGAATTGTCAAGTCCTCCGATAGTTGATTCATTTCCACTTTGATTTGTTATGATTTCTGGCATATGAAAGTCGGCCGCGGTTGGCATATGGAATTCAAAATTTTAGGTTCGATTGTGATCACTCTTTGGGATGAATTGTCAAGTTCTCCGATAGTAGATTCATTACCATGAAAAGCAATTTCTTGACTAGCCGTTCGGAATCAACAGAAATTTGTAGGTCGTCTCCATTCCTTCGCAATGGCAATGGTTGAGAGTAATGCTCTAGGAATCGGGGCTTCTCACTTTTCGTTTCTTATCTTTCCAAATCTTCAACTGCCTTTAGCTGATTGGTCACGGCTAGCAGCTTCACACAGCCCTACAGAAAATATTCGAGCAATGCACGATCTTAGAAACCAAATCATAGATCTAAGACTCGAAACTGTGTGGAATCCTAGTTACGACCAAATTCCTCGAAAGCACGTTATTCCCAAACGGCAAATCAATCAAAAAAAATCCAAACAATTACATCCACGTAACATATGACAAAATGACCGTCAGTGAAAACAGATTTCTATACCTCTAGAAATTATCCAGAGAAGGAATATACAACAAGGGAAAGTTCGAGGACCACACCTTAAAAAAAAAAAAAAGCCAGAAAGCCAGTAACCGACGAGTAGAGTTTGAATAATCAGCAGTGATCGTGTGCTTTGTTTCAAAATATGAAAAAATTACGAAGTTTATTTTGAAATCTCTAAAAGAACGAAAGGTTTTTCAACAACCGGCAGCACGGTTTTCGTAGCAGAAGGTTAACAGGTGATCACCGAAATTTGAGAATAATCTTCACACTGTTTTGCCGAAAGTAAGATTATTGCTCTTGACATTTCTTAATCATTTGATAAAGTTTGGCATCAAGCTATCATATCGAAAATTTGTGCATTTTGCATCGATGAGTCCATTCTTCGTTGGACTAGAAACTACCTTTCCGACCGTTCAATAAAAGTTGTGTTGGATATTTTCTAGTCGGATACTCACTTTATAAATGCTGGTGTTCCTCAGGGCTCCGTTTTGTCTCCGGCTCTGTTCCTTATTTGAAACTTCTAATGCTTTCAAATGTTTTGCTGACGACTCAACCCTCAGATTTCCATATTCGTTTCCAAATTTACATCGCTGCTGTTCGGATGTGGAACTGGAACGTTTATTGTATTCTGACTTTGACAGCACTGTTACATGGGGTAGTAAAAAAAGCGAATAGAATTCAATGCTTCGAAAACACAGTTTTGTCGTTTGTCGTTAAAGCTTAACATCCCCCTAATGCCATTATCCCAGAATGGTACCTGCAGAATACAGAAACAGAAAAGCTGCTCGTTCTTGGTACGTGTACAAACACTGATCTTCATTGGCACGTCCACAAATTTGTATTCGCCAGAACCACTGCAAAATTCTTATGTTTTTTTTTTTACTTTGAAAGGCGAAGTAGTGGTCCCGGGGCCGGAAGAAGACCTACAATTTTCTTTCGGTTCCGAACGTTTAATCGAAACAGCGCTTTTCATGGAAATGAATCTATTATCGGAAGACTTGTCAATTCCACGCAAAAGATTATAACCGTGAAGAATAATTTTGAGATTATCTTGGGATTTGAACCACGACCCGTTCGAGTAAAAATCAGACATGTTTACCATTACGCCACGTTTTTTGAAGACTACGATAGGTGGATAGTTGAAACAGTGTTGCCAGATTGAGGGGAATTCCCCTTTTTGTGGGGAATTATGGTCGAAAATTTGGTAAAAGGGGAAAAGGGGGATCCACTCAAAGTATGGGGGAAAACAGAATCTAACATACTATACCAAACAAAGCCAGTCGATTTACAAATAGGAGTGCGTAAACAAACATCTCATACCTATAATTACACAAAGAGAGATCATGCAAAGCCTGGAAAAATCATTTCTGCTTGTTTTGTTCGCTATGATCTGCAAATATGTTTCATACATACGATCTATTCATGAAATTTTAAATAGTTTTTCAATTCAAAATAATGAAATTAAAGCTGTGGAGTGTCTCTCTCCACAAATTACTTTGAATGCTTCGAAGAGAATAAATTGTAAGAAAACTTCTTTCTTTTCCTTAAAAGTTCCAAATTGTAATGATGAAAAACTGACATCTGAATGGAGAGAAGTTCCTGTTTCCATAGCTGTTTACGAAAAAGAAAGGCTTCAGCAGCTGCCAGTCGAACATTTTTGGCAACATGTAACGGGAACGATAGATTTTAAAGGAAATTTATAATATTCCAATTTAAGTCTAATAGCTCGATATGCACTAACTTTGCCCCACTTAGACACCGACACAGAGAGATTATTTTCAATAGTAACCGACGTTAAAATTAAAAAGAATTAAAGGTTTAAACGAACATATAAATTGCTTTTAATACCGAGGGGAATTTGTGGGGAATGTCACTGGCACAAATGAGGAAAAGGGGAATTTACAACCCTCGAATGGGGAATCCTTCCTGAAAAATCTGGCAACACTGAGTTGAATAGCAAAATCAAATGATTCTTTTGAATATCTTCGAAAACTACCTCCCACTCTTTTATCGATTTTCTTACAAACAGTGCCTCAGTAAAATAGTCAGTTGCAGTCCTACCCTGAAACACCCGCCTCGCTTGGAATCCACATGCTCTTGAGCTCAACTTCGGACGTACAGTCAAGTCAAGAAATTCATATTTCAATCGAGAGTACATGATTATCAAATTTTAAAATAACTAGACAATAAATCAGATAAAGTAGAGAGTTCCCACAATCAGCATCAAAAGCAAAAATCAGAAGCATTTTGTAATATTTTCCGTTGTCTAAGCAGAAGACCACTTATGCAAACAATATTGTTCGATTGGTTTCATTGAAATCGACAAACTGTTAATCAAAATCTTCACATTCAATATATTAGTTGGAATCGAACCTTTTGTAACCAGATACCAGAAAACAGAGTCAACCTTTTCGTTGTCTGAAATCAAGTCAAAGCACTTTAATTTACAAAACATGCTACAACACTAAAATTTCAGTGAACACTAGTCATCCATTTTACCTTTAACTATTCACATAACCCTACCGAACCTTTCCACACAAACATGATTAATTGTAAAATTCCATGGAAAGAAAGTTCCCCTCAACGTCAAAGCAAACCTCTTTGGATTTCCTTCCTATTATAAGTGGGTAGTTCAGTTGCGTAAAATTAAATTTGTTCAAGGAAACAATTCGAAAGGATGAAGCTTACTGGTTTTTAGTACAGACTTGTACTCCTCCAGGCAATGGCTGGCATTGCAACAACCACCTGGCCGCTGGCCCGTTAAACAAACTAACCCAAGAACTCACCCTCAATATAAACTTTGGTCAATGGTTGTCCTGTCCGATGGAATTGTTTCTGCAAAGTTTTAGCAAAAACTTTAGCCCTGTAAAGATGCCTCAAACCCCCTAACCAGAATACCTCACAAAACATCCGACACCTTCGAGTGAAAAATTGCAAGTCCTTAAGCAGCTCAGCCAAGAAAAGTTTCCACTTGATCCCTTGCTTTGAATTCATCAAATACTTCCTAACCCAAAGGACGAAAGACACAATCCAGGGTGCATTCGAAAGGAAAAAGCTATCCTCTTTTGTTCTAGTACTAACCACTCTCCCCCCACCTAACACCCTTCCTCTTCATCGTAAAAGGACAAAAAATAGAATTCCCTACCAGAGTACGATGGGAATTGTGTGATGAAATAGTCCACCTCTGAGGTGTGCTTACTGCTTATACATCCTTTTATTTCGAAAAGATTGCAGCAGGGACGCTAAAACTTTGGGACATCATTCTTGGGTAGAAGTTGAATCAGTTTCCAAGGCAGTGATAAACGTGTCCCTTGACTCAGGTTATCGAATGGCATGAATTTAAATCAACAGATGATATTCGAGAAATTTCCCAACTTTCCACAACCACTGCAAGGACATGCGCAGGACATTCTGTTTAAAGAATGTAGAGAGCAATAAATTCCCAGTGTTTATTTTTTTCTCGTTCTTTTTTGTTTCTCAATCGCTTTTGAAAATTGAGAACAGGACACGGTCGCCGGATTAGAAAAAGGAAGTTTATTGTTAGCTGCTGCAATGACGCACCTTCGTGAGTAAAAGTGAGCCAACTGTTTAGTAATAAATTAAAAATTCTTTGACACAACGTCAGTGGGAGTAAGTACGTTTTTTTTTTTTTATTTGTACCCAATGCGTCATCGAGGAAAATGTATTATAACCTAAACCTAGCTACTCCTACAAACGTCTGAAGAACTGGAGCATCGTCTCGATTCGTTCAAATGAAATAATCCCATCAGAAAAGCAAAGACCCGACTAACTAATTCCGATGGTTGGTTTGTTATTCAAAATGATTTACATAGAACTTGGTCAGGATTCGGAAAATAAATTGGATTTGCGCCTTATAACAACCCATCAACACAAAATGGACCTTTATAAGTCTCATATCATACGGTTCAGTCGAAATTTTTGAAAAAAGTAAGGGAAATGAATATACTTTGTAGTTTGTGGTATTTTTATGTCCAACGGAAAACCTTAAATTAACGGTCCGCAGAATAGAGCACACTGAAATGAACTTTATTCTCTAAAGCACAGAATGGGCGCCAGCGATTCAAGCATTAAATTACGGTCATTGGTTTTTCCTTTTTAATTTTCAACACAAGGTTATATTCACTCTTGAGTAAGTTCAGGCTTCCAGTGATGTACGGACCATAAAAAAGTGACTGTTTAGCTTGTTCAATGATTATGTGTATTTGATAGTCTGTAAAAAAAAATGGGAAAGGATTATAATACTCATTGCGAATTCAAATTAGCTGTAAAGTATGTCAGAGTTTGGGTTTTCTTTTGATAAACACGTTAACAAAGGAGACTGTTTGCTCAGTTTCTTTTGTCCTTTGTTGATTCTTCTTTTGTTTCTACTCCCTCTTCCAATTCAACTTCCAAACACCGAAGCACTTTTTCCTACGAATAATTATTTTATCAATGCTCGAGTTGGCCTATCGAAAATGATTAAGTTGATTAATCACAACGTTTGATTAGGTGTTAAATATTTATAATACAAATTATACACACCGGTGGGTAGAGACCAATTAAGCGATCTTGCACTTAATATGCTACAAAACCCAGGAGTAAAAGGCTGGCTGGAGACAGGAAAAAAATCGTATCGAAAGGGGTCTAATTCCATCCGTTAAAACGCATGTTTCCAAAATATTTACTTGACATAGTAAAAAAAATTATCAAAAATCAACCGAGCCAACTACCGCCACTTTGTTACAGTGAAAGCTAATACTTTGTTCATTCAATAACTTTATAGCTCAGGTTGTTTCAATTGAATAGTGTTGAGTTAATCTTAGTCAAGTTAATCAAGTCTCAAAGTCACCATATAAAAAAAAAAAACCATAATAATTAGATATGACAATAAGACATGACATTCCGATGATAGAAAATACGGAAAAGGAGTTCCTGCTATTACGTCTGCAATGCCTGTCTGTCCGTATATGAATCTACAGCTTGACCTCTTCAAAACTTGAAATATGGGTCTCTCAGGCAGCCTTAAGACTAGTTTTTGGAATCGGGTCTCCAAATCTTGAAATAACGGCACCGGCTATTCAAACAATATGAAAATTTTTATTTTTTGAAAACGACTCCAACGATTTCAATAAAATCTTCTATGAAGGATTCTTCTTCATGTCTTTCTCACTATGTAAAAAGTCTGAAAACGGCCTATAGTAGGGTAAGGCGAACATAGGGGCAAGCGAAAGCATCAAATAGAGAAAAGAAGGAGTCGCAAGAAGAGAATTGATTGCGTTACCACCAGAGGCGACTCGTCAAATGAGTGGATTACAAGGGGGCATTGTTTATTTTATGACAAAAAAGGAAAATTTTTGTCAATCGGAATATTTTGTTTGTAGTCAATGTTCTTCTTTTTTGAACAGGTAAGTTTTAAGCTTTCATAAATTTATTGTACTTTTGACATGAATAAAGGTTTTTTGTATAATTCTAACCGTTTTTTCTGCAGCTGCCCATCTAACCCCACAACTTGATAGAACCGAAGTAAAATTAGGTCTAGTTTTGTTATTTTGTCACTAAAAGCATATAATCAAAAAATTATTTTCAAATTGAAGTTTTATTTCATGTCTAGTTAATATTAAGCCCATGGTTTGGCATTGGCTAAGCTTCCTAAGTGGTCAATTTGCTCCATTCACCTGCTCAACTTACTTCATCAAAGGGGTACGTCGAGCATATCTTACTTTTTAAATTTAACAGCTAAAATAAACAAACAAATAGGATTTCGCAACAAAGCGAGGAACTCCAGGGCCAAGCACTTTCTCACAGCCATGCCTAGTGAAGGAATGAATGGGGCCTTAAATAGTCTTATCGTGATAGGGCTATGATAGGGCGTGAAGGCTATACCCGTGGAAAAACATTTTAGCTTCTGTTGGGATTCGAATCATTAACCTCCCGGTTAAAATTCAGACATGCTAACCATCACGCCACGGGTACCACAAACAGCTGTAGGTCTTAAATTTGACTTGTTAGAAACTAACAGCTGTTAAGGCTTATGGTCAGTGCCGATTTTAGCACTACCATCGCCCTGGGCGAGATTTCTACGGCGCCCTCTAACTGCAATTCAAACCCATACAAAAAAAGAAAAAGAAAGAAATAATTATTACTTATTATACAAAATAACCATTTATTAGAAAAAATCTAGTAAAATTTTACTTTTCTGGCATTTTTATCAGCGAACTTTTTTATAAGGTTATCAAAGTCGATGTTTTCAGCAATTTCGTTGACAATTGACAAAGTTGCTAGGTTTGTCAACCTAGAATGAGATATTGTTGATCGAAGATAGGTTTTTATCAGCTTCAATTGTGAAAAACTCCGCTCCTCACTGGCAACCGTTACAGGCATAGTCCATAAGATTCGCAATGCTATCCATACATTTGGATACAGTTCTTGTAAATTGCGATCTTTGATGAAATTTAAAACAAAAATGGGGGTAACCTCATTTTGATCAGGCAAATAGGATATCAGACTTACAAAAGTTCATCACACAACATTAAACCATCTATGTCTGATTTAGAGTCTATAGTTAATTTTGATTGGGGATCACTACAGAGCTTGACAAGGTCGGGTTTTACTGGAATCTGATATGGAACAAAAAAGACCAAGATTCCGAGTACTCATTTAACTGTTCGAACCTTTCATTGACTGACAAAAAACAGTTGAAAAATTCTACCACAAATTTTTTTTCTGGAGAAGTTATAGGGTCATAGCGTGGAATTTCACCAGCTTGACGCTAAACACGTCGAATTCTTGTTGTAGCTCGAAACACTGGTTCAATTTCTAGTTCTTCGGCCAACTCCTTCGCAGTTAAAATAACACTTTTAAAGCCTGTATTTCTGTAGTCTTCCAAGAAATTGCAGCATTTTTTCATCATTTTTTTACATTTACCGAGATCCATGTCTCTTGACTGTAGAAATTTACTTACAATATTTGTTTGAAAAAGTATGTCATACCAAATAACCAATGAAACTATGAAGCTGAAATCTTTTAGCTGTTCGGCTAGAGTAGCAGCCTCATGATACACTTGAACATCAGTTTTCTGAGTTTCAATAGCCAAAGTAATTAAAGCATCATGGATAGCACTAATTTGATAACGGACTGCTTTATCGCTGCTTATTCTTGATTCCCAACGTGTGTCACTTAGCTTTTTTATAGTATAATGTCCCAAGTGAACTGCGCTAGTAAAAAAATACTAAAACGTCTTCTTCTTCTTTCCATTTCCGGCGTTACGAGTAGTGATCTTGAAACGATCACAACTCTCCCACTTTTCTGCTTCACACTAGTGATCCGCCTGTGGGGTACGCCGCGTTGAAAAAATACTAAAATGTCTAATGAAAATAAACACACCTCACACATACTTTCATAAATTGTTTACGCTATTCTGTTTCAGCTCGCACGTATTCACAGACAAAAAAGGATTCGAACCTCAGGAGTCAAATTTCGAAGTGAAATTTAAAAGAAAAGTGAAGTATGTAAATTCAAAAATTGGGAAGTAGATTTTAATTGAAAAAACCCAATAGAGACAGATGATGTGATTACAAAAAACAACAATGTAAACAAATGGTAAAAGTGCGGCAAGAGAAGTAAAGGTTTGTCCTCTAATTAATTTCTTCTCTCTTGTAGAAGCGAAAAGTGACGAACATAGCATCACAACGTAGCTTGGACCGTCTGATTACTAATTCGCGTCTGTTTGTTTAAAAATAATAGATTTTATGAATAAGTCTGAGCTGAGCTTGTTACGGTTCGCTAAAATAACGCTACCTCTTTTTAACCAAAATGTTAAAAAGAGATAGGCAATGTGTTTTTCTATGATTGGGGATTCCCGGTAAAATGAACTCCGACCGAAAAGATTGAATTCTGTGTTCAATTCAAGTGTTGCAAACATAAGAAACTTACTTTTAGGGAATTTACGACTAAGTAGACCTCGAACTATGAACATGAGCTGGGGGCGTGCTTGTGGCGCCCCTTTTGTCTGGCGCCCTGGGCCATCGCCAAACCTCGCCCTAACCTAAAACCGCTACTCCTTATGGTTTAGGTGCTCCAACCTCATAAGCTTAAAGTTGCTCAACTAGCCCCACCCTACCTTACGTCTTTTTTTTCATACCCGATTTTCTCGTTAATAGTTCGATTTAGACTAAATTTTATATTTTAGAAGTCCAGCATTGCTTACGAATGATTGCAATTTGAAAGTTTTAATTTTTACTATCTTTAAAAAAAAAATTGATTTTTCAAATTTTTTGTGAAAATATCTTTCGGCAAGATATTAAGACTTATGTCATGACTTTAAAATAAAATGCTTTTAAAATGGTGAAAAATAAAAAAGCTGACTTTTAAAAATCGAATTTGATTAAATTTCCAGGTTCCAGTGTATATGTATATGTTTTAGCATCTGAAAAATTTGGGTTGTAATATTTTCACTCAAAATCCTTGGAACATTCAATTTGATTTATTATATTTTATGTGATTTTTGTCAATTTACATAATAATTAATGTGTATTTGGCAGCCCTGTACGACCAAATGTAATAAAACGAAGAACGAATACTTAAATTTTCTACTCTACCTTAAAATTTTGATACTGAACTAAGTATACAATAGCAAGTTCGTGTAATCCACTAGTCCCCATTTTTTCGTCCGCACTTCGAAAATACCTTAATAGCAAGTCACAGAAATTAGATGATTCGTCTTGGAAGGCACAATCAAGTCGAAAGAGACACAGCGGTATGTGTGATATTGAATCGGCCATTTTGTTTTTTGGGTTGAAAATGTGTGATGATAACTCACAAGCACTAAACTCTTTTTAATGGTTTAGTTTTCTGTATAACAAAGGGAGTTTCTCATTTGCTCATCGAGGAACAAAAGAGTAAAAAAAAAAATCCAAAAAAATCACCCTTATCATCGGCGAAGAAAGTCAGAATCGGTACGTTTTCCTTTCTTTTCTTCTCATTCGTTTTTTTTCACTCAAAAATACATAACTCATCAGAGCGTTCTACTCAATGAAACTCCGCGGGCACTTGCTCAACATCACAGCATTAAGTGTTTCATTTTTAATCTCGTCTGCGTCATCTCATCTCCCATAACAATAATTAATCGTTGCCACTTCGCATTCATCACACAAATATACATCCGGAAAAATCTACTAAATTTGTGGTTTAATGAAATCATTAAAACCTCGTTTGAGCAATTAAGTCCGCACCAGGCTGTTACAATAACGCATACCAACACACACACACACCTATAAGACTCCTGATTCAGGATCAGGGGTGTGGAAAGGTGTGCGCAATTAGGCGACCCTTACTCTGAAAGTCGTTAAATCCCATCTAAGGGAAACAGAGATGGTCTAAGACCGGGTCAACAGAGATAAATCGAAGTCATTTCGAGGCCAAAAGTTAGATGGTAATTAATTCAACTGACACTTCCTTGCGACGACGACGCACGACCTAGTTTCAGAACTTAGATACTTTAGCAGCTTATGCCAGCGTTAGGGTGGTGCCCGACCACACTTCAGGAATACTTGGTTGGTGCAATAAATTCGAATGAATATAGTTTAGTTAGTGGAAAATAACTGCAACAACTATAAAGTTCAGGACTTAATGAAGTAGCATGTAGGTTGTATGTAGTTCGTGGTGAGTGGAAATATGTATTGCCGCCACCCACTTTGGTCCCTTTGTGGAGAGTCTGTGGTGAGGTATTGTTTTTCGTCTGCATCACTAATAGGCTGTATGGAGCTTAGCATGGAGAAAAATTCAATATTTTCCGCCACAATGGAGATAAACGATGCGATGTGCGGGATATAGCTTCACCGATGTTAATCATAATAGGGTGAATGATCGACTGTTTGTGTGGGGCTGTGTACAAGACGGGGATTATAGAAGGCACTTATTTGTTCATGTGAAGTGTGATTTCGAGTGGATTTAGTAGGCCAACAAGACGAGCATAAAGGCTTTAAAATTGGAAGATGGAAAACCATCGGATTATGGTAGTTGCATGTTCATTGAGCTAGTGTATTAAATTCCAAAGTACTTTTGAATATTGGAAAAAGAATGATGCTAACTACACCTTTTTAAAGGAGTAGATATTTGAGTTTGAAAGAAAGAGAAAATGGCAATTGACTAAGTTTCTAAGTTCTTTAGAGTGCATGCCAAATATTTGAATTTCTATTGCAGGAAAGAGGTGTTTTGAAAGGTTTTTTGATATATTTTTACTCAGAAACCAACATGTTTTGTTCGACGAGGTTTTTTACTTATCATTCTTCGATTACAGAAATTGTTTTGAAAGTGAATCTGGTTTCGGTTAAAGAGGATTTCTACCGAACGTAACTTCAGTTACTAAAAAGATGTAGAATACTCGTATGTCTCTTTGCAACAGATTGTAATTGCAGCTAAGCCTGTTTAGGTTAGACATGCTTTCACTGAGCACTAACCTACCAAGTCTTTTTAGACTGAAACTTGACTTTACTGTGCAGCAACGCCTTAAGCGCATCATCGATGGTAGTGATAGATAACATAGGGCACGGTTACGCACTGAGCGGCAAAGCGGAAGAGCGGTGAAATTAGTCAGTCTGCCTGCTCAGCCTTCAATTTTTTTAAACTTTCTGCTCTGCCGCTTTCCGCTCAGTACATGGCCACGCGGAATAGTCACATTTAGACAAATGATATCTTAGCGAGTCTAGCGACAACCGTTACACCTTAAAACTTTCCAAAAAGTGTGTATGTAAATCCCAGGGCTTACATGACTGGAGTTCACTGCCGTAGTAAAAGATGTATCATTACGCCAAAGATTTTGAACATCATTAAAAACTTGCGAATATTAATTCTACTACTTAGATAGGCATTTCCACTACTATTCACGATACTGATCCCGATTCCTGATCCGAGCAGAAATACTGGAGCCAGAGCTAAACGGCTTCGTTGGGCTGGCAAAACAATTCGACGAACTTGAGGAAGCTTAAGAATAGCGAGTTGGAGCACTGAAAGTATTGCTGGTTGCGAACTGGAAGAGATTATTATAAGGAAATGAGTAGACATATTGTGGGCCCAAGAAACGAAATGGTGGAATACTTTTTTTACGTAAGGAAATAGCCAACAACATGAATGGATATCATCCTGGCAGAAGAACTATTTACATGTGTTGATAAGTTCGATGTGTAGTAACCGTTTGAAGTCTCTTAAGTTGGTGATGGACAAAAAAGTTCCGAGTATTGTCTTGTGTATTCTGTATATGCTTCCCCAAATGGTCGTGGCCAGTTGAAAAAAAAAAAAACTTTGGCTAGATATTCGCATGTACATGTTGGAAATTAAAACGAGGATTATAAAAACGGCCCTAGATTGGAATACGGTACCAAAAACCCACCTGCTGAAGTTACATCAGGATTAAACACAAAATTTATTACCATTTGTTAACCACGACATGAGGGAAGACTGCAAATTGCTTTAGGTAAAGTCAACCAGCAACAGTGTTTCTGCTGAAGAAATTTTTATGGAGGCGACGAAGGAGAAACAAGCAAGGGCTAGTAAGAGAGTCAAGGTACATAAATTGGACAAAGAAATAGCAAGCGATTCATGTATATATGTGTCAACGATATTAAACCTTGTGGCTGCCAATCGAAGGCTTCTTCGACATGAATCAGCAAAACATTTAACCAACTAAGGTATCACAATACCTGGTACCCGTGGAGGGTGGATAGCATGTCCGCCTGTTAATCCAGCGGTTCGAGTTCGAATCCCAACAGAGGCAAAAATGTTTTTCCACGGGTATCGCCTTCCGCGAGGAATTGGCAATCCTCCGTTAGTATTCGTTGCCATGAAAAGCGCTTTCTCGATTACCCGTTCGGAACCGGCAGAAAATTGTAGGTCCCCTCCATTTCCTCACAAGGCATGGTTGTGAGAAATGCGCTAGGCCCAAGGGCTCCTCACTCTGTTGCGCCACCCTATTTATTTTATTTTAAGGTATCACAATGTTTTTTCTTACACTTTGTACTGCGTCTGTTGCTGACTTACCCACGACAAACACGGATTGATGACCAGATAGCGAAATTCGCATTTGAAAATATCGTTATTGAAAATCTTCGAAGGTATTTCCTGAGCAATTCTCCTTCTTTGAGTTGCTATTTTGAAGAGTCTTGCACCCTTATGCAAGTTGTTTCGATGTATTTTCTGAATAGCTTGGTTTGCATCACCATCCGGGATCCAACCGTTGATTAAAGTCCTCGCTGAGAACCCGACAGACCAAGCGCTGGTTCAGGGCCTGAACAAGATATCTGAGATCTTTATCTTGCAAACTCATCAGCGGTTTTGTTTCTAGTTATACCATGGTAGCCTGGAACTCAAATGAGACTTCAAGAATTAAGTCCTTCGATTGCTTTCGATGTAGAAAAAGTTTTGAGTAGAGCCTTAAGAACTGCAGATATTTCTCCCTATCCAACTATTCTTTGTAACGTAGCTTATAGGCATTTGGATAGCATATAAACCACCGCTTGAAAAACGTGCAGTCTTAAGTGCAGTCGTAAGTCAGGCACCAGTACCATATCCTTAATTGATCTTGGAACTGTCTGTGGAGATACGATAGCAATCCTTTCCTGGTTCAGATTCTAGAGTGAACCAGTCCTGAACAGACGGAAAGCCGACATTGTATTTTTGACGCAGCTTGAGATTTGGAATCATCGTATCAGACGACATATCTTTTAGACGTTAGTGAAAAGTTATACAGTTTGCGAGTTCCTCAATGCTACAGTGCGAATTGTGCCAAAGACCACATCTCTTAACAAGAAAAGTTCTTGAGAGTACATTCCATGGTCAAGGAGAGGAAGATTCAGCGTTGCACCATTACTGTGGGGGAAGACCCCAGTGCAGCCAAGACATATTGTTCTTTGAAATTTATCGAACGAAGTAAGAAAGTATTTATGCGAGAGCTTATTCGACCAAACAACTGACGCATAGGAGATGATTGGTCTAATCATAGCTAAATAGATATACGGGACCCTTTTCGGTGACATACTCCATGTCTTGCAAAAACGTCCCTTCCATTGCCACAAGACTGACAGTGTTTTAGAAGTTTTCGACTTGAAATGTATTTACCAAAGAAGAATGTTATCTAGGATTGCTCCAAGATGTTTTACTTGTTTGAAAAGGGAGTGTTGACGCCTTTAAGTGGTTCAAACCAGTCAATTTTAATATCGTCTCGTGAAGAGAACAACCTCGGCTTTAAGAGGACTGACTGGGAGACCGTTTCTAGAACACCAGACGTTAATTAGACTTATCGTATAGCCTGTGCTCTGGAACCCTGAAACAGCTTGGAGGCTGGATCCGACCGAAAACACGCCAACGTGACCGGAATATGCTTGCTTTGCAGTGCACGTTAGATCCACTGAGCATTTCAAGTATAACGTCAATCAGCATGCTCGACAGAAGAGAAGGTAAAACGTCACCTTGTGAATAGCCTTTATTCACTCTAGTTGTAACATATTTTCCACATTCCGTTTCGACGATCACTGTTCTAATCATTAATCTACAAGACTATAATACATCCACACCATGTTCTCTTGCAGCGTTGCGCATACCACCATTTTCTTCTTACTTATCACTGCTTTTGCTTCATCACCACCGGTATTCCTTGACTTGTTGGTAGCGTCCGTTTTAAACACCTAGTAATGATTTCCCTGTATTTAAGGGAAACTTCTATATGTACAGAGACCCACAGTGTGTGTAGTGTTGGTTCGTTTAACACCGCATTTTGAGCCTTATTGCAGTCGTTTAAGTTGCAAGTTTGTTGTAAGGAATCCCACATTATTTGTGCAGTGTTGGTGCCTGAATGAATTGCTCACCTTTTTTTCAGTCCAAATTATACTACTTGATTCTTTTAGTGGCTGTCCTGTCTTTAATGAACCAAATTTCATGAAATTACCCGTCAGAGTTGAGGATCCTAGGTCAAAGAAGCTTTTATCTGGGACTTAAAGTTCCAACGCATTGTCAGTAAAACGTTATTTGCAATCCTTCACTCGTTCTATGCCATCAGAGTACAGGAAAAAAAACGGAATTCACGCCACATTAGCATATACTAAAGGGTCCGCCAAATAACTTTTTTTTTTAAATGGGCGCAAAACATCGAGCGTAGCTTCGGCTGTGTGGCAAAATCCGCACCAAACAGTGACTCGTTTTGGGTGTATCAGCTTTTCAATGTATGCATGCGGGTTCTCTGTGCCCCTAATGCAACAATTTTGCTTGTTTACATACCCGGCAAGATCAAAATGAGATTCATCTGAAAAGATGATTTTTTTGGCAAAATCGGCATCTTGTCTAAATCGATCTCAGGCCCACTTAGCGAAGCGAAAACGCAACATATTCGTTCAGCGGATGGATAAAACTAATTATCTGTTAAATCAGACATGAGCTAAGTCTTACCATTTACGAAATAAGCACTAGCTAAAAAAAATGTTAGATGGCGGACCCTTTAGAAGAGAATCGTCCAAGTAAGAATAAAAGGATACAAAAGTGTAAGAGTCACGGAAGTCGTTTGAGCTTCAAATTAATAAGATTAATACTATAAACCATTATTAATATATCAATTTTTCAATTAGAACCCGTGGCTTAATGGTTAACATGTCTGCTTGTTACGTGAAAGGCTCGATTCTCGAATCCCAGAAACATCAAACAAAAAATCTCAAACGAAGAATTTACATGTCATCCCAGAATAATTACACACTGCCATGAAAAGCGCTTTCTCACCTATCCGCTCGAAATCGGATCTTCAAATGTGTTAGACCCAAAGGTTTTCACAGCTGTGTTACTTCAGCCTATTTAAGTACTCGTTTCTTTTATAACTATTCCAAGCTCTTCAAATGAGTCTAAATCCGCTCTTTTAACCAATTTCTATAACAGTCTTTTAATGTCATTGGAGTACGAACTTTTCCTTTTGAAGAGGATTTCTTTATAAGGTGTTTACATAAAAGTGGTATCCGACTCGTTGAAAGAGGCTGCCTTTTCTTCCTCTTATCACATTTCTTCGAAGAAAACTCACTTGACGAGTAAAAACACCAGCATTAACACGTGTTAGAAAATCTTTACTATGACTCTGCAGCCCGACAAGAGTGTTTCAGCCTTGATCAAAAGTCTGCATTGTTTAACCAAGTTCAACTCAAACACATCATCGTTTCGAATAAATTCTTCTATGTTCTTCGCACTCAAAAACAAATTCATTTCCATCAAATTGCAATCTTCCAAACTCAAAAGCAATCGGTTGAAGTCTCCCCCTACTTAGTGGGTTCTATTCTTATTGTTTTCGAACACCTGCTATACACAAAAACATTTCCCACAAGTTTGTACTAATTGCGAGAAACACATTTCCTAGAACAAATTACATCCCAACCAAAAATCACCTTTTAATAGTTCAAGAACCAGGCATCCTGGCTAAGAATGATGCAATTTACAATCTTTTCTCATAAACTTTTGAAAAACTTATTCAAAACCCTTGCAGCATCTGGGTTATGAAAGCAAAACAATTTTAGGAATTCCCCTTTCTGTCCACCACAAAGCGACATCGCTTAAGGCCGGAGACAAAGCAAACTTAGTCGCATCTCTATTAATTAACCTTACAAAAACATGTTTTCAAAATTCTTAGATATATACGACAAAGTCTTATCACCCCTCCAAACTATGACTTCCTCCCTGAAAGGATGCACCATCGACGACGAAAACTAGGGCAAAAGTCCTTTAATTGTTCAACTGCTAGGTGCAGGAAGCATTAGAAGTGCACCTGGTGATATTCTGCACCACCACCGGAGGGCTACTTGCTAACAAATCAGATATGAGTGCAATTTCATGAGGAGATCTGGGATACTAAGGTTTTTTGCTAACAAATAATACAATCTTTAGCAGGCGAAAAGATTGCTCATTATTATCAAAGTTTTTCTTGTTAAACTCATGGAACGGTGGTGAAACTGCATTGTGTATAGCAACTATGGTTGTTTTTTAAGGCAACTTCATGGATATGCTTTTCCTGTACGGTTTCGAGATAATAATCTTTCTTCTTGCGGAAGGAAAACAACTTGACGTTCTCTGCAAAAACTGAGCACAGGTTTAAAATTTTGCATGGCTTTAGTTTTTACCTAACAAAAGCGAACTAATGGAAATGGGGAAAAACTTTTACGATTTTCATATGACGGAAACGCTTGGCGCTTTTGTTTTTGTTTTGAATGGATTTCTTTGAAAACAATGGCGCATCTATAGGCTTTGTCTCTAAGGTGTTCTTTTGATAGAAAGATGGGATAAGAAAAAGGCAAACACAAAGAAACGAAATTTGGAATTTGGTTTAAACAAAAGCATGGTACTAAAAAAAACATTGCTCTAAGTCTATGGCACTACTGTATTATGAAGGGAAAAGAATGTAGAAATGCAACATAAGAACTACCAAACATTGCCTGTGAAGTGGCAAAAATTTCTGAAAATCAAGGCCTTTTTATGAAGGCCCTTGACGCAATTGTTAACGTATCTGCTTATTTCTTTCCTGCTTCAAAATGACTTTAATTGATCCGTCACATGGTCTAGTAAAAATTTAATTGAATTAATCATTGTCAAATACTAGGTAATAAATTTACTCGAAATAGTAAAACACCTGCCGCAAATCCTAGCATCTTCAGAACCGTCCCAATAAATGGGGAACACCTCATTTGGTGAAGATGTTTCTTTAAAGAACAGTGGCCGGTAAATAGTTCTGTACAAATTTTTAGGGTTTTCCTATTGAGGTTCAGTAGGAATTTTTATGTACATTCCGTCAAAAAGAGTTTTGAACAGGTTTGGCCAGATGAGTTCCGCCAAGCTTTATTTGATTCTTCCAGTAAGATATTCTTGGCACTGTTTTTGAAGGTGCTTTTATTTACACCGCAGAAGAGTTCAGGACGGACGAATGGTTCAGATGCGCCGTCTATAGCTAAGATGTCTGCCTTCTCGTTGCCATCATAGCTTTTGTGTGCTAGGATCCAGTGGAGGATTACAGCGTTTTTCCTTGCTAGTTCAGAGAATGACATGACTGTCTCTTGGACTAGTTTGGATCTTATGACGACGCATTAGGTGCAGCTTGGTTGTCTGAGAAAATGAATATTGTTTTGTTTTTCGTGTTCGATGAACAATTTTTTGATTGATGCTCGAACATTCGTTAATAGCAAAGACTTCAGCTTGGAAAATGAACGAGTGACTACCCAGACTTACTGAGAAATTCGTTCTGGGAGAGTCACTGAAAATGCCGAAACCTGTACCAATTTCTATTTTTGAGCCGTCCGTATACCAGACCATATCTTGCCTTGAAAAATGAGGCTTTGTGTGCTCCCAATCTTCCCTAGGGCCTAGGGCGGATCACAATGGAGAAGTAGAGTTTCAAGTTGTACATTTGAATAATAGCATCCAAGCAAATACTAAAGGTATTAAGTTTTTCTAGAGAACACCTTAGTCGCAAATATATTTAGGTGTTCTTATGCGACTATGAATTATATTTTTGCTCTCAGATTGACTAAGTAATATTAAGATTTTGTTAACAAATCGCCTATGTTCGTCCTTAAATACGCATCGCAAGTGTGGGTTAAATATCAAGCAATGCACTTCTCAAGGAACGAATGCGTTTAACGCCGTTTGGTTTTCTACTTTTCCCCTTCGGGATCTCTACGAATTTAGAAACTTTCTTATCCTGCCTCTTTAACGAAAACGTCTCTCAATTATTGATCTTCACTGTCTAGAAGTCCGATGGGATGTGCTTGGCATCATTATTAAATGGCTTCTTACTGCTGACACTGACTACTCCGAAAATGGTAGATCACCCATCCCATCCCCCCCCCTCCCATTTTTTCCATGCTGAATAAAACAAATTTTTTCCCTTTCATTTTCGACCTCAACCTTTCAAGTCTCTGTCTAAAAGTCCTGCTATTAAACAGTCTGTCATACTTATTGGTTTAATTTTTTTTTTTTTAGCTTAGTTTTTTTTTTAGTTTAAGCTTAGTTTTTTTTTATGTTAATTTCAAGTTTTATGTTTAACTTCAAGTTGACACCTAGAAAAGGAAGTGGAGAGAGGTACGTGGAGACAGAAAGAAAGGCACTTTGCATCAGTCAGAATAAAACTAAAATACTAAATAAAGAATTGAATTATTAAATACTCAAAGTATATTTATTGTAAATCTTTCTTTTAGTTAAAACTACGACATTTTGGCGACAAGGATAGGATGAACGAAACGGCGATTTCAAATGTCAATCATACGTCGTCAGTCGTCACAAGCTTTCGGCAAACTGGAGCAATTTCAACCATCAATGGCCTGGAATAATTACAAAGAACGAATGTTCTTGTTCAAAGTTCAAAGGATTTAAGCGATTTCCATGCCACTGTTGGATTTGAAAAAAAGTTCTTAGGCCATGATGTTTGATGGCTTCGAGTGTTGGTGGTGTTTGTGCCAGTGAAAAATTTGCACTTTTTGGTAATTTGCAAAAATATTGGAAACGACAGTTGCAAAGAAGCAGCAGTCAGTATAAAAGGATGAAAACAACGATAAATAATGTCTATGATGTCTCTCTACAAAAAACGTTCTCGGAATTGCCTCAAAATTATTCACAAAAACGTCTGTATAGTGAACTCAAGTTAGATTTTTAACGGGCCTACGAAATTTCGGTTGCACATGAAGCAGCCCAGCGCAACGTACTCAACGTGCGTTGCATAAATGAAATTATGGCGATGTCAACGAAAAAGAAGTACCAGAGATCAGAACATGTGTGATGATTTCGATGCGAAGGAATTCTTTTTGCTGATAAGTACTTTTATAAAGAGAAAAACTTGGAATTCTGCAAAGTAAAAGGCCATTTAAGCAAAGTATGTTATTAAAAAAGGCAGCCAATCGTCAACATCAAGCCACTTCGCCTTAATTATATTCCGTAGAAGTCGTGCTTTACTCCTGGTTACAGCAAAGCACACACAAACAGATCACGAAACATTGAAAATGATCCAAAAGCTGAACTTAAATCACCTAGAGATGTAATGGACTGAAAACAAAATGTCAGGACCGTTTCATCGGAAAGAGATGATTTTAACAATTTATCTTCAAGCTTAGGTAAAATTATGACAACAATGACGATGACGCCTCTTACTAATAACGGAATAAAGTGAACGACTGCTGCTGGTATAAATTTTGTTCTTAACAAAAGGGTCTAAGTGTTCCGCTCATTTAGAGACGAAAAGCAAGAGAGGAAAGAATACTTTGATTAAAAACGACAACACAATAATTCATTCAACTTTAAATTTTGTAAACTTAATGATGTATGAAAACTATTATACAATAATAAAATTACAACAATGGCAAGTCTTTCAAAAAAAGGACACCATTTTTTTAAAGTTCAAGGCTTGTTCCTTTTGTTGATTCTCAATACAAAATATTATTTTAATAAAATTACTTCCAAACTTTTTCTTGTTTCACAATTTAGCTTTCGAAATTTCGATTTTCAAATACCCACCCATACAAAGCTTTATGTGTAACAAAATAAAAAGAACAAGCTCATGGCTTTTGAAAAAGATTCAATACTTTTCGCTAAGTGAAATAGTTTCGTCAAGTTTTATTTTTTATCAGAGGAGAGTAAAAAAAATTTTTTTGTAGATCCTTTTCTAAGCGTCAAATTATTTTCTTACTCATATTTGTAAAAGAGAAACATTTTCCATCTTGCCGTGGTATGGAAAATCATTCAGCTGGTTCTTCTTTTCTTTCTTTTCAGCATTACAAGTATAATCATCTCGGAAGTGACGGCTGTCAGTTAAATCACATACATATGACCAAATCTGACCATTACTTTTTCACTTTGTCACATATGTAGCTAGTCATTTTGTATTCTATTTGATCCTTTTTCGACGAAATGGAAAAGAAAAATACGATTATAGTGCTTAGGTTTTCAATAATTGAATTTATATGAAGAGCAGACAAGAGTCATATTATGATTTAAAAAGTACATTAATAAGTTCGTTCGTTTAACCCTAGTGGTTGATCGTTGATCTGAGGTAGCACAAACCTTTTTTTAAAAAACCCCAACTTATCCCAATTGTAAAATTGTAAAAATTGAGCCGGTTGTGCTCTACTTTTTTCAAGTTATTTTGGATGACGACGTGAAGGGATTCCACGGATCTTGGAATACATTATGCGACTCAATGTGTCAAAAGTTTGTGATACATGTAATTATATTTTTACACACGTGTGTAAGGATTTGTATAATCCAACCCCTCGACACGATTTTAAAGGTTGTTTGAATGCCAACCACGATAGTGAACACTAATAGCGTTTTTCATTGAAATTCGAAAAATTTAATCTCAAATCGAATACTACTCCTTTCAATGAAACAAGCTTTTGAGTTATTTCCAGGTATTGGAGGTTAAACTGATGTTCACGTATAGGAGTTCATATTTTCTTGTTTTGTAATTTATTTTTTTCAGCAAACCAGCGAATTCCAACTTATTCACTCGTTATTAATTTTTAGCAAATTTTGAAGCGTTTAGAGTAACTCCTGATTTACTCCTTTTTTTAATGAAACATGGAAGATGGAAAAAGGAAAGGAGTAAATCTTTTCACAAAAGGAGTAACTCTTTTCGTCAATGAAAAACGATATAATTTTCGTCAGAGATAACAAAGTGATGCAGACACAAGTTCACACATAATGTTCGTTATGAGATTCACATTTTAGCTGATCACAGCACAATCCACCATCTTCAAGATTTTCAATTTCAATCCGAAACATAAGCTTACCTTTCAGGCTTAACGGGCAAATGAGTCTATAATACAAAAAGGAAGCCACCCATTCGAACATTACATGCCTTAAATTACTAAAAATTGGAACGAGATACCTAGCTATCTTGCGGTGCAATTGAAAACGTCTCCTACAAAAGTTTGAGAAAAGAAAATACTTGAAACAGTAGTCAAAAAATGACGTTGTTTAAGAATTAAAGAGGTAACTCTTATCAACTTTTTTCTCAGTAAAACAAAAAAAAAATGTTGACAAAAATGATATAAAAATGGTAATCAGGTGCCTATTACAAACAAGAAGCAACGATGAATGACTACAGGTGTGTGCTCTTAAACAGTTTCAATTCATTCCAAATATAATGAAATACTAAAAGAGAAAATCGGTGACAAGTTTAAGGAAACCAAAGAGTGTTCAATTGAGGGGAACTAGTTTCACTCTCTTTCTATGTTTTTCTTACAAAACAAGCTAATTCAAGGGGAACTCTCAAGAGAATTTTGAATGTAAACAGAGAGGAACACGACGACACGATCGCTATGCGTCATTCTAAAAATACAAATCCCATTGCCGAATGCCGATACCGGGTGCCGGGCTGCCGGCTTGTGGCAAAATAAAGCCAAAGTAAAGTGTCACCTAATCAAAAGCGACAATTATGTCAGTTGAATAGGTTTACATTTCTCATGATCGGTTTTCAGAGAAGTTAGCGTAGTTAAGTAGGTACGAAGGAAACCTTTCTTCAAATACACATCGGATTCTGAAATAAATCGTCGATATGATGCCGAAGCTTTCTCCCATATGCCTAACAAACCCTACTCAATAAGTTTGGTAGTGAACTACCACGCAAAGCTCCCAGACGGCCCCCACCGAATTCTCAAAAAAGAACGAGAAAAAAAATTTGTCTCACTCAACCAAGGCAAAAAGCTCCAACCCGGTGATTACCAACGGTTATTCTGAGCCATTCCACCGTCGCAACGATCAGTTCATTGAGTGCTTTCAACGTGTGCTGAACAATCCTTTCGCCGGTCTCTCGGTCAGTAATTTGCAACGTGATTGGGACAAAATTTATGAGAAAAACAATTTCAAACAACGTAGATTCATTAATATCAATTTCTTTTTAACTTTGTATTTTTGTATCTTTATCGACTTTTGTAGTAAAATAACGAAAATATACATTAATAGATTCATAATTTGCATACATTATTTTCTTATTTTATTCCCATAAATAACATCCGTCAGGCAATATTCGTGTTGAATAATATTTACAAAATAAAAATAGAAATGAGAATATATTTTCCCACAGTGTTTGCATATTAAAGTAGATACACATACTTTTCGCGAAAGCAAAAAATAGATGAATATATTATACACATGATTTTGTTTTGTAAGAAAATATAGAGGCAAAGAAACCTTTATTATTCAAACGTTGCACTTTTGTAACCTCCTCTCTATACCTACCGGTGGCTATAGCTTTTAGTTTTTTTTTTTTTTTTTGTCTTGTCGCGCAAATAAGAAGTATCACGTATACACAAGTGTCAGTTTACAACCCTATCCGGCTGCAAGTAGTACCGTAAGGAAAAACCTATCAACAAGTGGGGCCATTGGCTTTCCATTTCCATTGCAAGCTCGCCAACGTAAGTGTAATTCAATATTATTACAATATCAACTAATAATTGTGTGAAATGCTGTGTTGTGTTGGTAGTATGATACCACAGATTGTTGCTTTAGCGTACAGCGATAGCGATAGTGATAGCGACTAGCGATATGAAAGATAGGTACGACGATGACGACCAGATATGAATTTTTCTGCTGAAGTTCGGAATTCGAGTTTCTTAGTAGAGGATTGTTTGTTTTGCAAATAAAGCTGATCCATGGGAATGGGGAGAAAAATTTAGTGATTTGTGGAAACGCAAGTAATTCAAGAAGAGGCAACGAACGCGGTTGGTGAAGGTGTAGGTATCGTGTAGGCACTCGTGTATTTGGCTTTGGATAGAGGGAGGGATAATTGGAAGGGTTGTAATTGATTAGGCTCCTTGTATGATTCTTGTGTAATTGAGTGATAATAGATAAAGTTTAGAAGTGGCATCATTCAATTACGACACATAGAAAGGCACTTATTTAGAGTGAAAGGTGAACGTGAAGCTAGTGAGACAGGTATACATCAAGCTTTTTAGAGAAACGATCGATAAGAATAAAATTAAGTTGACTTTCCTTTTCAAAGTTTGTTATTAGTCATAGACAGTTAAACTTTGGAGAAATGGCACAAGCACATTCATTCACACTTGAATACAAATTTGAGCTGCTTCCTCATGTTCAATTTGCATACAGTCGTTAGACTTTGAATTTATTATATCTTGCTTTTTAAATCTTCTTTTTGGCCATTAAATTAATCTGTGAACGGTTTCATTGTTGTGGTAATTTTTTTCTTTTTTTGCAACTAATAAATGTTTAATATTTTGTTTGTCGTTTAATGCGTAAAATATGCTTATCTTCAAAAGTTATTAACTTGTTTACTAACTGTTTTCAGATCTTGGAATGAATTTTTGAGATTTTTTTTCTATTTTTTTAAATTTGCTGAAAGAATGCAATTAATCGAGTATACGATAGAATTAAGCTTTGTTCATGGAATTTGTATTCGTAAATTAAAAATGTTATTGCCTTGATTAAAAAGTCGTAAAATTTTTATATGTCAGAAGTCAGAAAAGTTTGCAAGATTTTTTTATGGATGTCTTCTTATTATCTATCATCTTCTTTTCTTCTTTTTCTTTCATGGTGTTATGGGCGTTGTGATCTCGAAGTGATCACAGATCTGTCACTTGTTAGTTTTACGCTAGTGATCCGCCGTGGGGCACCAAGCCATTGTTATTGTCATTTCTTTCTGACTATAAATGGAATTGAGTAGAGTCTTCATATATTGTAGAGTATTTCAAATACTTGCCACAACTGGAACAAGTAAACCTTGTTCGGTCTCAAACAATCCATTTCTTGATGTTCAATAAGCTTTTTAAAATTAAATTTGAGTAAGTGTGTCACTTACTGATTTTTGGGGTGAACTTCCAAACTACTGAAAGCGTTTTCATTAAAACAATATAAGTTTAGATACCCTAAAATATACTACAACTTCAGTTGGCGTTTTTAGTATGGTTGATAGATCTCGTTTTTGTGCCATTGCGGTAATATCTTATTATTTTCTTTAGTTTTGGTTTCCTTTTTAATGGAAAAACACCTTTTAAAATAACAAAATATATGAATTAATGGAATGATTTAAGCAATCTAAATATGACCTGTGAATATGAAGAAATCAAAGCCGAAACTTTGATTTTGAAGCAAAAACTATGTTTCGGGTGAATAAAGCAAAGGCTTGGCTAGCTAGCAAGAATAGTTTTCCAGTCATAGCTTCTTCAAAACAGTGGAAGCTAGTTTCATTAATATTTAACACTATTGTTCAAAAACTTAAGCTTAAGCTTACAATAAACGCTTCAAAAAATAGCAAAACTCGTTCACTACTGTTCACAAAGCTTTGACTTGTCTTTATTGTGGAACTATTCTAGCATTTGTACATAAGGGGCGCACCAGAGTGGGGAGCCCCTGTCCCTAACGCATTTTGTACGGCTAATCGAAAGCCCTTTTAATGGCAATGAATTCACTATCAGAGGACTTGCCAAGTTCTCACAAAAGATAATACCCGTGGAAAAACATTTTTTGGTTTGATTGGGATTCAAACTAGGAACCTGTCTCATTACATGCAGACATGCTAACCATTAACCCACTCATCAGATTTTTAGGTTTTCAAGGGAAATTACGAAGTGGCTTTCGAATAACTTTTTAGAAGTCTTATCAGAGCGTAGAGGAGCTGCACTTGACTTCGGAGGGTAGGGTGCAGAAATATTGTAGAAAAAAGATTTCAGTTCGTTGTAGGAAAAGATATTGGAGTAAAACGTAGTACAGTAATCAGAAATATTCATTTCCTGGTGGCTTTGGCGATAACGAGTACATGTGTATTTCTATTTAAAAACCCTCAAGGATCGCAAACGCTTTTAGTGCCTTAATGTACCTATTTCAGAGCAGCTGGAGAGTTTACAAGTGTGAACGCCTAGTTCACTTCTCGCGTGTTTTGAAATAACACCCTCAATTTATTCATCAATGAATGAAAAATTGGGAGAAAACATCGTTTACTGGGATACTCGGGATATTGAATCACAGATTGGCTTTAACGCCAATAGTATAGTGCCTGTGTGCTGTCCCGATCCAATTGAACTAGTAGTTACTGAATCCATTGTAACTATAGGTACCCATATAATTGCCAATAAGACGTACTCTCTTAAAGATCAGAGTGATGAACATACAAAACTAGTCAATTCTGGAGGTAAGACCGAGGAAGAATATATGAAATTATTTAAAATTTTGTATTTTAAGAGATTTTAAGAATACAAAAATAACCAACAAATGAATTCAAGCAAACCGTTTTGGATTGGAATGAGTAGTGAAAATTGAAATATTGAGTCGCGAACAAGTAGCCCAAAACTCTGAGCTCAAAATACATTCATTTTAAGATTTTAACTGAATCATAATGCTTCGTGGAAAACAATTTAAAGTGTAATGTTTGAAACTTAGTCTTGTTACTACTCTCAACTTCATCACCGAAACAAAAGCTGTGCTGCCTATTGAGTTTCTTCGGTTTTTGTTCAGGCGAAAAGATAATCAACTCTTCGTTTAACGATACCTCGACTCCCATTTTGGAGTTTCGACGATAGTTTCTTCGAATGGGGTGCTTTTTCTAAAAAAAAATTTACAAGCTTTGACGGATAGACTTTTAGATTTCTTATGGAAGGTTGAGGGTGCAGCTATGGGCACTGCGGTATCTAGTTGAAACTTGTTGTACCAACGCCTTGGTAGTTTCAGAGCAGGTGTTTTACTTCTGAATTGCATCAGAAGTAGTTGAATCTCTGTGGGTGAATGAATTTGAGTTTATCCAAGGGAATGATTTCGAAATCAAGCCATCGTTTTCTAAGGCGCGGAAGTGCTGGACCTTCTGCAATGATGTGCAGTGATGCTTTTTCACTTTCGTGGCATGGTCAGCAGATAGGGTCTACCGCCAGGCTCGGTGTAAATGCATTTGGCCGGTCAGCAGTCCGGTCCAAGTTTTAAGAGTTCTCCTAATAAGGTTCAATTGGGATTTAAATGTTTTTTGAGTATATTCTGGAATAAAAAGATTTCAACAGGTTTGACCAGAGAAGGAACGTTGCACAACGTTCAGCTAATCGATACCGGGAAACCTCCTTTAGAAGGCTCAAGAAGTCGACTTATTTTACTGCTTGGATCTATTTCTAAGTATCTAAAAATATGTATCCGAAGTTGAAGAACTTATATCACAATATTTTCAAAGATACAGCACTAAACGCAGTGGGTTGTCCAACAGGAAGGCACGCAATGGCGTGTTCTCGAGTTTTTGTTTTTATGATTTTTCTAAACTAGCGAGAGTGATAGCAAAGAAAATAGATGAACAATCTACACGCCCCATAGGAGTACAATAGATCTACAAGGTCGAAGTGCAATACAAAACCCCAAACCACTCATTCAAGCGAATCATTGCCACTTCCTTTCAGTTTTGTATATTTCAACTAAAATATTTCACGAAAAGTATTTCTTCATAGCTTTTGTAGCAAGTTGAAACTAACATAAAATAAATAAATAGAGTGGCGCAACAGAGCGAGGAGCCCCTGGGTCTAGCACATTTCTCACCACCATACCTTGTGAGGGAATGGAGGGGACCTACAATTTTCTGCCGGTTCCGAACGGCTAATTGAGAAAGCGCTTATTATGGCTATGAATTTACTAACGGAGGACTTGCCAATTCCTCGCGAAAGACGATACCCGTGGAAAAACATTTTTGCCTCTGCTGGGATTCGAACCTCGAACCTCTGGGTTAGCGGGTGGACATGCTAACCATCACGCCACGGGTACCACAGTAGTAGAAACTACTTTTGGTTTTTTAAACAATTTTTAAGTCACCTAAGGAAGGGTCTCCCTTAAATACGCAAAGTTCATTAATCAGCCTCTATGGGTGTTAGCAGAGATCTCCAATTAGTACCTTCATCTATCTGGGACATACATTTCAATAAAACACACCTCGATATTAACAATAATCAAGCGGTTTCGAGCCCAAAAGTTCGTCTTAGAGCTGTTTTTCAAAAGCTCGCAACTCAACTGGCTATACTTAAATTTGAAATCCATCCTGATCGATTCTAAATTTTTTGGATTACTCCAGACCCCAACCTGTTTTTGACAATAGTTTCCAAGTCTTTGGACCACCATCCCATTAAGTTCAACATTGGTCGATAGGGGTTTCTTGATTGCTCTGATTGCTTACACTTCGATATTCTTCACATTAGAGTCTTTAACTGCAACAGGCTGCAACCCATTGTTCTTTCTTTGAGTCCTATAGCTCTTGGCAATGTTATTAGATCTAGCAGTAACTCTAGTGTCGGATTTACTAGATCTCTGAGTTAACCTAAGCTTCGAACGATAATTTCGGGCAAGGGAAGTCAAATATAATATATGTATTCATACTTCAAACATCTCAAGAAGCTCACCACTAACTCATTTTGGGCACGTGGCGTATTGGTTAGCATGTCTGCCTGTTAGGTTGGGAGTTTAAGGTTCGAATCCCAGAAACACAAACGAAAAAAATGTTTTTCAGCGGGTATCGATTTTCCCAGAGAAATGGCAAGCTCTACGATAGAAATTTCATCGCCTTGAAATGCGCTTTCTCGATTAGGCGTTCAAAATCGGAAAGAGAAGTTTAAATTTCCTCCATTCCTCACAAGGTATGGTTGTGGGAAATGCACTGGGGATCCCGGGGATCTAGACTCTGCTGCGCCACCCCTTTACTTCATTCTTAATCAATCTATAAGCGTGTTTGGCGAGACTAGTGATTTTCATTAGAATGTTAAGTAATGATGACCCGTATATTCATACGCATGAACCTACCTCTTCTTAATTAAAAAGTCTGGCGATTTGGGCATTCACGATAAGTGCCATACTTTTATGAATGTTTTTGTTGCATCAGTGATTTTGTCTCACGCTGCTCTCATAAACTTTTTTGTAAATATTGAAGAACAGAACTAATTTATTTATTTTCTCTTTCATATTAGTCAACCAAAGTAGACCTTAACATAAACCTAAAAGAGTCTCTAATGAAGTTGATGTTGTCAAGCTGACTTCTCTGTCAAAGTTTTTCAAATTATTCAATTATAATTTCCTTCAAAAGTCGATTGAAATGTATTCTTGATTTGTCTTGCAATTCATTCAACTTCCTTTTTTGGTCGTATTTTTTTTTATTTTACTGCCCCATTCTCAGCCATCAGAGCTACAACTTTTATCTTCGCATACCTCAGAAGATAAGATAGTGTTGAGTTCATGTTTTGTTTTCATCAGAAATTGCCTGTTTATCTTTAAGTACAATTATTTTGTGTTCGCACATTCAACGTTTACCTTCGTTTAGGCTCATAAACTAAACACATAATAGCTCCGCTTGGAAATGAAACTGATACCAAAACTGAAGAAAAAACCCTTTCAACGCCAACACTCATACAAATATTTTTCCATTCACTTACCACTAAAAACAAAGTAAATATCTTACAAGAGACACACTATTCACCAACACCGAATTCCACTCGACTATACAACAACAGCTCCACAACAAAAAGAAGTTCAGATTCAAATTTTCTATTCTCCCGAAAGTAATAAACTTTAACGTTAACAAATTTGTTTACTTATTTGTCCTCCCATTCACAAGCGCATGTTAATATAAATTACGTTTGGATTTTGTTTTGTTTTCTTCTCCTTTTTTTTTTGTTTTGTTGACCATTCAAAGTGGAAGATTTATATTACCAATGAAATGAAAGGAACAAAAATATTATAAATTAATAAAACTGAACCTATAAATAATAAGAGAAAAATAACAAAATGCTAATGGCAATTGGTATCTGGTATCGCTTTCGATGGCAACATTCTGTTGATGGTTTATCAGTGATGGTTTTGTATGACCGACCATAGCGAATTTGATTAAATGTCAAACACTCTTTTGTTTATTAATAGATTTATTGTTTAAATCCATCTGCGCATTTATGTCTGGACATCTATCTTTAAACTCGTACAAGTCGAAGTCATGAATTGGTTGATATTTTTCATCCATTTGTGGTCGCCGTGTCGCCGCTCTTTGCCATTTATCTTGCGTGTGGATACTTAACAAAAAATCATAATAATTATTTGCGGATTTAAAAGATACCATTCGCTTGAAGGAAAAAAAACAACAAAAAATTGGCCTTGAATTGGATGAAAAATTGAGTCATTTTTGTGGTAATTTGTAAAATAAATGAGCCTACAATGATGTGCTGGGTTTGGGGTCGAAAAGTTAAGGCGAAAACCATCTACCAGCACAGCCAGTATCGCGCTGAGTGGCCTTTTTATGAGGGAAATATATCAATTTTTTTTTTTGCTGATTCTAGGTCAATGGCGATGGTGGTTCGAAAAACAGAGATTCACGGAATTGTTTATTCTCTGCGCTGCATTTGCGGTTTTTAAAGAGAATGTTAGGTTTTGTTTGTCCCTCTCTAGTTGTGTTTTTACTGGAAAACACAATTAACAATTTTTCAGTAAAATTGTGTTCGTGGGTTTTGGAAGGGGTCCATTAAATCCTCAACAAGAATTGTTTTTTTTTTTAATAATCCCTGTAATATCTAGCGGCATTTGAAGTCAAAAGTAAGTTTTTTCTCGATAAAACTCTTCCTCTAGTTCAGTACTTTCCTAGAAAAAATGTCGGTGCTTTTTTTTGGTTGGTGGTGGTTTACCTTTCGACGAACAAAACCTGCACGTGCTGGCCTTAGTGGGAAATTATTCATTCATTTAACTTTGTATAAAAAACGCCTACGTTAATTGTTTGCTCAAACAGAGATACTGTGGGGAAGTCTTAGAATTCTTATCATAGCTCATTAAGAAGAAACACAAAACAAACCGTCGTTCAAAGTTTATCGTTTTAAACAAACATTTACATAACCAAGGTTACTGAATTTTTCATGAAAAAGTTTTTGTAAATTCTGTTTAAAAAAATGTATGAAATATGAATAACGAGCACCAGATAAGCGAATAATTTTCATGCACACCTAACCCAACAATTTCTTGTTCTCCACACTTCTCGGGGAAAAAACAGCTGCGAGAAGTTAATTGACTAATCGAAGGTGACTTTTATACCTTGATGCCTTAATCTCGTTAAGAACTTCACATTCCTGTGATCCATTTATTCATAAGTGTAGCGTGTATTTCTTCTAATCAATCTCATGTGTCGTGCAGATTGCAAAAAAAATTGTTGCCCTTGCGCATAAATTGAAAAAAATAAAAATTTGTATGTACGAAACGCACTATGGTCTATTGTAATTGCTCATTTGTCGGTGATTTGCAATGTGCTACTGAATTATACATATACATCCTAATTATAATTTCAAAGGATAGACAATTTTTCTGTCATAAATATTTATTCCTAGAGTAGGTATACATAGCTATCCATTGTTCAGTATTAAGTCTTTTTTCTAATGTTTACTGCTAAACACCTGGTATTTGTTGTTAAATGTCAAGTACTTACTAGCTCAACTGAACATTGAACACGTCCAAGCAAAGATGATGTGTTCATTTGAAAAGATATTTCCCGTGTTGATGAATGATACCTATAAATATTCATAGTTTTAAGACCACACGGAATATGTACACAAGTCTGTAGATAGCTCGCTCTATAAGTATATAGTGTCATCACTTCGTTGAAAGTTTATAGGAGCAATTATTAAAGTTGCTAATATTTTACAGGAAAAGCGAAGTTTATTAGCCAATAGTGGCAAAATGCGAGGTTAATGAATTTGAATTCGACCCTCATTCCTTTTTAATTGAATTTGTTATGAAGTACAAATTACAGGCGGTTGAAAAAAGCAAAACAGCGTTGCTTTGTCATTGTATTTACATCAGACTCGTTGGTAGGTTCTGGTCTGTTGTTTTCTGTTACGAAATACTTAACAGATAATTATTATTATTACAACTGGCTTGATTTTATTCAAGTTAAAATATTAATGACACTGTGATAAAATGATGAGTGAAATAACTAATGCATCGGTAAAACATTCAATTATTCCGCCTCGGTGTTTTCTTTTGCCGAAAAAGGTACCACCAAAAACGTCAGTATACAGACCCTATTCCTCTCATATCAATTCCTTAAATTTGATATTCAAGTTGGTTAGTTTCCAGAGCCAGAGTTCCAGAGAGTTCTGAAAGACAGTAACGCGTAAAACGAAATGATTGTATAAGATCTTCGTTTGAAAAACAGGCTCCTAAATCAGAAGATTTTGTCTTACACGAACTGATTCGCCCGGTATACTTGGGTCTAACTTGTTCAAAGTGCCAAAACGAAAATTTTCTGGGTCACGCTGAGCTAAGCTGATGATTGCTTGTAAGGTTTAAGTTTTCCGTTCCCTTAGGAATGTGAGTAAGATAATGATACTGAAGTTAATGTATATTCCTTATTTTGAAAGAATTGTTGAAGTTTATCCAGTAGTTACACTTTCCGTTCCCGTTTCTGTGATATCTGAATGTTTTAAGTAAATTAGTCTGCTATTCGAGACAGAGACAAATACAACAAACTATCTAAACGTGTAGTTTAGATGCAGATATTTTATTATTAAAAACAAAAATTAATGTAAGAATGCTGAGCCAAATACCGAATTAAAATAATAACTTAATATTATATATGTAGCTGAAAAGAAAAAAAAAACTAAACTATAAGTTGGCTGACTTGGGTCCTTGGGTGATCTCGGGATGTCCCGTCCCGGTGGTCGCTGTGGGGAAATGGAGGGGACCTACAATTTTCTCCCGGTACCGAACGACTAATTGGGAAAGCGCTATCCATGGTAATGAATTTACTACTGGAGGACTTGCCAATTCTTCCCGAAGGACGATACCCGTGGAAAAAGATTTTTGTCTCTGTTAGGATTCGTTAACAGGCAGACATTCCAATCATCACGCCACGGGTAACAATTTTATTATTGTTCTATTGAAATATTACAAAAATTCTAACCAACCTTGCATTTCGGATAAGATCGTTTTAATGTATAGTGTACACTCTGACCATTCAACAGAGCTCAGACATCCCGACAACAGAGCTCAGACATCCTCGACCAGGCTTATTTACAGGGAATTAAATCATGTGCTGCATAGTAGAAATTATTTTAGTGGAAAGCTTTCTCTCAATCAGATGAGTCTTATATTTAAAGCGAGGACGGAAATGCTCAATTTAAATTATAAACCACATAGAACTGATCTTAACCCGATATGTAGTTTGTGTAACCAGAATGAAATTGAAGATGTGTTCCACTTTTTAGCTGTATGTCCTATTTTAAAAGAAATCCGCAGTCTTTATTTTCAAAAGAGCATTCTTACACGCGAAGATACAAAGCAGATTTTAAATGGTTATTTATGTTGGAAAACCCTTTGTCTCTTCATTAATCACGACTTATATTACTGGAACAGCTTTACAATAACGTAATACAAATATTGTGATCAACTATTTAAATATATGTATGTTTTTAATTTTCTTTTTTTTTCTTTTGTTATTAGTTAAACTCAAATTTCAACCTTCTAATTTTTAATGTAAAATTCGAAGTATGTCAATTGAGGCAGACGGCAAAATTTTTGCCATGCTATTATTCTTAAGTAACATTTAATTAAAAATTGTAAATTTATCGAGAAACATAATAAAGAATTTATAATAATAATAATAATAATACTCTGACCATTCTTAAGCTAACACCAAACATCCCTTACAAGACCCCAAAAACAAGATATTCCGCTTAGAACTTACTGCTTACACTTATATACACACCAACAAATACGGAAAGCATTAACAGTCTTTTTTGAAAATGCTATAAAAAAAACTACTGAATACTTTCTTAAATTTTTTTTTTATTTGAAAGTACCATCCTTACGGTCTCTGAAGCAAAAACAATTTTGGGTGACCCTGACCATGAAAAGCGACAATACTGAACCAATCTCAGTACTTCCAATCTCTGCTTCTGACATTACAACCCATATCTTTAAGAACACTCTTTTATGAAATATATTTGAAATGACTGTAGCGATGACTAACTTATACCTCATGACGGAACCTGCATCAAGCTTGATAACAAACAATCATTATTACTCTTAAGCCGAAACAGTTTGTTTCGTGTTCCCAAATAGTAAAGATCTCTTGCGCTAAAAGATCTTATAAAACTGCTTTGTTATTCGTTATTTCCAAACTGTCACATAACTTTCGGAGGTCTTTCGATTCCATCTGAGAATGAAGTGTGTTACTAGTATCCTTTTGTTTCTGTATTTGGCGGTAAGCGATGATGATCCCAGTGTGTGTATTTTCAGTAGAAGAAACAATCAAACCGGTGAGTGCGAAAACGAAGAAGTAAGTAAAACACTCGAAGTAATATGGGAACACTACTACAAGAATACCAGAAGCAATAAAAGATAACAAGTATGTTTGGTCACCAATAGTTCAATAACTACCACGATAAAGAATACTTCGCATCCAAATTGCGACACATCGTTCGATAAATTCAGCAAGAATAAAATTTGTCCCGATGATCTTACTGAGAGTCCTGCCAATAGTAAAATTAAGACATTGCCATTGTGTGTTAAGATTTCGCAAAGTCCTGTTGAGTGGAGCGATCGTTTGTTCCCAGGATCAGATGCAACTGATCACGTAGCACGTAGCGCCGTCCTGTTCAAACCAAATGTTGGCAATATCCTCCTCTTAAATTTTTTTGAACAAAAATTCGTTCAACATGGCCCGATGACGATCACCATTGACTGTAACGGCCACTCCTTGCTCATTTTAGAAGAATGCCTCTGGACCAAAATCCGCACCAAACAGTGACTCGTTTTGGGTGTATCGGCTTTACAATGTATGCGTGTGGGTTTTCTGTGCCCCAAATGCGACAATTTTGCTTGTTTACATACCCGCCAAGATCAAAATGAGCTTCATCTGAAAAGATGATTTTTTTTGGCAAAATCGGCATCATCTCTAAGTCGATCGCATCATGATCTTCAAAGTAATGTCGCAATATTTCCCAGCGTTGTTCAAGCGTATACACAACCAAATTCGTTTAGCGGAGGGATAAAACTAACTCTCTGTCAGATCAGACATGAGCTAAGTATTACCATTCACAAAATAAGCACTAGTTGAAAAAAAAAAACGTTAGATGGCGGACCCTTTATTTTCTAGCTTTTAGTAGGTACATTGTCTGCTTCAGTTGAATCCCTAATTTCTTTAAGACTGTTCATCAACTCAAAAAGTTTTCTTATTTATTTTTAGTTTTTAATTTTGCTGGCCGCCATATTGAACTTTGATTTTATTTTTCATTTTCTAACCTATTCTTCTAGTCAAGACTTTTGTTACCCACTATGAAGTAGTGGTAAACAACCATCACGCCACGGTTACCACAAGTAAAGTTCCCCATAAGTAAAACTTTTAAATGCTTTCGCACTGCAGGCTTCGGATATTTAATTTCAACCACCTCTGTGACGAATTAAGATAACCTTCAATGTTCTGTGGTTACCCAAATATACTTCGAACATGAAAAACAATGCCAAGTAATCTGGTCTAATCCTTTGTTACGCGATGATATTTTTGACTTCCACGAATCTGTTATATATAGGTACTTCAAGGAGACCCGCGCCGTGTAGCTCAGGCCGTACGTTGATCGAATTTAGTAAACTAAATAAAGTAGTTTCCAATCCCTTCCAGTGAAAAATTGGAATAAAATATAGACTTTGTTACTCAGTGGCAATGAAGCACTCTAACTATGAAAGAATTTTTGGAATCAGCCCAGCAATTTCTATGTACCGTTTTCCCTTCGCGTTTCAGTTCGGGAGGAAATATGGAAACGAAATATAGCCTATCTCATTTCTCAGGTTCCATTCCGTTTTTGTTCCTTTTCAGTCTGATTGGCTCAGTAGTTTTGGAGCCTTTTCAATACAATCACTAAGTTCTCGTGGGAATATGATAATGAATAGCATTCTAACAGTGAAAGAATTTTGAAATTGGTCAGGGAGTTTCTAAGTTCTCATATATGTATGTTTCCATGTATGTCCTCGTATATATTCCCGATCCCGTTCCAGTTTGAATATGAGATGAAATATACATATAAACTTTTCCCTTGGATCACTCTATCTATCAAAGAAAAACCGCATCAAAATCCGTTGAGTAGTCTTAAAGATCTGAGCATACAGATAGACAGCGGAAATAGCATCTCCATCGCTGCTGCCTAGCGGCTTTAATTTACTTAAACTCTCATACTTTTTGTACACTCTCTAATATTGTTAACCTTATTTGAATGCTGGTGGCACGACCTAGGTGTATAGTCTTCCCTTCAGTTTGGGGGCATTTTTCTATCACAGAAGGTACGCTTACTCGATGATTGTTTTCGTCATCACAAGTTGCTTTACTATTGATCAAAAATCGAAGGTTTCCAAACTTTTAAAACTGGGAAAGCACATCCACATCACTGCTGTCGAAGTGGCTACTATAGTAACATTTGGCTCCTTTGTCGAGTAAATGGCTACCTTGCTCCCCATATGTCAAAATGGCTCCCTAAACTAGAACCATAATTTACTACAAAATCAAACGTTTGTTTTTTGTTTATTTGCTATCAAAGTTGAAAATAATGATTACTACTAAAAGATAAGAAACGAAACTGTCTTAACATTGAAACAATGAATGCGATTTTAATGGCAAAAGAACTGTTAAGCGACGATTACGTTGAAAAGTGGGAGCCATCAAAGACTTCGATCTCAAAATACAAAAAAACAACAGTGGAAAACTGGTTATTGTTTAAGTTTTTGCTTTTTTTTTCTTTCAAATGTTCCTTAATAATATGAATAAACGTTATTTAGTTTATGAAGCCTTAACTTTTTATTTACTCAAAAAAGTGATTCTTAAAAAAAATCAGGGTAAAGTGAATTTAGATTTAAGCAGAGTGGGGAAGTAATGACCTCAAAAAAATTTCAGTTACAACTACTTGTAATTGAAATCTTCCATTACATTTTCCATTACAACCAATTTGTGTAATTTTTGCAATTTGACCCGATTGAAAAATTCAACTACATTACTTTTAATTGAAAAGTGTCTATTACTTGTAATTCAATTACATAATGTAATTGAAAGCCTAAGTAATTCAAAAAATGTTGCAATGATAACTTTTTTCAGTAATCATTACACAAAAATGTAATTGATCACCTACTTTGCTCTATTACATTTTTAAAATTAAACAAAATTAATCGGTATTCTTTAAAACAATTGTTTTGGAACATTTTTGGCAACTCTTTACAATACATAATTATTGGTAAACTGTCAGAAAATGAGAAAATAAAGTGCGATTTTGTGATTATCTCGGTCAAAATGTAGATTTTTATTTTTATTTATAAAAATATTTATTTTAGAACACAAAATTGACTTCATTTCTGTATGCTCAGATTTTATACACAAAAAATGACTGAAATACAACATGACAAAGTTGCATTTTCGAAAAAAAAAAATTGAGAAAAAATTAAAAACAATACATAAAGTAGTTTTTAGAGGAATTTGCTTTGGTATGCTGATTCCATCTTTGGCAGCTTTAAAGGTCAAAATCGATAGAATGATTAACATCGACCACTTAGTATTCTTGAACGATGTCGCAAAATATATGCAGATGAAGCTCTATCGTTTTGAACATCTTATTGAATTATCAGAAGAAGCTAATGATGCGTCGGCGTCGCCTCTGTTTCCCACCATTCAGTTAAAACTAAATCGTAGAAAATTTTGTCTCCATTGTTTGGGAAGACAGCAGTAGATATTTTTAAAATACATAGTTGAAGGATATTGTTGAAAACACCAAACAACCATGCAAATTTCTGGATTGGAAAAGGTATCTAAATCACCACCAGCAACAATAAGTATTTTTGTCTAAGGTGATAAAGAATCTGATTAAACAGAAGGTATTTGCCTATACTTTTTACATGTTACTTTACTTTGAAAAAATTTCAATTACCTTTACTTGTAACTGTAATTGAAAATTTTCAATTACCCATTACCTACATGTAATTTTAAATGCAGTTTTTTCTTTATTGCGACTACTATTATTTTATCATTCTTAGTGCATACTAAGCATGGCTCCTCAACGTCTGAAAAGGCTCCTCAAAATTTGTGAAAATGGTTACTCTTGGACTTTGCGAAACGACAGCACATCATTGGAAAGAGGATGATCCACTTTCCAATGATTGTCCGGAACGGGCATTTCTGGATCAGATAATAGGCAGTGCAATAATGCAGTGTAATAGCGATCCCTTCGAGATCACGTTGCTCTTGGCAGAGATGAAGAAATACAATTCGCACTTATGTCATCTTTGACATAACGATTTAAGACTCTTCTGAGCGAACGTGTCTGTTTTCACAAATTCTGTGGTTCCGACTAGGTAGTCATGGACTGCAATTAAGTCAAGATGCTTTTTTGATGCACACTTACTGTGATTCAATCTAATTTCAATCATTCTTATGCATTAAAAGCCCCTCATCTTGTTGGCATGAAATTTAAAAAAGTCTTTTGCTAAATAGACAAAAAAGGCAATACATGAAAAAAATTAAATAATAAAAGAATTTTATTATTTTTAGTTGGAGTATTGTGATTTAAAAATCGAAAAAGAAAGTTTTTTGTGACCTTCACTCCATTTATGCGTTTCGCCCAGGTACAACAATGGGCTCATCAGTTAGATGTTGTTGTACCCTTCTAATACGCAATGTAAAAAAGGCAATATTGAATTATGCCTACTACTCCCGATATATGTGTGCTACGAAGCCCAATCAAAAATATCACTAACAAACAAAAACACTTTTCAAGTTTGAATAACAAAATTCGTTATACACATACAAGAAAACATACTGCTATCGACCTTCAAAATTATATCAAATATTAAATGAAAATATACATTTACTGCACAGCTTTTGTCGCACCAGCTGACTAGACGAAAGGCAAACAGAATTCCTTTCAATAGCAGACGAACTCCCATTTGAAACAAAAATACGTTGTAACAATTTTGTAAATTTATTCAATTCAGCCTCATCACATCGCGTGCCTCTGATGATGATTTTCAATTTAGAAAACTATTTCAAATATTTTTGTTCTTTCCTTATTACTTGAGCAATTGAAAATTTCTGGGAAATGTTTGCAACGAAAAATATTCCAACCTCGCCGCACGCTATTTCCTCCTTATTATTATTATTTTTTTTTTTTCGTTCGATTCTTGTTCAGCCCAGAATTTTATAGCAAAACAAACATCTTAATTAATATCGCGTAAATTTCAATTATACGAATTCGTGATTGAGAACAACACGATCGCAATCGATCAGGGCAAGAGTACAGCCAAAAGTACACTCTTTCTATTTACTCAATGTTCTCTATGCCAACAATGTAGGTATATGTGACAATCAAATGATCGAGTGATCGACTGACCCAAGGAATGAACGACAATTAATTACTTTGCATCTGCAATAAATCAATCACTAACGTCCAATAGATTAGATAGACGATCAGAATGTGACATACTAAGAATACTGGAACGGACATCTTGTATTCCTCTATGGCTTTCGATGATCGTTCATCGATACTGTTAGATGTAATAAAAACAAAACTAAATAAATTTCACGGAAATATAAATAAATACGAGAGAACTGAGACATGGTAGCCAGAATTTGTCACACAAAATGTGAGCATAGATACGTGTACTGAATAGCTAAATAGTTTTGCTCATTTTCGTTCGATCGCACAAATAAAGGCACTGACTTTTCATACAGAAGAGCTACAGAAGAAGTTAAAGTGAATTTCACTAGTTGCACAAAATAATTTGTTTAATTGAAAAATTGTGACTTATCATCGACGTTATCGCTGAGTGATGATTTGTAAATTATTTAATCTAGTACAGTTTTTACTTACAATTTTATCACGATAAAAACTGAGTAGAAGTACTTATGTGTACCAATGGTGGGGTTTGTCCTGGTTCGTGAAACACGAACTCACTGGAGCCATTTGGAAGGAAAAGACCCATGGTGAACCACTAGCGATTCATTGCAAATGACCAAATTGAGTTTGTCAAAAGAACGTTCATGTCAGACAACCCTTTGATTTGATTCAATGTAATAAGTTCATACTGCACGAAAAAACGCGTACAAAATAGTAGCTTTTTACTCACTAAGTCACTCGTTTGAGCTCATGTTGGGTGGATATAGACACGAAATAGTTTTTGAGAGTCTTTTTATCGCTCGACCTTTTTCATAAATGACTTTCGACAATTAGAAAAACACTGCCATCTGTGGTAAAATTCACCTGAGGCGATCGTACTATCGCAACCGCATGATTCAAAGACTTGCAGGCGAGAGCAAAAAAAATTAAGAATATTCGTACTTCTGCTGTCTACTGCGGCCAACTAAGAAGATGGTCAGAAGAGCGTTTACACACAAGTAACCGTGCCGTTCCACAGCCAATCAGTCTGCGTAGTTGATTTTATCGTTTTGTATATCGACGTTCTGCGGTCTTTGCAGGTTACTTCGGACAAAATAAAAAAAAAGTATCTTTTACCTTTTGTGGACGGAGGTAATCAAAAATGCACTTTGTGTGATTTTATTTGTGTTCTGGTCTGGTGTGGCGTTGCGTTTCACATGCGACGCGTATATCTCTGTGGCAATATCTCAACAAGAAATGAAAATGAAAGGGAATTCAAAAAAGGTACATCGATTGATGGAAGGCAAAGCATGCCAAAGTCGAAAAAGGTTTTAAGGTTGTTTTCACTTTTTTTCATCCTTTTTCACTTTTTGTATTTCGTTTGAGTGTGTTTGTATCAGTTGCAACAAATTTTTCGGAACTGAAATTGATGCAGATAAACAAAAAATAAAAAATTAACGAAGAACTCCCTAGGGGCAGGATGTTATAAGAAGAATTCGATGGCTCGATTGATGTGCCGATTTATTGTGTAGCAGAAAAGTGCTTGTAATCTTTTATCAGATACCTTTGTTCTGACGAGCTCTAAATAATAACTGAGATCATTTTGTGAAGTTGCGCCTGTTTAACAAGTCGTATGTCTTAAGAACGAAACCTCAAATATCAAGATGCACTACCGCCAAGCTTATCTCCATCGCCATCGATGGAGGTGTCAAAAGCACTTAAGTAGGCGAATAATATTATTCAATATTTTCCATAGCCCGGTGACATTATTTTATTATCTTGCACTCTGTCCCAGGAAATGCGATAAGAGTGTTCTGTCAATTTATTAATTAATCAACATTTTGTGAATGGCACACATTTTTATTGTAGGGCTTCAGCACGGCCCATTGATAACAGCGAATCCGATTAATTTATGATACATTCGAACGTCTGGGGAACTCTTAAATTTTTGATTTTAATTGTCGTTAAATGAGACAAAAGAAAGCCACAACAATCTTGACCTCAACATTCCGTTCCACCCTCTCGATTTTATGGTTTCTATTAGCAGTCATTTTAAGAATAGTTGATCGGGCGTGAATATCTATTAGTTCCTGTCATTTAAATTTTATTTTCTAAAACAAGCATACGTGGGAGTCTGGTTGGAACAAACGGTGTGTGATATCTTAGATACCGTTGAACAGTCGAATAGTCTCTTAGATCGTTTTCGATTCTCTGGCAAAAGTGTTGTGTGTAGCGTGAAACAAGTTAATTAATTGCATTAATTCAATGGTTTATTTATGCAAATCACTGGCTATAGAAATTATGTCACTTAGATTATATTTGACAGGCTATTTAAATGACTCGTAAATAAGTGAGCTAGAAAGGTAGAACCAAGGACATGGATGGAGTGTGTGATGTGTGGCGGAGAGGTGAATAAGCTTTATGTTGTTAATTTGTCAGCACTTAGGTTGGGCCAATGATATTGTGATTTACTCAAACCTCTAGTTTATTGTATTGCTTTGGAATTTCTATGAGACCATGTGAGGCTTTTGATGGCTTTAGTGACTCATGCAAGTCATGGCTCATGTTAAAAATTTGTCAATCTTAACTTTGTTGTCATATTCTTTATGATCTGGAAAGGAATTATTAGACACACCATACAAGAGATGAGTGGTTAATTTAAAGCAAACACATTGAATGAGCTCGTTTATTTGCTCAAGTGGATGTTACTCATTTGATTTCCAATGGATTTTATGATTTAATTTTAATGGCTCATATAGAAGCACTTTAGATGATAAACGAGGAAGGAATTTAAAATCATTTTTACGTCTTTCTAGGATGATTTTTTCATTTTAAAGCAGTTGTTTCTTTTGAGTATTTGTCATCAATTCGATGTTGCGATGTTTGGATCCTCACAAACATTATGTAATAAGAAAAGTCATTTACCACTGAAAGAAAGGCTTTACGTCACAGATCACAATGTAAACTGAAAATATTTTTCTATACAATGCCGTGTAAGGTGTTCGTTGAGTTATATTTTCCCAAATCCTTCACGAGGTGTTACAAAATAATATTTTCAAAATTTGGCACACACACGTCGGATGCTGAAGAAAAGGAGTTTAATTTTTGTTTCATTATCGAAGTAGCGAAAATTAGTTCGAACTAATGTTTGAAATAAGCCTTTAGAAATAAATACTAGCAAATATTGCTCAAGATCGCCAAAATTTAATTTTATCTCGCACCGGAAAGTCTCCGGGGTTTGGATTGTTCCATGTGTAAGGCCAACCAAATGCAGATTTTGTTGCACATTTGTAAACCAGTAGTATATTGGGCTGACTTTCAACCAATAATACGATGACATAGGAAAAGGTAGGTAATAGTACATCTTCTTTGGAAGAAAAGGACGTCCACATGTGAAAATTGGCTTTGAACCTGTTTTCGGTGCATAATTGAGAGCAATCATATTTGTAAGCAAAACATTAAGAATATTGTTGCTTCGTCAATATTTGTGTTGAGCTTGCCGTAGGTAGCAGTGTTGCCACATAAGTTTCAGTGTGTCCTACAAACGATGTAAGGTTAACTTAAAAATAAAATTCAAAGAATTAAAACTCGAAGAAAACGAAGTTCAAATAGGCTCACAGTGGAGGCCGTTAGACATAAAAATGGCAAAACCTAGGAATTCAGGGCCAATCCATGGATTTTCAAGAAATTTTCAAAAATATATTTTAAATAGCGTATAGTATACACAAAAAGAAGTAGCTTAGTTGATTTTTAATAATTTTTTAAAAAATTTAGTTAATTTATAACCCCTCGTGCCTACACGGAGGGATATAGACCCCCCTCTCATACAATTTTTTTTTTTTTCTTGACCCAACCTATCTATCCTGAGCCTTTGGCAAACGGTATCTAAAACACCCTACATAAATAAAATAAAATTCTAAAAGCTGATAATTAATAAAATAATTATAAAAATAATTAAAAAATTGAGAGCGGTGAAAATTTTTTTTTTAACTTTTTTCTATACGCTATTTAAAATACATTTCCGGAAATTTCATGAAAATCCATGGACTGGTCCTGGATTCCTAGGTATAAAGCTTACGGCCCTCCACTATAAAGTTTCAAATAATTTTTCTTATTGGCAATCTTTCATAATCAAAGTTTCCAAAAAATAGATGTTTTCAAGTATCAAATTTTGGAAAAACCAATGTTTTTAAAAACCAGTTTTCTAAAGGTCATTATTTCAAAATACCTACCTTGTCATAAAGTCAATGTTCAAAAAGGCTAAATCGAAAAAAGAATAATAATATCTAACAAAGCTACAGAAAACCAATGTTCCGAAGATTTAAAGTTTATAGGACAAAAGATTATAAACTTGAAGTTGGTATAGTTCAAATGGCCTAAGAATCTAACGAGCTGATTTTTCAAAGAACCAAAGCTTTGGAAACCCAAACCTTCAATGAAATACAAACAAAGTTCCGGGAAATTAAAAATTTATAGAATCAATTGCCAAAGAACTTTGGAAGTTTAGCAAACAAATTAGTTTTGAAACAAGATCTAAGGATTCAAAAAGCCCGAACCTTGAAGGCTCAAAAGCATTAAAGAACAAAAGATTTAAGGAAACAAATTTGAAAACAGACAAGAAACAATCTGATAAGTTGGAGCAGGAATAGTCTTAAATGCAAAAGTCCCAAGAAAAGAATTTCCTAAATGAGCAAAACTTAAGAATAAGCAAATTTCAAAGAGGCGTTTTCAAACGAGTGATAGTAAACATTACGTAATGGTGAGCGCATGTTACGATTGGGGGTGGAGGTTCGAATCCCAACAGAAAACAAAAATGTTTTTCCACTGTTATCGCCTTTTGCGAGAAATTGGCAAGTCTTCCGAAAATAAATTCATTGCCATGAAAAGCGCTTTCTTGATTAGGCGTTCGCAGTCGGAAGAAAATTTAGGGAACCCTCCATTCGCTCATAATGCACTATTGTGAGATATGCGCTAGGCTGCGAGGATCTCCGTTCAGTTGCGCCACTCGATTTATTTAGGTGTTACTTTCAAATAAAAGAGTTCCAAAACAAAGCGAACTTTTGAAGATCAAAAGTTTTAAAAAAGCAAAGTTCTATTGAACTACATTTTTAAAAAATCTTATCTAAATTTTTGAGAACTATGCAAATTCAAAGATCAAATGAAATTTCAAAGCTTTAGAATATATGTATACGTTTCAAACAACTGTGGTTTCAAAGAATAAAAGATGACAGAAAAGAAGTCCTGAGGAATTTAAGCTTCAAATAACGAAAGTTTAAGGAACCGCAGCTTTAAGAAACTGTAAAAGTTTCAATGAACAAAAATCTCAAAACCAGACATTCACCAGAAGCGATATTTTAAAGAACCTTAGCTCCAATGACCATAGGTGTTCTTACGGAACACTGTCTAATAGGAAGACACGCCAAAAGACTTGGTGTGTTTTCCAATGATTTCTGCAGGAGCTGCATGGACAAAGAGGAGGAGGAAACCGTTCAACACCTTCTTTGCTCATGCCCTGCACTACTTCAAAGGAGGAAAACTCATCTCGGTGAATTCTTCTTCGATGATACTAGCGACTTAGCTTACATAGAGCCTAAAAGTCTTTCGAAATACATTAAAAGTTCCGCGTGGTTCGACTAGCAGGTGATTAACTGGCTAGTCCCGTAATGGAAGATTAATAAGTGATCAACTCGTTAATCTTACATCGGGCTTCTGAGATCAGTAGGTGATTAACTTGCTGATCTCTGTGGTATCACAATGGGCCCTTGCGGCCTAAGTGTGTCAGGCAATGTACTCATTGGCTGACAGCCACTTCCACCTAACCTAACCTAGCTCCAATGGACGATATTATATTGAAGGATTCCTTAACATCCAAGAACCATTGAAACTCCGGTTTCGAAGTTTGTGCACAACTTTTTCGTAAGAACTTGATCTCGTTATCTGAGAAAAGCATTAGAGAACTAGTTGAGTATGTAGACACTTCTGTTTGTATGGTACCCGTGGCGTGATGGTTTCCATGTCCGCAAAAAAGCCAAAAACCATAAAAATCAAGGCTTCAAATACCCAAAACTTTTTATAAATAGTCTTTTGAGAAATCGTTTGCGAACAAACCAATCTCGAGACTTTAAAAACATAAATGTTAAAAACCAAATAGGCTGACTAAAGCTTCGTTAATGAAAAACAGCCACCGTCAAACTTAATACTCCATTGTTTTTCCTACGACTTTAAAGTCGGTAGTTTGATTGTTTACCGATTGATTAACGGTTATGTACACACTTCCATGGACAGGCAATGGAAACACTCTTAAGCTAAATCCATTTAAGCAAACGTTGACACTTATGATTGAAATTATGTGACAATTATTGCGTTTCTGACCAATCTATTTCCTGTCCATTAAATTGCCTTACACTACACCGCTCTCACCGTCTTGACCTTGATGGATATTCAACAAGAATCAATTAAGAATCACATGTAAACAGCTTAGCTCAAATATTTCGCTTCTGACTATTTGATGAGCGCTAAGCTGAATTTCGCCCAGAGTCGGCTTCTTTTTGGTAATTTGTTTGACTTTAGTCATGCCATCGGCATTGGTCTATATGAACTTGGTCTCCGCAAATAGTATCTGTAAGCAGTTAGAACTACATATTTCATTTGTTTTTACAGCCAAATGAAGACAAATTCAAAATTAATTCCTTAATTAGTCAATACGTTTGAAGCACAGCGTCCGAACCAGAACGAGCATCATCGTCAAACTACCAATGACATTGATACGTGACAACCATCCAAATATAGAAAATTCGGTTTGATTGTTCCTAAAGTAAAAACATTTAGATTTCCATAAAGAAAGAATGTGTCTTTAGAAAACCATCGTCACAGGTCGCCATATAACGTAAGCACATCCCCTTCATAAATAAACAACAAAATCAGTGCCCCGAATTCCTCAATTAGGCAACCAAAACTGTATACAAAACGATCAAAAAAAAGATTGAATAGCCACCCTAGCCGAAATCAAATTGCCGACAATTGATTGACAAAACAAAAGAAGTAAAGCAAACCCTCGATGAGCACACAAAATCACAAAATAAATTAAACAAAGTCGCCTTTTGGTCCCAACTTGTCACTCTCTATCGTGCCCAATCGATCTCTGGGACTCTGGTCAAAAGTCCAATCTCGAAAATGTTCCGAGTTAAAAAAAAAAGAAAGAAAAAAATGAAACCGAACAAAAATATCGGATGCATTTCGCTTAGCTAATTAATCTGTCAGCAAAGTAGTTTGTCCAATGTGTTAACAAAATTTTTTCTCTTCTTCATTTGCAGAGTATATCTCAGCTGAGTGTGAATTATGTAACTACACAACGAACACAAGAATAAGAAGCTACATGTTCTTATAATCAACCTAGACAACAACAACAAGTGTATCGAATACTAGAGCCAATCAATCGAACAAATAGCATAAAACAAATGAAACTCAAATTCACATAAATTAAACAAATGAAATTCATTTAATCACGGTCGGTCGTGTGGATGTGCGTTCGAATTTATGTCCCTGTATCTGATAAGAGTGACGGCGTGAAGAATAGAATTTCAGTAAAAATAATTGGAAATAAATTGTAAACAGATACGCATTGGCATTGTTTCGGGCAGAAGATCGAAGTGCGTCTAATCGAACGAAGTGAAAAGTGTTGAGCGAAAATTGAAGCATAAAGTTTTTTTTATTTTAACTTAGGCAAGGCTATTTCAGTTTTGTATTTTAGGATAAATTGTGCGGATTCGTGAGATTCTTAAAAAAAATTTTGAAAACAGTGCGGGCACGAATAAAAAAGCAGCTGCTTTAGCTACGTCTTCTATCAGTTGACGATTTTTCTTGAAAATTTCAAACTCGATTGAGTGACTTTTGGATACCAAAACCACAAGATGGCTAAGCAAATCAATCTACAACCATGGACTGCATGCTGCGTTGCTGTCATTTTCTTGATGTTTGGAAATTGCATTTTAGCATCACGTAAGTGTTTATATTTATTGAAACTTGAAAATAGATTTTAAGGATATTGAACTAGTTAAATTTTACTCTAGTTTCTTTTACTACAACTAAAATGTGACTTTAAAGCACACGTGTCAAGTTACATACAACCTTTGATCTGAGTTATGTATCAGTTTTCTATGGTAAAATATTAAAACTAATGGTCTCCAAATCTGTATAAAAGGATTTTTTGGTTTTCAATCTTCAAGTAGGTACCCAAATTATTATAAAACACAAAATGGTTTAGAACTTTTTATTTTAAGGGCCGTAAACATTCACATGACACTCCTCACCAGTGTCAAATGCAAATTTTAGCTGATGAGAAAAGGTCATTAAGAAAGGGTGCGAGCGGAGATGGGTTCGATCACTAAAAAACGCCTATCAAATTTTGCCAAGAAAAAACGACGAGTTTTGTTTTGTCCCTCCGACTGGTGGAGTATTCAACATTTTTGCATAAATTCATTCTGCTAGAAAGCATGCAATTTTTTTTGGACATAGTCAACTTGCCTCATAGTAGAGGAAATCGATGTGTGTTTTTAGAACAGATGTGAACTTTTTTTGGAAAAAAAACAGTTTCTCTATGATATTAAGGAAGGACATTTTACTTGTTGATGTTTTAGTGGCAGTATTTTGGGAGATCGATACACAAGGAGCGTTGAAAAGAAATGTTATTTGTCCAATTCTTTATTGTTATAATTGAAAGATTGTTTTAAATCGGCTATTTTGGTCTCAATCTTCTGCTAATATAATAAAAACTAATTTATTTCGTGAGTTCTCCTCACTTCTTCAGGGGATACGTTTTTTTATTACATTAACAAAGAAGTTGCGGCAATGGCAGAGACGCTGTTGTCATCATTTCTGCCGTGGCGATAGAACAAATGTATGAAAACGTTAGGTTGTTTTTTTGTCTCGTCGGTGTGGGTATTCTCATATGTCCGTGTATAACTTAATTTTGACAACTGCAATCGCCCCTGCAGCGTCTGCAAAAATGCTTTGGCTTGAGAGGTCCTTTACATGAACTCTTACACGAAATTAGAGTGGTGGTCCAGTATAACGAATGCCTATATAACGAATGATCGATATTACGAACACTTTTTACAAGTTCACTAGGCATTTTATATTACAAACAAATAATGAATTAATGAAAAGATTAGTAAAGTTTTTAACAGTTAAAACACTTATTTTATTTCCTCAGATGTACATTTCAGAAGCAATGCTTCCATCGTCAGTGAGATTTATAAAATTAAATTAAATTAAATTATTTGTCAAAAAACTAATAATAAACAAAAATGTTTCTAAACAAAAATTACAGTTGAGTTGAGTTGAATCTATTAAAAAATTTTTTGAATATTGAATCTTTGATTGGTCCATCATTAAATATTAAATAATGAATATCAGAACAAAATGGAATTGAAAACTATAAAGTCTTAGTTCTAAGAAGTTTACGGGAAGAGGAATTCAACAATAACATTCAACGCCTAAAGTAACAAATTCATATTAACGATTTTTTTCTTATATTTTAGTACATATACTTGTATGTATGTAGGTACTATTTATGTAGGTACATAATTTAAAAAAAAAAAAAAAAAAAAACTAATATGACTATTCCTTAAATGTTTCGTAACATGTAAATGATGTTGAATTCGTTTTTTATTCTATTAAGTGAAGTATGTATATTCATTTTTTTATGAAGTATAAAATAAAATAATGAAAAATACCATTGTACGTTCTATGTACCTAAAGATTTGTATGACAAAAACGTTTCGATACAACGAATTTTCGATGTAACGAATTGACTCTGGACATTATATCGTTCGTTTAACTGGACCACCACATGACAGATTGGCAACGTAAGCGCTAGTCCTTTGAAAAGTTCAGAAAAATTTGTTTGTTACTTTCGCCATTGAGTTTGTACAAAATACCTTTTAAATGAGAGCTCATCCTACAAATATGTTTAAATACGGTGCCACAGCAAACTTCAGGGAGCCTTAAGGCATAACGCATTTCAGGCAATCACAGTTTTTTGCCGATTCCGTACGGATAGTGAGTAAAGGGCCAACTATAATACACTTAGCCGAGCTTAGGCTAGTTTCAAAAACCAGACGAAAAGTTTCCGAAAGTTTTCGTTAAACAAAAAGCAACTATAATGGATTCTGGATACTTAACATGTAAACATGTGTTGAGCTGAGTTGAGTTAAGTTGATACCACAGTAGAGAAAAGAGATACACAAGAGGGCAAACCACACCACACAATGTAGACAAATGGAAGTTTCGGGGCAAGAGAAGTGTTGGTTTTCTCTCTTCTTCTTTATTCCTCTATGGTTGATACGCTTAAAAATTGACATTTATGTATGTTCGAGCCAATTCAATGGCTCTTGCTTAATTGCGCGAAAGTTAGCGAAATTTAACGAAATTGAGTAGAAAGTCTATTATGGTTAGTGTCGTATGAAACAGTGTATTGGCTCGTTCGCTTAAGTAGGTGTAAGCTCTTGTCATGTCAATTTAATTAGATGGACTTGTCAATTCCTAATGAAAGAAGATACTCGAGGAAAACGATCTGTCTCTGGAACCCAAAACTCAAATTTTAGGCTATGAAGTGGATTGTTCTTCATTTATGTCATATAACGTTAAGGGCCTTGTTTAGGATTCCACAGCTGAAAATGTTTGGCTACTGCAGTACAACATACAACTCGTAATGTTATCGGATTAAAATAAAATCTAATTTCACAATATTTAAAAGTACTGTTCTCTCATTTTTAACGATTACCTCTTATAATTTGCTTCTCTAAGCAGAGTGTACTTCTTAAGGAGTTTAGTTTTTAAATTAGCAACACTGTTTCTTGTGACACTTCGACTACTTGCTTTAAAAAAACGCTTGCAAATTACACAATTTATTTGAAAATCTTGATTCAATACGCCAAACTTCTAGATTACGCGTCTAATGGGTTTTTTTAGTTCGTTCGTTGAACTTTGCACAGGGTTGATTCAAGTTTATTTAAAAAAAAGAACAGGTTTTCAGTTTTCCATAAACGCTAAACATCACCATAAAACACCACACATCCCTGCCATTTGATGAAAAATACATGCCATTTGAGAGCCCTGTTTGTTACCTGAACTCGCCCTAGCCAAAACTTAAAGTTACTTCTAGTCGAATTGAGGGCAAACCCAGGGTTTCGACTTTGAAATACCATCGCTGGGAACGTATTACAAATAACTATGCTCTCAAAAAACCCCTATCAATCGTTGCGTTGCGACTACGGTCAATGATATCGTCCTGACATTTTCATAGATCCATTCTCGTAATTCTGCATCATATATTAGCCATGCCGTAGCTATCTTTGTTTAAGGTTTCGTTCTTTTACGTTGCGTTTCACAACTACGAGCCCTGATTTTTGGATTAGATTAGGTGTTCAATTTGTCGTCTTCTTTGATCTTTCTTGAATTCAATGACTGTCTACAACAGTTTAGCCCAATATTTTCTGCAACACTTTTCAAGGAGAATCAAGCAAATAACAATAGCAAGGGATGTTAGTCAAATCTAAGAAAAAGGCCTCTCAGACTAACACCTGAAAGACCTACAGTTTTATGCCGATTCCGAACGGTCACAGTCAGAAAGCTCTTTTCATGGCATTCTAATATCTCGAAGGAATCGCCAATTCTTCGCGAAAGGCGATACCCATGGAAAAACAATTTCATGCTTCTGATGGGATTCAAACTTCTCTCACGCGTGTAAAAAAATTTTGTGGATCATAGTTTCTATGTCGCTATAAGGACCAAAAACTCCAAGTTTATAACTTTATCAGGAGACTCAGAAAATCAGTTCCATAACTCCATTTCCAAAAGGCAGAAGTAGCCAAAGGGATGGTGTTATATTTAAGGTATAAGGACTAAGGACATTTCGACATACCCTAGTGAGTATTTAAGTTTTATGAGAGGTCACAGCAATCCCAGTCTTCGCAAATAGTTATAAGTTTTGATTGAGCGTACGAAAAGAAATAAACAAAAACTTTATATGAAAAAGATGCAAGCTGAAAGCTTCCGCTTTGAAATGAAGAAAGAAAAAAATGTATCATAAAGAACAACTCGTTTCCTTTGAGAAAGCAATTTTCACGACATCACGTAGACAATAATTCTCCCTTGTAAGGCAGTCGGCCTCAAAAGGAAAATCGTTTCTGATTGCCTGCCACTAGATGATCACTACACGACCATCCTTCCTTACGCTTTTGATGCACTCTTAAAAAACTATGTTATTTTTTTTTTTTTTTTGTTATGCAACTAATTCATTCGTCTATCTGCCTAAGAATTGTGTTCTAATTTGCACCCAAAGCATTGTACTGCACGTTTCTTACGTCCTTACAACCATTTTTCATCGTCAACCAAAATATACTCGTATTTAGAGCAACCAAAGAATGCTTTCCAAAACAAACCTGTTTCTATTGATGTGGGCAACATGGCGAAAGTTAAAAACCAATGCCAAATAAAATACACAAAATATTTAATTTATTCGTTCAATTAAGTATAATGAACATATATTAAAGAATAATTAAGAAAACGGCCTTTGAAACCATTATCAATATGAAAACAAACAAAAAGCCATTAGCGTTAATTTGTCATCCCTCAGGTTTTATTGCCATGAAAATTCAATTCGTTTAGACAAAAAGAAAAATAAATTAAAATTAGTATCCATTGCTTAATTGAATATTCATGAAAAAGTATATCGTAGAAAAATGTTGAAATCCTTAAGTTGAACTGTAAAGCACTCTTTTTTGATAGAAGAGGTGCGAAAATGCCTTACATCGGCTTATTTTTGGGCTTTGAATCAAAAAAGGAATTAAATCTTTTCAATTTTATCTGAATACAGTCTACTCAATTTCTTCACTAAATGCAGTTGATAAAACCGATACCAGGAATGATGTCAAGGCACAAAAATTTGGCGAATTAATTGCAATTAGCACGGCATTCAATCATGACAGCTGACTGTAGACGTTAGGGTTATGCTTCGCCAGCAACACGTAAAGTGAGTGTATTATAAAAAAATACATGAACATGACTAACAACAATAACGAACCAATAATTTCTTTGTCAAACAGTCTTTTGATGACCGATTTACACTTAAAACCAAGAATTCCGGGTTGTTGAACTGATAGCAATTAGCAGGAGTTCTGAATTAACATCGTTTTTAAAACGCAGTCAGCGGTTGAATTGCTTTCGAATATCGCAAGCTTGCGTCATATTTTTGTCATTTTGAAACCTTTTGCATTTACAATTTGGTCAGAGCGTAAAAGAATAGTGAAGTTTGCTCAAAACTTAACTTGATTATCTGACTTCTATCTGCATCAGACGTCAAACCTTGCTCCGATCGGAGCAAATTTGCTCCACTTTTGAATAAAAAATAAAATCTACTCTGACGCTCCGATTTTCTTGGGACTTACTTCACTATTTTGACATAGACATTTTTGGATACCTAAACTCCAGACTGTCGTGGATTGAAATGCTTAAAATTGTGATTATGAACAAATAAGTATAAAAGCAATAAGGGAGGGGGGGGGGGGGGGGGGACAAAAATCGGGAGGCCTCGAGGTCTACTGCATTTCGAGGACCTACTATTTTATGCCGATTCTGTCTTAGTCCATGTCCATAATCTCATTATAAAAGTTGGATTTTATCTGTAACGCCAATTGATAACCGAAGCGTAGAATCGCTCTCTTGGATTTAGCCGCAAAACTCTTGGCTACAGCAGCCACATTCTGTCTGCGTACGACCGACTGATACTTTTGGTTTTATTCACTAGCATTACCTTTTACACAAACTTGCTAAGGTCCTTCCCATTCTTTTTGACATAAGACAAATATATAACAGACTTGTTAACACTTCACTTAACAGTCAAATTCCTTGATTGTCATGTATAAGGCTTGACTACGTCTATAGTTAACTCATTATTAAAGAAAATTTGTAGCTTTCATAGAATCTGGGGCTCTGTATTTGAATTCTGAGTGAAGTCAAAATTAAATATGAAAGAAAGTTGCGGACTAAACAATTCGACTTCATTCTTCACTGCTTCGCAGCCTTAGAAAAATAAGTTCCCCATTCAAGTCACTCTTACGCTAGTTGATTATTCAGGGACAAGCTCAGATGATGTCAAATGAAAGTGCCCTTTTGAAAGTTAAAACTTAAATAAAAAAAAAGTTTAATAAAAAAGAAACAGATCAACCACACCTATAATCCTACATGGCGTGCTCCCGAAAACCCAAATTGTATATTTATCTACCCATCAAATAAATTAACTCCTACAAAACAGCAACACTCTTCTGCATGTCCGCACTTTATGTTTAAAAAATCTTTCTTAAAAAAACATGACCTTCTCCAATTGACCCAAATCCCCCATCCACTTTAGTTGCACAATACAAAAAATGAACAAAAATTTAAATAAAATCCATGAATTTTCATACAAATTCTTGCGAGACTGAGTGATTCGCAAATACATAAGCATTTGGCGGTGCGGGTGGTTAGCTTGTGTCTCAAGTGTCCGTTGCTGGGTCACACCGAATTAAAACTTAAAAACAAACAAAAAACTCGATTTTCGCAAACATCAGTGGTACGTAAATCTCGCTTAAAATTCCATTCAAAACCATAAAGAGCCTTACGTCAGAGCGTCGTCCGTCGTCGGGCCAGGCCACATGATGACTTTGAACGAGGATGAGAAATATACACAGTATATACCGTATAAGCGAATGAACGCGTGTCAAATTTACCATGGCGCTTGGCGCTACCATTTGACGTGTGGCATTTGAATTTTTTTTTAAATATTTTTTTGATAGCCAAACCTGCGCCAGATGAAATCAAGAACTCTGTCACCCTCACCATCCCCACCAGTAGCTCAGATATTTGACACCTTCTTTCTAGGTCAGGCCACATAGAAATGACAACTTACAGATGTTAATGTCTGAAAGCTCTCCAATGGTGTCGAGGAAAGTCGTGATGAGCGAAACGAAACAGAGATACAAGCAGCAAATCTGACATACAAAGCAGCTCCCTAAATGGAAATGGCACGCGCTTTTTGCAAATTATGACAGACCCGCTCGAGTGTTGAATGTATATATGAACCGCTGTGCTGTACACTGAGTCATTCAGAGGAGGTTTTCTTATTTTTTAATTAATTTATGGAAATTCATTCACATTTTTGATATTGGAAGTGTTGATGTTTTCAGTTAAATGTGTGAAGTGTCTTTTTAGAATAAAAAGGGAAACGTCTGTCAGCTTGACAGCTCGTTCCAAACCAAACACATGTCAACCATTCTTCTAGATCTCTGGTTCGTGTGTACTAAAATAGATTTATAGTCAGATTCTTGTACCTTTTTTTTTTGATTAATCATGCGACTTGTTGTTGTATTATATTGACAGATGGAACTTGTTGCGGCCACTGTACTTCTCTATCGTCCTATGCTGATCTTCGATTTTGTTTATCTCTACTCTCTGATGTCAGTTCAGTGGCACCGATGTGGTAATACCATCGCACAAATGATGTCATTTTTGCGGTTTGCTTTCATACCTTAATCAGATTGTTTTGTTTGCTACACATTATAGCCAGGTTGCTAAAAGTTTTGTTTTTGTTCTTGTTGTTGTTGTTTATTTTACGATCGATGCTATCGAGAAATCGCACTCTATTCTGGGATCTCTTACGTAGCGCATAGTTACTTGATTGGAATTTGTGAGTCTCGATAACGATTCGGAAGCTATTAACGATTGAGTTTCAGTGGATTTTGTTTCATTGTTTTTAAGTGGGAGTTTTAGGTTAAAGACTCCCACATGCTACATCACTAAAGTCAAACACTACAAAGCATAACGAGGTTCGGTTTGGTGCGATTTTCGGAAATCAAAAACACGTTATCGTTTTTATGTTGTTGTTAACTTTCTGATCGAGCGTTCGGGCATTTTGTTATTTGGCGCCATATATAATGGTTTTGGAATAGCTTTAGGTAAAAATGACAGTGAGTATTCATTTAAATTAAATTAGCATTTAAGGTTAAGTGAATGAGCAAACTTTAAGTTATTAGATAAAATTTACAACTTAGGTTGGTTACCTCTGGCTGGGACGGGATAGTTAGACGGTGGTAGAGTAAAAATGAAAGGAGGAAAAGGGACACAATTTTAAGTGTCATGGGAACGTTGACAAAACAGAATAAAAAAGAATAACAGCTTCTTAATGACCGACAGTACGGTTTTCGTTGCAAAAGATTAACTGGAAATTTGAAAGCATATCTCACCGAAACGTAGACCCAATTTTCGGGCTTTTTTGGAGAAAGTAAGATCATTGCGCTCGATATTTCTAAAGCATTTGATATAGAGTTTGGCATCAAGCTCAAAAAGTGTGCATTTGATATCGATTAGTGTCTTTTTCATTGGATTAAAAACTACCTTTCAGACCTTTCAATACAAGTTGTATTAGATGGTTTCAATTCTGATACCGACTTTACTTTTCAGATGATGGTGTGCCACAGGGCTCGGTTTTGTCTCCGACTCTCTTCCTTATTTTCATGACCTGAAACTTCTATTCCTCTTAACTGTTTTGCTGATGACTCAACCTTCAGCTTTTCGAAATCGCTTTTAAATCCGCGTCGCTGCTCTTCGGATGTGGAACCGGAAAGGTTGCGTATGATTAGCTCATTTAATTCGAACCTTGACAGCATTATAAAATGGGGTAGTAAGAACCGAATAGAATTCAATGATTCGAAAATACAATGCTGTCATCTGTCGTCAAAGCTTAACATTCCCAAGTTACCATTATCAATGAATAATACTCGCATCTAAGGAATCGAAAAGCGGTCAGTACTTTATAAGTGTGTAAACGATAATCTTCGTTAGAATGACCAAATATTTGAAGCCACCAAAAATGCTGATACATACTTAGGTTTCTGAAGACGTTGCAGGGAATTCTACACCCTTTCTGAACTGAACAAGTCCTACATCCGTTCAAAACTAGGGTATAACTCACCAAATTGGTTAGGTGTTCCTCAAACATCTTCGTGGTTGTACAAATTCACTTATAGGGTCGATTGATCTTCTTGAAGGTCGTCGAAACGTTACATATCTCACCCCTTTCATCGCTTTTTTCACAACAGTGTTCTAGTGAAATAGGAAAGCTGTTCTGAGGCCCAAACTGAGAAACGATAACGAAGTTAGTGGTAGTACGCATTCAATTGCTGAGTCAATCAAACCTTGTAAGCGAATAATTCAAGATTTTTGAGCCAAATTCTCCTCAGGCTTTTGCGTGAAATTTTGAAGTCTTGGGATCTATAGCGAGTTGATGTTCGTAGACTGATTCTTACACTCTCGGCTACTATGCATGCGAACCGTACGAAGACGAGGACAATAAGTGTTGTTCACTAGCATACCAGTCTCACGTACTATATGCACAAGCTTACGCACAAAAGGTTGGTGCTTCATTTTGGCATAAAAAAATTTCAAAAAACCCACTGTTTCGGCTACACCAGCTTTGGAAATAAGATTTCAATCATTTTAAAGGTTGTACAAGGTTAAGACGACTCCTTTCATTCCGCGCTGATATGATAAAAAATTTCTGTCAACTTTTCTAGCTGGAAAAGCTGTCAGTGTCAATCAGCCAATGTTTTAAGAAGAAACCAATAGATGGCTCACCCTGTACATGTTTATTATTCAAATGATAACGTTGGCTAGTTAAGGTCTACAGGGTGTTTTGCATAAGATGCATCAAGAGCTCAGGACGGATAAATTGGGTCAAGACGAGAAAAAAATTGGACATGGGTTATTTTCCTCCGTTTAGGATGCAGATGCAGTTTTATAAAAAAAATCAAAAAAAAATTATTAAAAATTAACTAAGCCATCTTCTACCACATACTATGGTATAATAGTAATAAAATAATCAAAACCGAAAGAAACTGAACGCGAAACGCTAAAAAGTTTTTAAAAAATTTAAAAATGAAAGCCATGTACTTTTTTCCGAAAACACACTTCTTTGCTTAGAGAATAACGAACCTTTAATTTCAAGTAATTTGAATTAAAAGTTGTGTTCCAGTATAACAAAAAATTGTGAGCCAAATTTAGGTGAGTAATGTCGCAATCCACATTTTATGAACCCGGAGTTGCTTTTGGATCACCCAGAAACTACAAAGCTGCACTATTTTACTATGTTAGCAAGATTTTTTGACAATTAATTGATCCATACTGAGTCCGGAGGTCCAGCTAGGTTTTCTAAAACGAGAGCATTTGAATACTTTGGTTTTAAAATTTAGTGTGAGTACCGCACGTTTAATCGCTAGGGCCGCTACTGTTTCAAAACATTTCAGCGGTTGAAGAAGAACATTACAGCTGAAGTTAATCAGGTGCTTATATTGGATTCACTTAATATACTTAATCAAAATTGATTTCATAATAAATATTAATGCGCGAGAAGTTAAAGATGGGCCAAGGCCTGGTGCATTCCTTTAAACGTCATATGAAAGATGGAGTTGACCCACAGATTTACCCGATCTCTAAGCCACGGATTGAAAGTGCTTTGGTGACCTACTGCTAGATGCAATACGTTTCTAAAAGTGTTTTTATCAAAAATCACAACGCTTTAAGTATTACATCACTAGTAAGTTGTATCTCAAATTAATTTCATCTAAGAAACAACTTGTTTAACGTTGTCTCTTTGTAAATTCATAACAATTGCTCAGGCAACTATCATTTCCGCAACTCAGCTAATGACTTTCATGTGTCACACAGCCAACTCGCTAATTGTCACTCAAGATTGAACAAAAGTTTGAATTTTCTTTCTCATCTTGAAAACATTCCCAGCTCGATGAACCCGCAGTCAGATATTTCATTTCATTTAATGTTCATTCCTCGGGGCGGCAAAGCAATTAGCAATTACCATTTAAACATCAACAGCAATTGTCCAAAAATCATGTCAAAATGTGATTGAAATTAATTTTTGCCCATGTCGACAATCTTCTACCTCATAAATACCTCATTGCTTCGTTCTCCAGCCAGCTTACATTAAAATCTGGAAAGTGATTAAAAAAGAAAACGTATAATTTGAATGTAAGAACAATCATCCGCATTTATCCCATCAACACCTCCTTCCTTCCACCATCCATAAACCATAACCGCATCCATCATTCATTCAACTTAATGCGAGATTAACGGTTATGTTTCTTTTTAAATGTTCCGCAAAAAGCATCACGTATATAGCTACATTCTTACAATCTTGGTGACTTGCCACATCACACAGAACAGAAATAAGAACAAAAATTTTAATGTGTTTCTTTCAGTGTAATGTTATAACACAGACTGCGACCTCAAGACCGCCCACACACACGACGCCGACGACGACGCCACACAGAAACATTAATTAATCGCTGGCGCTGAGAGTTCCTTCGGAGCTTTATATATCTACTATGGCATTTCGGCATTAATCGCTTGGATTAATGTGACCATCGAAGGCTGCTTTACGCAGATTGAACTGAGGGCGCTGCTCTATGATTTTGCATCACTCCTGATTAATGACACCCAACCAAGCCTCAATTGGTAAACTGTAACTGCCAATAATTTAAAACAAGGTGATAAATTGTTATCGCTGTCAAAGAGCAGTAATAGAATGAAAAATATGTTCAAACGTAATCCTGAAAAGTTCATAAATTTATCGTTTGAGCATAGGCCTCTTGGGTAGAGTGAGGAAATATCGCGATTAACATTCAAAATAGAAAGGGGTCGATTTGGGTGGGTGGGCAAAGATTAAGTTCTTAAGACGATTCAACATCTGTTTGGCATTACAACTGATCGTGTTGACACACTCGAATTATACGTGTGTATCAACACAACTATTAGCCGAATTTTGAAACTTTCGATCACGTAAAAGTCTTAAGCGATTAGAGGAGGCAATTAAGACATCAATATAAATTTACTTAATTAAAAAAATAATTTTGTTTCCTTAATAAAATGTAAATAAAAGTCGTCTGCTTGTAAAAATAAAATGGAAATGCTTCTCTTCATATTCGAACAATAAATTCAACTGTTTTGATTTATTTTAACGTGTTTTTCAGTTATTTTTGAGTGGGAAGTAAGAGCCTTCTGTTTTTTAGTATGACAATATATATTCTTTTGGTTATTTAATAGCTTGACAGGCTAGGTAGTATAGGCAGCTTTTCCAGACACATGAGTAATTGAAATATGTATGTTGTGTTCCTTACTGGGTTGATATATGGTTGTTTTCTCAAGGTGGAATACCACCGTCAAGACCAAATGGAAACGTCGGAATAAAGAGGCAGTTATGACTTTTTAAATTTATTTTAACTATAAAAAACGAAGTAGACTCGCGAGTTATTGGTCTGCACCGCAATTGGAATATGTTATGGTAATGTTTGTGTTATGGGAATTAAATTGGCTTAATCTCATTGGTGGAGTCCTTGATGCGAAGGACGAGAAGAACATTCGAATTCAAGAAACATCTCGTTTTAAGCCTTTTGGGTTTCAAATCGTATTTTGGGAGCAGTTGTACAGTGTTTTGTCGATACGCTGGGGAAATCTTTTACTGGCTGGTGTTCTTTTATGACATTCTCTATACGTAATTAAATACGAAGACGGGAGACACCGAGGATCTGAGCATTGCTCTGCTTGTAGGATTCAGAACGAAAGTTTTCTTATTTGCATCGGGATGTGAGTCGATACTTTGTTGACGACTGCTTCTGCTCCTATTTCGCCATTTTTTGGATGAACACATATTCTCTAATATTTAACGATGCCCTACTAAGACAACTAGAAAATCATCGTCTTGCAGCATTTGTACCGTGAACGGTCATTACCTGGGACTCCATAAATCAGTCGATGAACTATGTAGAATTCGGCAGAAGTTCCGTCAATACTAATCGCTTAAGTTTGTCCAAGATAGGCTCACCCTAGCTTTCTCTTGTTAACCTTGACAGCTCATTTTGATTTAAGAGGTTCGCGCTGACGTTTAAAGGTCAAACAATGTCGAAAGCTAAGCCTCATGCTGTAGAAGTAGGTAGTCATTTGCGATGATCGTACGAGTTTCATCTGCATAACGAAAGCTATTCTCCTGTCGAACGTTTCTGTAGCTCTTACGGCTTGTGCAGTTAGCGTATAGGTTTCCATATTCTTCGTCGTACTTCTTTTCTCTTAACTCGATAATGGGACTTAAATTCAGATTTTAATATTATTAAAGCTGGCTTTTTGTTTGAACGTTGACTTAAGCTCTCTATTTGATATATCTCTAGGAATTTGCTGATAGCGCTATGTGCTGTGGCTTATGTGTTTTTATCCGACAAACAGTGCTCCGATTTTGAAAATATTGCTTCAGTGGTCGTAGCTTTCAAGCTGTGGTACTTTAGCCTACTTGGTTGGATGGGTATGTATCTTGTAACGAATGGAGTATTTAGTGGTGGCATTTCATCGCAGTGTCGGATCATATCCTGCTGTGATGAGAATTGAATGGACAATTTACAAATGGTCATCGAAGAGCGATATAATTTATCTGATTTGATATTATTTTTACCCTTTTTCCAAGAGTATTCGTTGTGGCGGCAAGGACTTGGTTAAGTTAGGTAGGATTGGGGATCATTCGAATCTCAAGGATCTATTTTTCTCCCCGTATAACAGTTGAGGAGGAGGTGGGGGTAGATGGTAGCAGAGGGTTGGGTTGGAGTCTGAGTAATTTTAGTTTGGAAACTCCCACTGAACCATTTGGTGCCCTGAATGAAGTTTAGGATGCTGTTCAGTGGGATGCTAGAGATGTCGTCCAGTTCGAAGAAATAATCTCCCAGGGCTTTTTTCTAGTGTGGACTAAGCTGAGGCACTCACTGCGAAAGTGGAATGATCCTTCCTCTGCCTCTTCGTCTTTGTATCCTCTACTTAAGTCGGATGTGCTGATTCCCATTCTCATCACGTGTGTACCCAATGAGATGTGACCCATGAGAACGCAAACGCGGCAGGAACTGCGACTGTTTTCACCAAAGCTATTCTATGTCCGTATCTGAAAATGTCTGCACATTTTTACAAAATTGGTTACATAGTCTTTCGATTTTAATGGGTGAAGAGTGGTCACGATTGAATCGACGCTTTTATAACAAGTTTTAATTGTTTTTAACGCCTTGTTCATTGTTGAAATTTTGAGTGATCCATTTTCGTAAATGGTAAACATTCAACTAATGTACTGACCCTTCAAATGACAGTTGAGTTTGACAGGTATTAAATGTCAGTGCTAGCATCTTGAAAATAGGAAATAAATAACCGTGTATAATTACCTTGGCCATAGTCCTGTAATGAAGTGAGAAAAGAGTATTCGATACTGCTCCAAATTATAGCCCATGAGAGGAAACTAATGCTCATTTCGAAAATAAATACTCTCAAAAACTTTATTGAAGGTTGTTCGTCAAGTCCTTTTTATGTGCACTACATTCTATACATTTTGGTTGAAAAGGAACTCGCTGTTGCTCTGGAATGCCGTTTATATGATAAAACATGATAACTTTGTTGTTGCACATTTTTGAATCGCATTTAAAAACGTCATGGTAACTTATGTGCACTTGATCATTACTTGCAAAATATAGCAAGGGATTTACGGATAGCTTCCAGGCCACACACATTTCTCATTACATAATAAAACCTCCGGTTAAGAACATAATTTTTTCATTAAAATATAATTGGATATCTGATGTTTTGTTTGAATTTTTGACTTCAGATGTGCTGTTGAAAATAGGATGGTGGTGCCCGTGGCGCTATAGTTAGCTTATCTGCTTGTTACTTTGGAGGTTCACGGTGCGGTGGTTCGAATCCCAGAAACATTTCGTTTGGAATTGACAATTTCTCCGAGATTGATTCCACACTGCCATGAAAAACGCTTTCTAGCTCATCCGCTCAGAATCGGTATAGAGTTGTAGGTTTTTGAAATGCGTTAATACCCCGAGGTTTCTTGCGCCACCCTATTTAATTATTTATATCAGGATTAAAAATCCACACAACAGCTATTTGTTGGTTTTGGGTTTTCATTATTTGTCAATGGTTTTTGATTGTTTCACTTGAAAATAAACAAAACTAATTAAAAACATTGGTCAATATTTATTTTATCCTCATCGGCCCCCAAAAATCTAGCCACACCAGAATATGCGACTGAAAAACAAGGGAAAATATCAAAAATAAATTAGTGAAACACCATAAACCATGTTGTGCTGTGTGTGTATATGAATCCCTTTACTTATAAAAATCGAATCAAATTGTCGTCATAGTTTCATCAAAATATCTCGTGATATTTTCGGAATTTGAAGTATTCCATTGAAGCATTACCGCATCCAGACATATACACATTGAATTTGAATGAACTTTTTTGTATTGATTTCGTATTAAAAAGACTATGCTCTGATGGCTGGAGTTGCTGAATCGAATAGAATGAAAATCGAAGCGTAAAAAAAGAATTCATTTTTAATTCGGTTTAATTTTGACGCCAACATTCTACAGCGCTTTGTTTTGCTACAAAAATTCCGAACCTCTTTTAGGAAATTATAAATTCATTTCGGAAACAAAAACATTCAATTCAATTGAAATCGAACTAAAAAACCAAAAAAAATGTGTAGAGACCCAGATGAGCAATTTTTGGTTGATTGCTGTTATTTTCATTTACTTTGTTATTTGGTTTTTTTTTATAGGCAGGAGTATTCAATTTAAAATTTCGATTCCAAAATAAATCAGGATATGAAAAAGCTATGTAATAAATCAAAATCTTGATTCAAAAGAAGTTAGGGTAATTAATCAAAAAGCAATTCAAATGTTTCTTTCGCTTTTACAAGTTTCTTTGTGTAAAGAAAAATTTCAAATTTACTTTGGCGTTGTGATTAGTTTTTAAATTACAAATTTTGTTTAATGGTTTTTTTTTTCATTTTGGAGAATTTATTGCAAGTTGATCGATTGGAACGCTGTTCCATTGTGTGCTGGAGAAAGCTAATAAAAGTTTGTTTATACACAAAATGTAGCAAACAAATTGTTTGCATAGAATGGCATTGAATACAACTATGCTTTTCTGTGGATGGTCTACAGTTTATCGACACTTTTGGCATCACAAATAAAAACAGTTGATTGTGTGGCGTTGGAATTGAACTTGTTCTATATTTTGAAAGCAAAAAAAAAATATTTTTTCCTCAAGGTTAGCGATGTCAAACAACAAATCATAAACATTTTCTTAAGCAACTGGCTTCTGATAACAAAACAACCTACGAACTACGACGAAACACCAAACGAACAGAAAAAAACAAACTACAGCCGGAACTGTTTTCATGTAGGTACATTGCCTGTCCGAGGGATCATTAATTATGGATTATGAAAAGGCTTTTTATCGATTGTTGGTATTGTGATTGGATCTAAATAGGCATAACACCGTTTGTGTTTTTTACAACCTGTCGTAAAGGTGGTTCCAAAGTCAAAACAATATCAATCAATTCGAATGAAAATCAGGGACAATTGAGGGCACCGAAACTGGAAGGTTTAGATTAATATGGAACAATTGATTGCGTAATGCAAAGGCGTAGAAGTGACATATGGTCAAAGCAATGAAGCTTATGTGTTTGGTTTGTTAACTTGATTGCAAGTGCATTATAACTTTTTCCATGAAGTGAAGTATACACATAAATAGGCGGACACATCATTTTCCTCGACCACAAACTTTTGTTAGAAGAATGGGACCTGCTATTTAAATAGAAAGCGCTTTTTGAGCCAATGTAATTACTCTCGGAGGACTTTACCACTTGCATGGCCATACTTGTGGTCTCTGAGATTTGAACTTCGAACTCCCCCCACACAACAGTCAGACATGCTAAGCCCGAGTGTCACGGGCTGTTGTCTGCTGTTGTAACACTTTGTCTGAACGGTGATTTCCACTAAAGCAAACTACAACGTGTCTGAAGGAAATGGATATGTGCAGTGTGCGGACAACTTTTAGATCTCTCAAGTTGACAAGTAAATACATTTTAGAAATTTTAATATTGTCCGAAAAATGGCAAGACAAGTTATGGTTAATTGCAAATTTCTATTAAAGAAATATTTTCTTTGATAGAAGATTTTTAAGATTGGCATTGACTGGACGAGGGAGGCTCGTGGTTCGACTCTCAATAGAAACCAAAAATGATTTTCCACAGGTATCGCCTTTCACGAGGAATTGGCAAGTGCTCCGATAGTAAACTCGTTGCCAGAAAAAGCGCTTTCTCGAATAGCCATTCGCAAACCGCAGAAAATTGTAGGTCCCCTCCATTCCTTCACAAGGCATGGTTGTGAGAAATGCGCTAGGCCCGGGGCTCACCACCCGGTTGCGCCACCGTATGTATACATCGTAATTATGGATTTGAAGCGACAAACAAAGGTCTAACAACATGACTGCAGTCAAAGACCCAACGGTGGCATATTTAAGTGAAAAGATCTTTAAAATTTCTGCTTATTCTACTCAAACTGAAAGAGTTTTTTAAACATGTGAATTCTTTGTGGGGAAATTGTTTTAAATTCTAGTGATCATAGAAGTCGCAGTCGTTAGTACTCTTCACTCTTAGCAGTGTGGAGCGTCATTGTGAAAGTCGATGTCAATAAGTTCGTGGCGTTGAATCTTTGTTAAGTGGCTTTCTGAGGCACAGTAGTACTTGATGTTCCACTGGGATGTGAAGAAATCGTTTTATGATTCCAGAAAAAGTCTGTCACTAAATCAGGTTTTTTGCTAATCTCATATGCTGTGGAAATTTTTCTAACGGTGCAGTGTATGGTTTTAAAATATATAAATATATATGTAACTTCTCGTGCGTTTTTTACGATTGGATTGCTTGTGTGAAACAGCTAAAAATTATTATCACGCTTATGATTAAGGGGGGACACGCTGGTCTAGAGCGTGAAAAAATGGGCATAATTTATGAATTTTTTGTGACTCAACAAAAAGATCAATCGAAAATCTGTGAAAGAGGTTTTATAAATTAGGTTTTTTTAACAAATACAAATTTTTTTGTATCAATTAAATTCAAAATGGCAGCTGTCTAGCATTTCTTCGGAGGCACCTAATTTTTTAGATGGTCCATGGCTGAAAATGTAACTGCTTAATTTTTATCCTGGAAGAAAATCCCGAAAATTTTTAGTTTCTATATAACAATAGCAAGAGCCTTACATAGGATTTTTTCGATATTTTGTTTTTTTTTGCGAAATGGTGCACGTTTGAACAAAAAATTAAAATGTTCACAAAAAAAAAACGACAAAATTGTTGATTAAACAAAAACAATGAAATATAAAAAAAATCCTTCGTATGGCTCTGGAGAAAGGTATTTTGAATGTACTGTCAAAATTTTATATAGATCGTTGAAGGTTTGCTCGAATTATGTTTTCGGCCAGTTCAAAAGAAGTGATTTCGAGAAAAACGCGTTTAAAATTTTAAGTACTATAAAATCGTATTAAATGCGTATATGTATACCTTTAATCTGCGATGCCTGCGCCGTACAATAGTTCTTCAGAGACGCTACAAAAATAGAATCTACTAATAATGGCATCAAACGTACTTTCACAGGAATAAAGAATTTCATTGATATACAAAACCGTTTTTGTTTTATTAAAAAAAACTTTTGTAGCGTTCTTATTGAAAAATCAAGGGGAGGAATGTGGTTACATTTATGCAATTAGTGAATGCTTGCCCGTGGTCTGACCGACATTGGTATGTTGGTATGTTATTTTTAAGACCCTAAAGTACCTTTTATGACAAAAAAAAATCGGTTTTTTCAAAATTCTAGACCAGCGTCCTCCCAGTAGAGACCCAGGAGAAATATGTCAAAAAATTGAGATTTTGTAAGAATCAACATGGCTGCGGTAGTTCTTTTCAATGCTGGTTTTCTCGTTTTTTTTGTTTTGTTGGTATTTGAAAAAATGAAACTTAAATTTTTTGTTTCAATTGGAGTACCATCACAAGAGAGCCATATAGGACCTCTTCTTTTTTGATATGTAAATAACCTACCTAACAATCTTCAACACTTTTAGCTTTAAATCCTAAGAAATCTATTTATTTGAGTAACATTTTGATGCTCTTCTGTAATAAACTGAGATAAATAAACTGCCACTGAACTTGTCAAAGTGCAAGATCATGATCATCTCTCGAAGGTTTTTTGATGACCAAGTGGATTTTTCAATGGGCATTCCTAACTGGAACAATGCGAAATGTTTGGTGAACCAACTGTATTTTCTATTGAAGCTTTCTTTGAATGACTATGTCGATTGCGTTATTAGCGAGACATTGGGCTTAACGATATATATTCATATTCAAAGGGTAGAATCTTTCACAAAAACATTATGTTTGATATACTATCTGGAATTTTTCATGGTCTTGAACGGTGGATTATAAAGAAATTTTATTCCCAGCCGGTCGTATCCCATCGATATAACATAGTTAGTTTTACAGTGCAAGTTCAAAGAATTCCTTGTCTGCTAATGGATACGTGTGCCGAATTACCGCATCAGTGATCGAGTGAGTGAGTACGATTTTTCATTCGAAATTCGCTTTTAATTACATATTGTCAGTCTGTTGTTACTTTATTGATTTCAATTCATTCAAATGCTGATGAAAGAATGTGAATTGTAGCACTTAAGTGCTCGATAACGTGAGAAGTAATGCCAAACTTACATAACTCAGTCACGTATTACTCGACCACATGTGCGGTTGCGGTGATTCGGCCCGAGGTTAAGGATAGATTGGCTTCCTTTAAAGTCTAAGCTTACTTAAAGTGTTTTTGAAGGGACTGAGTCTTCCTATTAATATTTACTCCTGCATTAGACGCGAACGTAGGTGTGGCAATAAAATGTTAATGTTGCTGCGACAACCAACAGTTTTTGGTTTTAAATCTTTATGAAATTTAATCTCCTTTTTTTTCTCGCACACTCATCGCAGGTCTATTTGGCGGCTTTGTAAAAGAATGCAGTCCATTGTGGTTTCATTATATTTATTGATTTCTGTTCGAAGCTATAGGAATTCAAGTAATGCAATAATCGTTCTTTTGGCACCATTAGGAATATTTGCTTGAGTACAATGTTTTGGGAATGCATGCGTTCTTTGCATTCTTGTGTAGTCCTCGGAACTGACTAAAGCATAATTCAACGGTATTCACATAATTCAAATGTATTCATCGTTTTACCCTTTTACCGATGGGAAAATGTTTGTCTTTAATTTCCTAATTTTTTTTAATCAAAATGTTTGTTCACATGTACAGGTTGTGCTGTTAATTTATTGACATAGTGGATCTCAATATTTGTTGTTTTTTTTTTTTAATTGGCAAATACATATTTTTCTCGTTTCGAAGGTAATATCGGTATTGATATGATTGTAAGGTTAGATTACTTCTCATTTTTCGGGTGGGCTTCTGAAGGCAAATCTACAGCTGAAAAGGTTTTGAAAACATTTGAGCTTTTGCGTCACGGGGTACCCTAGAGTGGTACATGTGGCGTGATGGTAAGCATATCTGCTTTACACCAACAGAGGCAAATATGTTTTTCCACGGATATCGACATTCGCGAGTAATTGGCAAGTCTTCCGTTAGGATATTCGTTGCCATGAAAAGCACTTTCTCGATTAGCCGTTCGGAGCCGGCAGAAAATTGTAGGTCCCCTCCATTCCCTCACAAAAGGCATGGTTGTGAGAAATGCGCTAAGCCCTGGGGCTTCTCGTTCTGTTGCGCCCCCTATTTATTTTTTTATTTATTCGGTTAAAACTTCAGTGGCTAGCTCGAATTTCATTGTTAAATACTGACGACGCGATGTCATATCAGCCTGAGGCGGCATGGTCCATTGATATTCATTTGAGTCGATTCTATGCAAAGTTACACCCTTCACACCACCTTTTTTCTGATTAAAATTTGTCTAATGAAGATGAAACCGTTATTTAGAATATTTATTGTTGGCAGTGACCCTGCCATCTGTATAAATGTAATAGTGGCACCTAAATCTTATCTCTATTTTTGGTAAATCTTTCAAAAAATTATAAAGTTCATTCAAAATATGCTCCTAACCATATCTTTATTGTGTTTTAATGGTTTTTTGAGTCCAATGAGAGCATAATTTTATACATATCAACAATTTATAAGCAGCGTTTCTAATAAATATTTCCATATCCATATCGACTGGTTTGCTGATGGGCAAGCATACACCATTTACGTCATTCAATAAATAACTTGTCATTATGTCAATAAGTGTCATCCTATCTTTACCTTGCCAACGTTTCGACTCGGTGGAAGCTCATGAATGTTCATGAGAATAAACTACTAAGTTACACGCACTCCCCAATGTTAAGTCCAAATGTTTCTTTAAACTTGCAACTATTAATAAATCGATTAATAAATAAACAATTCCGAGAAATAATACAATGGAAATAGTAATCGTGTGCTCCTTAAACCGGAACACCCAGTTAAAGCGATATGCAAAAAAAAAAAAATTTTAAAATGCAAATTTTTTTCACTATGAATTTCTAATTCCATAAAGGGAAGCCATACGTATTCATACATCAACAACAACAAAAATTATTCAACGTTGCAGCCTTGAACTTGGATAAGGAAAGTTCAATGAATAATGACATCCATCCAGGGAGAGGAAACAAAAAAAAAACTCAGATGCAGATAAACGAGATATATTATGGCAAAGAGCTGTATATGTACGTACATATAGTGGTAGTGGATAGTCGATAGTGGTGCAAAAGGAGAGCGAGAATTTTTTTTATGGGTCAGTGTGCTGACTGGATAAGCACGATGAACATAAAAATAAAAAAATATAAAAGTCGCACGACTCTGAATATGAATATGATTATTCACAGAAAGAGAGAGGGATGCAGTTTTAGTGCGTGATTTGGGGACATGCCGTGGATTGTTGACATGATTGATGTCACAACAAGGCTTAAATGTATTAGCACAGCTAATTGCATAAATATGCTAAATTTAAATTAATTGCTTGACAAATTCTTTTCTTGTTTTGTATACCACGTCTATAGCGTAAAAGTGCATTTGCGATAGGAAATAAGACGACACGACCGGACGGTTTGTGACTGCTATATTCCTACTTTCATAAAATTTACGTGAATGGTTTGGATTCTCATTAACACGACGACTGTGACGGCAAAAACGTCACGATTTATTCAGACTGGTAAATGCTTTGGCTCTTGCGAGTATATATGGAGTTGTGTATACCTACTAAGTGGAACATGTTGGAAATGCTAGAACATCGATTAGTAGGATGTGGACTTGTAAAAGAAAAGTTTGTAGGTATGCTATAGGTATGGCTAGAAACTTCAATTCAAATCATGTCTGCGGTCTGCCTGTTACGCGGGCCGTTCGTAGTTAGAATCCCAACAGAAACCAAAGATGTTTTCCACGAGTATTGCCTTTCGCGAGGAATTGGCAGGACCTCAGATATTAAAGTCATTGCCATGAAAAGCGCTTTCTCGATTAGTCGTTCGGAAATTGTAGGCTCCCTCTATTCCCTCACAGGTCATAGTTGTGAGAAAAGCAACATTATTTATGTATTTGTTTTTATATAGTTAACAATTTAATTTTGGCCGGGGGTTTCACCTAACTTAAAAACTAAGAAATTTGTGGCTTACATTGATGTTAATTTTTAGGCAAGGAGTAGGTAGTGAGGTTGAAGTCGATACAAATAAACCTTGATTAAGCATTGCTTAGCATTCGGGAAACCGGAAAAGGTTTATTTGAGCCATATAACGCTTGATAGGTAAAAGAGGCGAGAGTCTCGAGCATAAGGAAGATAGAATTGTAAATGGTTTTGTAGTCAACGTTTCCAGAAAAAAACTCGATGAATGGAGAGAATGGCGAATATTTCATTTCGATCTTTCAACGCGTTCATGCTGAGAAGCTTGATGCAATCTTGGTAAGGAGGTGGAATCAAATGACCTTTCAGAGTAAATCGAAGAAGACTTGTTGAATATTTTCAATTTCAATTTATTTTCATTTTCTTCGTGAAGACCTGCACATTTTCTCATTGTCATTCATCTAAGTTATTCCCTACCAAATGTTTGGGTATTCAAGCTTCTTAGAAGAACTCCACTAAGTGAACTCAAAAGTGCGGATGTACCAATTCTCTTGATTGATCAAATTTTTGTCATAATTTTGGGCTATTTAAATTTTATCTATCTATCTATCTATGTATCTATATACAATTGATACTTATACTAGGTAATTTAAAAATTAAGAAAATGATAATAATGTAGGAATGTTGGCACATAGGGGGCCTAACCAAATACATTGTCTAGAATAAACATAATAACTTAATATTATATAGCTGAAAAGAAAGAGAACTCTAGATAATAAGTCGGCTGACTTGAGTTATCTCGGGATGTTCCGTCCCAGTTGTCGCTGGTGTCCCTCTTTAAGGGGAGGTTGTGGAGGGTGGCATCAGCCACGGAAGTGTGCTGACCCAGAGTCAGCGTAGAAGTTGGTGGCTTCGTCGTTGGCTGGTATTACTTCTTACACACGCTTAGGTATCTTGGCTCAGGGTGTCGGTCCTCAGTGGCCATCAATCTCACCAAGGGATTAGAGTGGTTGCTGATATTTGCAGCCGTTTTCAATACAGTCGATAAGTCGTATTGGTCCAAGGGTGTCATTTAGCTGTCACGTTCCTTCATGAAAATGGGTGTCGAATTCATGAGAATCAACAAGAACGAGCATTTTGATTTAGATAAATCTGGTTTGGTATAAGGTCAGGGTATTGATAAATTTCTCTTTCACTTTTTGACGCCACTATACCTCTAAAAAAACTTTTATCTGTCTTAAAAAAAATACACACGTTTCTAGTCCCCACAAAACATGGTTCAAAGTTATTCGCACATATTTCATCAATTTACCGATTAGAATAATTTTGTTTTTAATTTCATAACTTGTTTTAGCTAAATGTTTGTTCACATGTACAAGTTGTGCTGCAGTTGATTTATTGACACAATGGATTTCTACTTTTGTTGTCTTTTTTTATAATTAAAGCAGACATTTTTTGGAATGTGGAAAAACCCCTTAAGCTAACATGCAAATAACAAGCTAATGCTAAGAGACAACAATGAAATAGATTGATCTTAAATCAACTTCTTTAGCTGTTAAAAATAGCAAAATATGGCAGAGTAATTAATAGAAATCGTTTCTGTTTCGCTGTTTACTGTCAAATTAGTTAAAAGAAAAGAAAACCTGCGGAACAAGGGGTTTTGTTGGAAAATAAAACATTTCTGAAATTTGAGCCTCGAACTTCCACGTAACAGGCAGACATTTATGCTACGGATAATTCAATCTGATCATATTGATGGATTTTCTTACCGAAGTCTGCAAGGAAATTAATGGTCAAGAGGGACTAACCTGGTAGACAATTAAATTAGAATCTCTCTAAAGACATCTTAAACGGTCGAATTTGTTTTTTCATACATAGTCAAGAAACTGTGTTGGTGTTGAAAAACCATCTGTAGAGATTGTCATTACTAACTTTTCTGTGATGTCTTCTGGCAGAAAATTTTACAAGACGCATGATCAAAGCAGCTCGTTGCCAATGACTTACAAAGTGATATTTTGTTGGTCTGGTTCATCAAGCATTAAATAGTGTATAACTTGCCCATGCTTCAGCATATTAACACAAGGATTTCAAGAAAATCTTGAAGGAACGTATTTGCAGACATGAATTTCGAGGCATTAGAATGGATTGCAGTGAGAATCCTGGAAACCTAGAAACCCTAGATCCCAGATTCGATATCACGAAATCGAAAATCACCTAAAATTTCAGCTGCAAGTTTTTTCTGGTGCTTATCTGATGTCCCCTCAGTGCTTACGGACTGTACGTTCTCTGCGTAACAGTCGCAGTTCATACTTCCTTCTATATGTAGCTGTTGGTCTTTCAAGCTTTCAAAGGCTTTTGAATCATTTTGTTCGGCGGTTATTATATATTTGTAAATATTACCATTTGTATTTTGAGGTAACTTTTTCTCTTAACAGAAAACTTTGTACATTTTCAATCTGCCTTTCCCCACGGTCAACTAAGTAAGGTTCCCGCAAAAGGCTTTTCATTTTTCATGCCGCATAGCGCAAATCAAACAAAATCTACATCAAGAGTGTCAAAAGCCTTTGTAGCAGCATTTTATCTTCTCCCGATTTTAAAAGTAACTCACAGGCTTAAAACTCGAAATTATATAAAAATCACAGCTACTTCGCCTCGAGACAATTTAACAAACTTACCCAATGCTCAGTGGTAGTGCGGCTTTAATTTTTCCACGATGAAATTAGTCCAAGAGCTGGTGGTGATGGGAAAAAAGTTAACAGTACCTTAAGTTGAAAAATGCATTTTACTAAAATGTTAAAGAGCGTCTGGCATGCAGTAGACTGAAACAAAATCGTCTGGTACACACTTTTTTGTAATCAGGGGAATTTTTCTGATTTTTTGATGTATCATTTATGTGGTTATCACTTCGACCTCAAAATCTGAAAAATAGCCATTTTCATACTTCCCCGCCTCCGGCTGAAAAAGTAACCTGCCAGACGGTTGAATCTGATATAATGGTGCGTATATCTATCTACACATACATGTGCATTATTTTTGGTTATCACTTCACTCCAAAAATTTGCTTCCAGCTCTTAGACTAAATGGCGAAGCATAAGCCATGTGTTAGCTGTCAAAAAAAAAAACTTTACAGGAAGTATTGCCAGATTGAAAACCACACTTCTAAATAAAATAAAAACATATACATATGCATAAGAATCGGTGCATAATGACCCCATCATTGGACAAAAAAGGACTGAGCCAATTGTAAAGAAATTTTGATACAATTTTAAAATCAATATCATTGCGAACTTCAGTAGTGATGCGCCGAACTGTCTTACATCAACAGCATCAACATTGCTTTGAATAAATTGGTCCCTTTATTTTCATTCTTTTGTGGTTCACGCTATGGCCCGACCTTTCTATAACTTAAGGTGCCCGCATATTAAATTGAATACTGGCAAAGCCACTAGAAAAATTCTACCTAGTCCTTATGTAAAATCGTGGATCAATGCCCTTCATATAGAACTACACCCGCATAGTCTTCCCTTTGAACTAACAACGATTTCCTTTTGAGGCCACACAAATTTATGTGTAAATAAATTATTTTTAAAACGTTTACCTTTTCACTTAACGCAAGAAGACAGTGTATTCCACTAAAGACCCCCAGAGGGCACTTAAATATAAACTGTCACACTTGCCCACAACAATAACTTCCTCTACCTACACAGACGTCGAACTACCCGAATTACACACCGTGATCACAGCAACTTTGAATTTTAACCAAATGTGCATACTAATCGAATGCCCAATCTTGTAACAGAATTAACATTAACTTGACGCAAGCAACGACATACGCGCATTCAAACAAAACGATTACTTATGTAAGAGCCTAATCGAGATTAAATATTGACAATAAATTAAAATAAATAACTCGGTTTGGGTGGAAATGTTGAACAGGTTAAACCCACTTCTGTCGACAACAATAGTTTATGAACTATACATGCTTTATAACCATTTCCGTATATTTTTCTCCACAATAATCGTTTGAATGGTTTCTAGGAATTTCACCTTATTATTCATTCAAAATGTTCTTTGTACAAATGTTTCTCAACAAACAAAAATCAATCGACCTTATTGTTTATCGAAAGTGAAATAAAGCCATCAAAAGTTAACCTACCGGAATGCAAATGACCAAAAAAAAAAAGGGAAAATAAACCATCTATCATTCTAGGGTTTAATTTCCCACCTAAGTGGCGGTGAGTGTTTCAGTCTAATTAGTAAGCACCACCACAGCACGCGCTACAAAAAATAAAGAAAGGTTTTGTATTTTTTTTTTATTAAAGGGCCCCTCCTAAAAAAGGTGAATACATTGTGAGTTTATAGATTAAAACCGTAGCAACAACGTTGTAGGTATGCCTATTAAGACGAGGGATTGACATTTTGTTGGCCGATCAAGTGGATTTACTATTATATTCACTTTCATATCTGTTGTTTGACATGAAAATGATAATTTGTTTACTCACCCTCGACACGCTGCGGTGTTGATTGACATGCCAAATTAATGTCACTTGATAATGGTGAATAAGAAAATAATGGCGGAGTGATGGTAAGGTTTCCTGGTTTTTATTATAATGTACCAGGAAAACAAACACATTCACTTGATGGAAGTCATTGAGTGAAATGTTGAGTTCTTCACTTCGGAAAAGTGATTTTTTATTTATTCTTTTTTTGTTTTTATTTCATGCCTTTAACCGACAGATTAAGTGCAAATGCCTTGTCCATTGATTGTTAATCAATAAAATCAATGATCAAGCACTTTGCTACTTTTATTTCTGATGGAGTTGAAGGGTTTTCTGCGAAAAATGTTCATTATTTCTTTGGAGACTACAAGGAAAATCGAAGCTTTCGTTTTTTGAAGAAAGTAAAGCTGCTCAGTAAGGTTGAGTTTTTGCTCAGGCGACAGTTGTACCCGGTAAATCTAAAAGTTGATTGCGAAAGAAGTCTAATGCTATGTCCACATCTGAAGTTAAACTGGGTTTCATTCCAGGATGGTTTGAGTTAGGTAACCGAGTAGTGTCCGCATATGAAAAAAAGTTTTTGAGTTTATCTTTTTACCTTAAGTAAAAAAGAGACAGATATAAAATGTGAGCAGAACGTCAACGACGTATGAAAGAATCCATTTTTTTTCCACTCACTTCCACTCTCTTAATCGTCAAATTCACTGGAATATTGGAAACAGTGCATTCAGCGCACTTGGTTTCGAGTAGGTTATCGCGAAACCCAGTGACTAAAAAGGTTTCATTTTGTAAGGCAAACCACCTGGTTATCATGTTGGTTTGGGATAGTTTTGAGTTAAACAAGTTTAAGTCTCAGGTGAGGACAAAGCATAAGTAAAGATCAAATAACAAATTGCTGATTGACTTGACCACACGAATAAAGAAAACTCTTTGTTGAATAGTGACATATATACGTCAGAAAGGTTCCAAACCGTTCATATGGCATCCATGAGTAGATATCAATGTGATGAACCTAAGCACTACGAGCATTTCGCTAAATTTCAGCTGACTAAGGACACTTTCACACACTGAGTGAAATTGTTCTGCCGCTTAGCTTTCAATTTTGTTTTAACTTTGCCTGTTTGCTCGTTAGTGCGTGAGCTTGCCTTATGAGTGCAATATAAGCACTTAATATACACATACAGTTTGTTGGATTCAACGATGCTTTAATTTTAATGGCCTGCCTTGCAACCCCAAGTTACTTGAAGCTGCTCAAGTGGCAAACACGTCAAAGAATTTCCTTTTTCTTTCTTCCTTTATTAGCTGGCAAATCATACAGATACGATTTGTAAACTGCAGCCAACAATCGTCGAGTTTCGTTAAGTTTCGTCAAGTTTCGTTAGGTTTCGTTAACTTTCATAAATATTATATTCACTTTTCTAAGATGAATGACATGTTTCATCATTGTGTTTATTTTTTTTTTTCTGCAAGTGATTAGGAAAAACATTTCGTAAAATTTTTGCAAAAGCCTCACTTTCTGTCAGTTTTGGCCTTTAGAACAAAAATACGTTTGAGTTATTTCTAAGAATATGGAAAATAAATCTTTTTCAGTATTCGCCTGTCTGGTTAAGTTTTTTTTTTTTAAAGAAAAGCACGGCTGGTGCTCAAAATGGATTGAAAAAAACGAACTCATTTCAGAAAACAACCCATAGAGAATAAATCGTGTTATCTTTTGCAATTAGGAAAGCTGCTTCAGCTGACATATTTATTCACACAAAATTTCACTGTAGACATTTCGACATGAGCTAAAAAGCCAAAAAAGATACCAGAGTAGGCAGACAGGTAGGTAAGTACTTGGTGCTTGCACTGAACGAACGTGTTTATTTTTTTTGTTCTCTCAAACTTTCAAAGATGATGGACAGCTCCTGTGTGCCCCAAATTGCTTCACATATCCCAAGAGCAATTCACGTATCTAGATCTACTCCAGTAAGAAACGAATTTCATCTTTAAAACGCACAAAAAGAAAACAACAACATAAAAACTGAGTATTTTTTGTCACTCAACGATCAGTCGATCTTTTACAAGTACAACATTCACGGCCTACTTACGCATAAATTCACATGCCACAAATACGCAATCAATTTTTCGTTTGTACATAGTTAGGGTTTATTATTTCTTATTCTTTTAATAGTACACGACCAGAGTATGTTTTTTTTTTTTTTGTTATTGTTTTTCTTTTTTTCTATACATTCCTTCCACCATGGGGCAGAAAGATCAAAGACATGCCGCTTACATGACCAGACCACAAAGTTTCGTCATAATTTGCTTCATTTCATTATTCTGTGGCTGTGTCTGGCCGGACTCAAGACTCTGGAGAGAAAGAAGTCGAATACAATTCAACCCAGCAATGACTTTGTGGTGTCCTCATTTGTATCTATAATCGAATCGATAAATGTGTCGCATTAAGATCCATTTAAATTGTGCTTTGTAATGTTTTGTTTGAATGGGGAAATGAAACGAAATTGGCTAACATTATCCAATTATTATCGGCAAATCATGGGTAGTTTAATGTCTCTCTACAGTCGACTTCATCATTGGAAAGCAGGGAATGCGCAGCACATTGTTGGTCAGACATGTGGTTGGATAGAGATACTAACTGTGTGGTATGCAATGCTTTTCCTTTGAAGAAAATTGCGGAGGCTTTTAGATTTTCTCATTTTATGAACAAGAAACTGTGGGCTTGCAAACAGCATGGTCAACTTGTGGTACAAGCAAAACACTGCGTCTTCCCCAAAGACCCTTTTGTGTAGAACCTGAATGAAAGTTTGTTTATTTTCTTAATCGTGATCAGACTCTAAGAAAAAAAAACGAACCGATAATGTTTCGATCTTAACAAATTATAGCAATTCATTATTTTTGTTCACAACACAATTATAATATTCTACAAATTCAATCATTTTCATAATTTTCAAATATTTTTTCGCATAAAAGAACTAGGCACGTACTGGCAATGCATTTTTCGCGCCAATTCGATCATTTAAAGTCCATTGAACTTGAGAGGTTTTGAGAGACTTGTAGCTTTTACATTTTAGAATATGTGATTGTGATTTAAACGAGAGAAATTGAAACTATTGCATATATAGCTTTTTACGCAGCAGTTACACGTACATGATGAATGAAGTGTTTGCACTTGTAGGTGAATATGGGAAAGGTGGAAGAGAGCTATTCTCCTTACCAATTAAGTACTTTAAGTACAGTTGATATGATTTTAAGCGTGAGAGATAAATTGATAAGTAGGTGGGCACACCAAGCTCGGAGAAAGTCATGGGCCAGAGAATAGCACATTCTCTCAACCATAACTTGTAACAAATGAAGGAGACTTTAAATTTTTTTGTCGAATCCCCACGGATAAGTCCTCCATGAGACTTAATTACCAACTGGATTTTTCTGATATTTGATTCCGAACAATAAGATAAGCTACCCATTACACCAAAGGAACCATAATTACGTCAAGAGTAATTGGTTATGAGTAGGTACCTACTTCTTCACGAAGAATCACTTAGACGATTTTCCCTTAAGTGGACATACTAAGACTGAGATAAAAACCGTGTACAACGAGGGTGTTCAACTGTTCTAGTCAGAAAAGATCAGGTTTTTAAGTGTTCAAACAAATATATTCTTTGATTTTCTGATCTTTTCTGATCTTTCTTGTGTTCGGCTCTTGACTTTTGACAAGTAGTTTTTTCGACGCAATGTTCTGATTACTTATTTTAAACAAAAATACATCGAACTCAGTTTCTTGGTTTTTGGTGAGAAGTCTGCTTGTTCTAACTCTTCTGACCATTTTCTCTCTTCTGTGTTGTGCTACTCTGTTCTGATCCATAAAATTCCCTTGAACAATTCTAAGGCTGAGGTTTAAGAACAGAGGGTATTTCGCTTTCGATCTAAGCTTCCTGTCTTGGGTATTAAGACCGCTCTTATTTGTTTTATATGTTGAGAGCATGGATAAGCGACCTTCACCCTACGATTCACCTAGCGTTACAGCAATCAGATCAGAGGATTTAAAAGTTATCAGCTTTTGTTGTCGCTTTCTTTGGCAACTCTGTCTGCTATATCAATTGCGAAATATTTTACTGCTGCTTCTGCGCTACTTTCTTCTGATCTAAAAAGTTTCATCGAAAAAATTTAAGGGTGGGGTTATAAGACAGAAAATCTTTTGCTGCCTCACGATCTCAACTTTCAGTCTTTGGAATGAAGATCACTCCTGCTTGTCTCCGTATGTTAAGAACATTGATTAACGAACCTCACCCAAGGAATTGCGGTGCCTTATAGTAATCCTATCAGACATTGTTTTTTTATGTGAGAGTCTTAAGCTTCGAATATTTGGTAAAGCTCTTTCGCCCACATTTCAGGTTGAAAAGCTGTTCACCCTAGATAGAGCAACTCTCTTATTTTGAGTTCTTAGATAATAGAAGTTTTGTATTTCCATCTTCCATAACATTCCTTGGTCTCTTTAACCAAAGCGCGATAGTCACTACCTTTGGTGTTATGTAGAATTCATATTGAAAAGTATGCTAAGTTTCTACCCGAGGCGGAGATCGAACCTGTACATTCAGTGTAACAACCAAGCTCTCCCCACAGCCGTTAATTAAAACTACCTACATTTATGTCAGTGCAATCACATGTAAGATTTGTTCTAAACTTCGACTGAATAAGACTTGAGCAACTCCATAAAACTCCTCTTTCCTCCAGCTTGTATTTCGTATTCGTACATTAGGCAACCCCAAAGACGTCATATGTGCCCGTCCGTAGATAAAAATAGTGTGCAATATTTTTTTGAATGCTGACCCTGTCAGCTTCACTCCATCCATTACAACGGACAGACGAACAGAAAAAATCTATTTGCATGATAGATTTAAATAGAACGCTAATTATTTTCTACTCGTGCTCCATGCAGGCAGCAACTATCTTCAATAGTCAGACAAGCCGGACAGATCGACATAAAAACTATATTCTCTCTATTCTCCATAGATACTCGTATCTATTCGTTTTGTACTGTGAATGTATTCCATTCAACCACATAACACACAAGTTCGAATGTACTAATGTTTACCTCTCACTCCAGATAGAAAAATAAAAAAATAAAAATTGATTCCGTGCGCATTCTGTACGGGTGTGAGTGGCGCAAGCTTTAATTAAAATTTCTGTGACGTCAAGAACTAGTTTTCGGCTCTTCTACTATTGGCAAACGTATTCTAAACAAAATTTCCTTCCTCTTCTTTTCTTTTGGACTAAATCTCAATGAACGAGAAGATACATTTCCTTTGAGTTTTACGCTCGTAATTTACGCACGATTCGCTGCCGCATTTTGATTTGACTGAGTTGCTAATTTTAAGCGAAATTGTGAAAAATTCAAAAATAGGTATCAATGCGTGTTATTATTAGAAGTCGCAATGCCAGCATGAATATTGAATAGTGTGCTGTGTTTATAAAAAGGCTTATTGATGTGAGGAGATAAAGATGCTTTTATGGGGTTTGTTTTCCCAGGGGGGCCTTTTGACGAAACAGTAGGCGTATGTAGTTTACGATTATTATTATTACTTTTCTTTTGTATTTATTTGTTTTGGTTTTCTTTTCCTTTTTCAATCAACGTGTCTGCAATATCGCAATCGTTGCGTATCTTCTATTTCTTGGGCTAGCTTTGTAAGCCAATATATACTTTTTTTTCGTATATAAGTTATGACCAAATAAATAATTGTGACGATGCACAGGATGTTTGCTCAATGAGGTTTCTCTTGATTTGTGGTAATTAATATTGTGACCTAGATGTTCTTGTGTTTCTCCACGAGTGTAAATTAATTGCGGATATAAATTAAGCCAAATGATGGGCGCAAGTAGAATTCTTAACCATAACCAAGAAGGGAGATGAATTTATATATTTTAGGCCCAAGATAATGGAAAACACAAGAATGATTAAGTGTTGCAGATAGCTCTTGAGCTAAATAACTTTTATCAGAAAATTTATTTGGATTCAAAAAAATAAGAGAAATCCATTGAATTGGAATGGTGGGAGTTTTTTTTGGAAAATTGTTAATCCCTTGTGATTTCTGAACTACCTTTTCAGGAATGAATTTGAAAGAGTGTGCTTATAGAGGATCCTTAGTTTGACTTGTTGCAATGTCTGTGCTGCTAGTTCATGCTCACAAAAATGCCTTTTATTTTTATATACACCGTAGCAGTGGTCATATTATAAGTTTTTGTCTCGATGTCTTGTGCCAAATATGAGCTTTAAGGAATTTGATTTGTCAAAATTTAAAGCTAGGTAGTGCTTAGTTTTATTCCTCCATCGAATAGCATTCAAGAGCAGTCAAGAGCTTTGCGTTCGTTTTTAAAGACCTTATTGCTGCCAGTTGCGTAGTAGATGGATGTTTTATTACAATGAAGGCGCTCGGAAGTTTTCTTTTTACTTAATCTTTGGTGCTCGACATACAAATAGATCGGACGTGAATTTGTTAACAAATATGAAAATCTAAAGGTTTAGTCGTCAGGAAAAAGAGATCATTTATGAAAATTAGTAAGAGAATCGGAGTCAAAATGGAACCCTTGGGCACATCGTCATTTATAAAGTGGGTATCACACTTGAAACCATCCAACACAACCAATCGAGCCCTTCCCGCAAAATCATAGTAAGCGACATATTGTCCGGTCCGAAAGGAAATTGCTAGTCCAACGGAGAAGAGACTCGTCTGAAAACTTTGCTTGCTGAGCTTCTTAGGAAGAATTGGCAGGTCTTCCGACAATAAAATTCATTGCCATGAAAAGCTATTTCTCGATTAGCCTTTCGGAATCGACAGAAAATTGTAGGTCCCCTCGATTCCCTGGGCATGGGTGTGAGAAATGCGCTTGGCCCCGGTGGCTCCCTGCTCTGTTGCGCCAGCCTTACTATGTATGTATGAGTTTCTTAAGACTGACAACTCCTAGCAAGCTTTTATTTTGGTCGTTTTTATCTAACTGCAAGGGACTCTAATATTGTGTTGTTACCTGTGGTGTGATGGGTAGCGTGTCTACTTATTCCGTAGAAATTCCATGGAATATTCGAGGCCATAATCAGCCTTATCACGATTATCGCCATTCGCAAGGATTTGGCAAGTTTTTCGAGAGTAGTTGTGCTGGCATTAAAAGAAGTTTTTAACTTCGGCAACAGTTTGTGGCTCCCTTCCATTTTGCTCAAGATGTGGTTGAGAGGAATGCGCTAGATCTCAAGGCTCGTCGAGCTCTCCTGCGCCAGCAAATACATTTAATTCATTTATGGACTTGAAGTTATGTTGGATTGTTCTCTTTCGCACTGAAGGTTGAGCATTTTTCAAAAGAAAACCTGTTTGGTCGCTGTTCTAGAACTTTCCTCTCACTGTCACATGATCGTTTTTCCTCGACTAGGTATGACGTTAGTCGAGTTGAGCACTCTAAGACTAGTGATAAGATGGTGGAACATATGTACGCACAACCGCGTCCTTTTGTCATTTGATATTTGCTCTTTGTCCCCTGTGGAGTGTATCGGGCGACACAATAACTGCCGCAGTCCGTTTTCAAATGGAAGTTTAACATTTTTCTGCAATAAAAGCTTTCTTATAACTTCTATATTTTGCATGCTATTCATAGCAATCGGATGCGTTTCTTCTTTAGAGTCTCTGTGTTCGATTTTGGCTCCTAAGAAGCATTGCGTTAATTTTTACCCTCCTCTTCTGTCTTTCAATTCTATGTACTTTTGAATTTCCACTTCGGCAAAAGAATCTTAAAACTCTTGACGACATCTTATGGGACTATGTTCAATCTTTCCATCCAAGTAATCTGATTAATGTTGATTGCAGTCTAGATGACTGTCCAGTTCGATTTTGTATTAATTATTACAAGTTAATTCCCTTAACATAGACCAAGGCCCCAGAAGGAGCAAACAACACTGGCGCCCATAGACACACTCCTTGTTTCGGCATTGCAATTTTATTTTAATGAAAAGCAAAATTCCTGTGGTCTTCATAATTCTCCGATTCATTGCACAACTATTTCGATGCAACTCTATCCACATCAGAGGATAGAGACCCATAGGCACACCAAGATAATATACAACTTTGTCTCTTTTGATGGAACGTCTTATAACACAACACGACACTGGGCTATCCATCTCTCTCTCCTCTATCATCATCATCATCATCATCTTCTTCTGATGGCTGCCATCACTATTATCATCATCGTTGCTATTTATTGAAGACATACAATATCCATATCTCGATATCTCGTCAAACTGTCAATTCATGTGACATGTTGTCACTGCTGCCGTTGCAATTCTGTAGTTCATCTATACATCGATTGATTACGGCTCTTCCAAGTAATTTGAGATCAATATTTGCCAAGCTTTGCTTTTCTGTTTGCCATGCTGATACAACACAATACACAAAACAAAAAATAAAGTAATCCTTCTGAGCCTAGAAAGCGTATAGCAAATTCAACTCAACTCTTTTGATTCCGGAGTCATATCAAATTGCCCTCGAGATACTCTCTCAATTCGCATCTGAGTAGATCAAAGTGGAAACATTGTTTCAAGTGGTTTGTTTGGGTTTGCACAATTCCTTCGTGTGGTTGAAAAATAAAAATAATCTGCGTGATTAAATGAAACGCGACACGTCAAGTCAAACTGTCACGATGCAAACTTATTTGTTTACTTTTTTTGTTCCTTCTGCTGCTGCTGCTGCTGCTGCTATGCTAATGATGATGATGGTAAGCCGTGTAGGATGCAATTTCAAATGAAATTCGACCACTTTTGTGATCCTCTCACCAGGCGGACAGTCATTGGTCTCAATTTATAAACCACTTTCATTGCACTTACCGAGATGGCAATCTTTTCGTCACTTCTTTGGCTAATTAAAACTGTAAAATATTTGAACGTATCTGCCGGCCCTGGTGTATGAAGTGCAGCTTATTGTTTAAATGCACTCGATAAAATGGTAGTTGTGGATGGTTCACAGTGCGCTTAGTGCATGCAGAAGAATATATAGGTAAATAAAACATGGTGGTTATTCGGTAGTTATACCGAATTCTCTTCTCACATACGGGTAAGTATCTGAATCCAATACAAAAACGCCAAAGACAGCATTTAAACAGCCATGCCAGTGAGAGAGAGAAATGTAAACAGACCTTTGATCCGCAACCACAAAACGAGTCACGTCTCGCCATCATCGTGGCTGTTTGTTTCGGTTATTTAGGCGATGATTTCACTTAAGCGGCGTATTATTGTTATTATCAAAAAGAAAAAGAAATAAAGTTTTTATTTTATTTTGTTAGTTCCTATCTACTGAGATGCTCTTTGAATCATTGTCTCAGTTTCCAACTCGAAGTTTTGTTGATATACAAACAAACCGTCTCACTTGATATTGCGATTTGCGAATCGTAAACCTGAGTTAGCTATGAAAAAAGTGCTGCCACTTTTTTGTCCTCATATATCGTTCGTTCTTCTCAGTAGCTGAGTGCTATGGCTTAAAATTACCAAATATTTTAAAGCTACCATTTTGAACTTTGAGATAATGCTACACAATCATTGACGACTCACTGAAGTGACTATTAATTCATACGATTTTGATCGTGTTCTATTAGAGCTCAAACATGCAGCGGGCTAATTTCTTTTTTCATAGTTTGTTTGCTTACACCTCAGGTGCTTGCACATTAAATAGTAAAGTCTATCGAATTGAGAAAATATCAAAATAAAAGGGTGTTTATTTAGACGTGTGGCTGTCAACCTAGCAATACTTTTTTTGCAGTTGGTCTTTTGGCAGCTGTAGTTTGATTTATGCCCAGTTTAAATTCCTATTCCATCGTGGAGTAATTGAAGCCGTACTGCGTAAGTTTGGTAAATTGTCTCGAAATGGCTGTTGACGCCATTATCTCGTGTTTTAAGCCTGTCAGTTACCTCCAAGAAAGGGCAATTCAACACCGCTGGACTGTTTTTTGTATGGTTATGTGAAGTTGCTTGTTTGCGTAGATAAGCCTGAGACAATTGATGCCTTGGAACAGAATATTCGTGGTCTAGTTGCTGACATACGGCCCCAAAAGTGGTCGAAAGTCGTAATGGCAGACCCTTATCCTTATAAATAAGCTTAATCCTTGTCCCTAACACTCAACAATATGTGTTTTATTTATTTCTTGAAAGCCACACATTTAAAAAAAAACATATTATAATATATTCCTGAGCATTTGAAGATGGTAAAGTTGGGTGAGATTTTTCATTTTTATATTTTTAACTGTTGATTCATCTAAATTCTAAAACATCAATTATTATTGGTTATGGTGTATGGTGAAACTCTACCAAGATCTGTTCAATGCCAATTCAATAACTCTAAAAAGAATTCACATGGATAAAACATGTTTGTATTTCATTTACGGAACTACGGTCCTTTGCCATTACCAAAAATTTTATTCCTTGAGGTTTGAAGTTTGTGATCCCTGAAAGCTGATACCAATACTATGAAAAACGTTGGATTAACACATCTTCTTTAAGTGTAACTGTCTCAAAGAGATCACATAACAAATCTCCAACTAGTCTGCTTCTGCTTCACACTACTGATCCGATGATGATGAGATCAATGCCCACAACGCAATGTCGAAACTCAAAGTTTGTTGAATAAACTAATAATTAGGGTGGCGCCACAGAGCGGAGAGTCCATTGGCCTAGCTCATTTCTCACAACCAAACATTGTAAGGAATGGATCTAAAAATTGTTGCCGATTCCAAACGGCTAATCAAGAAACCGTCTTTCACGGCAACGAAATCACTATCGAAATTCTTGCCAATTCTTCGTGAAAGGCGATATCGGTGAAAAAACATTTTTTGCTTTCAGTTGGGACTTGAATCTCAACCCATCTAATTAATTAAGATTCAAAAATGCTAACCATTACACCACGGGCACCACCACAAGCTTGTTGAAACACTACAAAAAAACTGCAAACAACCTTCTGGATGTTGCTGTTCAATTGCGTTTCACCACTCAAATCTGCTAAAACTAATTTTCAATTATAAAAGTCTATTTGGGAAATTCAAACATCATCCGGTCAGTGATTGCTGAGTGAGATGAGTGAATGAATTGAAGCTTTATATTGTACTGTACACTGAAAGATCTATTGTGCCCCCGCTTTGTTGAGTAGCAAGCTTTTATTGTAGTATTTCTTCCAGTCTAGTTTCCTCAGCAAAACGACGGGCCTATATTATCTCTCAGCGTGGCCGTGGTGCAGTATGGTAGAGTGCTCAGTGGATAGGCTGGACGCGTTGGCTAACACCCCACTCCGGGCATCTTCTTTTCTTCCAGCTTCTCAGTTACATGTGTAAGCTGCCCTCGAGATTATATGTTAAATCCAACCGCCTTATTTTCATCTACCGTACCAGAAAAAGGAAGGCTGCTACCCAGGGAGTACATTTAGCCAGCTATAGGTCTGAGGACTCCCGACTAGTATTAGCCTCATTTCTTAGAAAAAAAATTATTACCTAGTATGTTAACTACCATTCTTCTACGATCCTAGACATTTCACACTTTAATGTACAAAGTTTTGAGTCTACCAGGAAGTGGTCAAGAGATTCTTGTGTGCAGTCTGCATATGTTCTTACTATCTACGCTTGGTACTTTTCGATGTTGCTGTAGCCATCTGTACCCAGTCAGTTGTCGTACACTATTTCTACTCAAAGTGATTACCTACGTGTATCTTTTCTTGTTGAATTTGCCATGTACCATGTGCCATGTGCCATGTGCCGTGTGCCATGTGCCATGTGCCATGTGCCATGCGACAGCTTGACTTGACATAATTTCGGGAGTTCGTTCTAGGGCTTCGATCGGCTCTGTTTGTGCGACGTTTTTAATTCATTCTATTTACGGTTTTCTTTAAAAGCACTAATTGGTATTGGTCCCATTAGAGGTGAACTTACTTCCATTCATGCCGTGCCTCTGCTTCTTCCTGAAGTTCCTGCATACACATGTGCCTTTGTCCAGTAAATTTTTACTTTATTGTTACTAGCCACTTTGCTCAACGTATCTGATTATGTACCTAGACTTATTTGGATTTGCAGAGTTATACTCCCTCATAACTTGTATACGCTTTTCGGCAGATCAATATCTGCGTTTCTATGACCACAATTGCAGCACTTGGCCAACCCTTCCAGTGTGAAACACGAGATCTTGACCGTCAATATAAACCTTCTTCAACGCATTCGTATTATGTCGTAAATCTCATAGAATCGTTAGATTTTCAATGTTAAGTTATTTGGTTATTACAAAAGTTTTGAACTTTTAGTCTCATTGTGCACTCTTCTTTTTTTTCAAAATTGTCAGCACTGTTTATCTGGTAATTTCTCTACTTGCGGTTGACAAAAAAAAAAATAAAAATAAAAAAACAACACGACCAGCTAATTGCAAAATGCCTTTCTTCACTGTAAACAAAAACTGGAAAGAGTAGGTAGAGCAAAAATTAAAATAAAATTTAGCTACGTACAGAGTACACAGTACAGATAAAGAACTAGAAAATCAGTTAGCATTCAAAATAATCAGAGCGACAACAGCAAAAAAACTATTGCCGAACGAATTCAATTCATTCATTCGGTCAGTGACTGACTGGCACTGGTACATTTGTACTTTGGAACAAACTCAAATAAAAACTTTGAAACTTGAGTGATGTTATCTGAGAAAAAAGATTTGTTTTTCTGACTCAGACGAAAAGATGAAAAGTTTTGTACAATCTACTCGTTTGCGTACCTGTTGTATACATGTGGATGTACTATCTCCTCCGCACGGGTGGTTTTCTTTTTTTTTCGGGTCGGCCGAAACGGATTTTATTTTTCTATTTTATGACTCTTTCGTGGTTAATCTTCAAATTGAACGCGGAACGCTATTAAAATTAGGCATGGTTTTGCTCACATCATTCATTTGAAACACGTTATTGCGTTTGCGATCAATGACCAACGCTAATCGCCACTGGCGACACGCTTAGACGCCGAATTCTTATCGCCTTAAGCAACATCTTCTATTTTAAATTGGGCAACCAATCAATCATTTAGGGGTCTCTAGTGTTTGCCTAGCAATTCACAAACTCGTAATTTCTTTCAAGATACTAATCGTCATGGAGGATAACACTTTCGATAGAATAGAGAGACCTACACAAACCATTTGCCTTTATAGAAAGAAACCTGGAAGAGGTGTACTTCGAAGCTCTTAGAAGCCCAACTGATAAATTCGATGTGATTTGTTGTGCCAACATTTTATTTTATTTTATTTTTTTGCTGGTTGGTTTTGGTTTGATGAGTAACAGACTTAGTTTGACGGTGAAAATAATGGGGTCAACTATGGGTTGACTTGTATGACATGTGAAAAGAAATGGATGGTTTTCAATTAGTTGTTGAAATCTACTTAACTCGCAGTGAAGAGCCAACCCAACCAGCAAAACGTTTTCTTTTTTCGTTTCTTCTTTGAATTTAATTATTTTAGCGTAAACGTAGGCAAGGCACGCATTTATGCTGACAAATTTTGACTGACACCTCATTGCGGCGCATAATTTTCTGTTTTTCGCTTGCGGCGCGGCATGTCAAACTGGAATTTGAACGCCCTCAATACGAAAAGCGAATAGTTTCTTGCCAAATGTCATGGTGTATATTAGCCTTCATACTTCATATTTGTCAGCGTGAAATTTAAAGAATTTTTTAACACGTGTCATTTAGAAAAAGCTTTATTTATAATCATGTATGTAAAATCAAACATAGAGCATTTGAATATATTTACTGAAAATGGAATATGAATAGAAAATAAAATAGAAAATCTGTCCAAAGACATTTAGGTAAAGTGGGTTATATAAGTGCTCAAGTGAGAGCTCCGCGAAGTCGCCCCCACTAAGGAAAAGGCCAGGGAGCATTATCATTCTGTGTCTTTGAATTGGTGCAAAATGATGGCTTCGTACGGTTCTGTTGCTTCTCGATTTTAAGTGATAATTCTAACAAGAAGCCCTACTACATGTGACTAAATTTCAAAAAAGAAAATTTTCTTGTGTAGAACATTTTATTTTAGCCTAAGGTGTTCTACTAACACAAAAGGCAACACGCTAAAATAATGGTTTTGAGTGTTGCATTGGTTTTTCAACTGAGTGCTTTCCCAAGTGTGGCAAATGGTAAGGAAAGCAAAAGGAAAGGGATGAAAGTAGGAACGCTTTTTCTTCGTTTTATAATAAATTACTTTTCCGAACGACCGCGTTCATTACAAATTGTGTTGGATGGTTTCAAGCCTGATACCAAATAAATAAACTCCGATCTGCCGCAGGGTTGGGTTTTGTTCCCGCCTATGTTCCTAATTTGTAAATTTCTTATGCTGTTATTTGTTTTGCAAACGACTCAACTCTCAGATTTTTGTATTATTTCCAATTTCACATCCTTGCTTTTCGGATGTAGATCAAGAACAGATGCGCCTGATTAAGTCATTAAATTCTGACCTTGACATCATTATTTTACGGGATGCTAAAAAAAACTTATGAATTCCATGCTTCAAAAGTCCAACGCTTTCTTTCGTTGCTTACGCTCAATATGTCCCCACTTCCATCGTGCATGAATGTGGCATCTACCTCAATGGAACTGGTAGCTGTCACTACTGTTTACACTACGGCATGTCCATGTACTTAAACGATAACCTTTCATGGAAAAAATTAATAAATTGAAGCCAAACCATGGCAAACTTTTTGTTTACTTTTTTCTAAGTGCATATGACAAGTTCCAATCACTTAGAAATAAAATTCACTGCATGTTAGTGCAGTGGATTTTATAAGTGTCGGTGTAAACCGAACATAATTTGCGTCTTAGAAGGGTACGACAACATCTAACTGATGAGCCCATTGCCGTACCTGGGCGAAACGCAAAAAGGAGTTGAGGCGATCTTCACGATGAAACAACTTTTCTAATAAGAAATTTATTTCTTTTTAGATTTTTAATTAAATTAAATTGTCAACTCCAGGACAAATCAACACGACAATAACTAAAAAATTTTTTTGTAATTGTTTAAAATCAATAAATTTCATGGAAAGACCAAATGTTTTAAGTCGTCAAAAATACTGCAAAGTTCAAAATTTCTTAAGACATCGCAGAAAACATTTTACTATTTCTGATTGGGCAACAATTTTTAAAGCCTCCATTCGCTCAAAGTTGGACTACCTTTTCCATGTTTAGTCAGGTGCTTTCAAAAATCCTTCCTCTGAGCGCTGTTAGTTACAAGATGGGGGACCGTCCGTAACTACTGCGTGCTGTTGTCATGTGTTATTTGTTCTATGTAGTATTTGTGTAGTTAGTCTTGTGGTGTATCAGCCAAATGGTCTTTGTCGCCCGGCTGCAACCCCCCTCCCCTACTCCGCAGATTTATGTGTGGAGTAGGTTTCATGTAAATGTAAATGTAAATCCTTCCTCCTACCTGATAGCGTTCAAAGCAGAGTCTTTAAAGCTGTTTAGTAGGATCGATTGATTCTTCACATTACACGATCTTAAAAGTAAGCCTTTTTTAAAACAGCAACATTAAAGGCGGTATTACACTATCATATAAATATGACAAGTTGACAAAAAAAATATGGCACAACATCGTCATATAAGTGTGATAGTCATATATATATGGCAGAATTTGTATGTCTCCATATAAATGACAATGATTCTAGAGCCATATAAATATATGGTGTAGTGTAATACAAAATCATAATTGTCACCATATAAGTATGTTCGACTTGTGTCAAGTCGTGTAGAAATAAAGGCATATTTCTTTCTTTTTTTTTTCATTATTATCTCTGTCTCTTTTTTCGAAATTTACATCTATGTACGAGTATGCATGTGCAATAAAATTTCAGATTTGTCATAAGCACTCCGTGCATTCAACGTACAAATAGAAATAAAGAAATAACTACAAATAGAGAAATAAAAATAAAAAAACATAGGATGCCGATTGTATGACAAGCGCAAGTCATATAAAATCAATCGATTTTTATATGGCTAGTTTATTACATTCATGCTTGCCATACTTTATATGGAACAGGCTGCCATATAAGTGTGATAGCGATACTTTTCTTTGTCATATAATTATTGTTTGCCATACAAATTGTCCATATATATATGACATAGTGTAATATCACTTGCAATATTTACAGAAAATATGCCCTTACCAGCAACTACGCCATTGCTCTTTAACGTAGGAAATTTCCTGACCGAGTGATCTATCAAAGAGGCAATAGAAATGGACCATATAGATTTTTTTTCACTACCCTAAAATTTTTTTCTTTGGAGCTACGTGAAAGAAATTTTTCGCTAAAATTTAATTTTTGAAGTTTTAGAGGACATACAGTCGTAAATGTGCGAATTTTAATGAAAAATTTCATGCAAAGAATGTGGTCATGCAAGTGTAGCTAAATACTTCTGCGACAACGGCTGGATGCTGAGAAGTATTTGTGTCTGCAACGGTTGCCAAAGCTACTTAGAACATGATCCAGGAATGTAAGGGCTCTTTGAATACGGTCGGAAAACTATATTCTTTGAGTCTCGTTTGGGTTCCATGCCATTACGGCATAATTGAAAATGAGATGGGCGATGAACTTACAACGCAAGATCTCTCAAGACCTTAACCGGCGCTTGTTGTGCCAGGGTCTTCAGGGCTTCAATCAACGATTGGATCTGTTAAGAACAAAACCGTAGATGGTATGTCTCAGATGCAAGATGCAACCAGACCAAACGTATGCTCCCCAAGGTTGATGAGAAAACTGCAACATTTTTCCTATCTTGTAACAGAAAAGACTGGAACGCTTACTGGCGTTGCAACAGGGCACATCTCTTTTGCCAAGCATCCAAACGTGTTAGACTCAAGTGATACCACATTCTGCGAATCCTTTGGAGAAGATGACGACAACATGGAGCACCTCCTTAGTGAAAATGCATTTTCTCGTATGGGGTCACATATACTAGGCCCAGACATGGTGAGAGCTTGTAACTTAGGCTCCTTATCGTGGCAGCGTCTTTTGGCTTTTCTACAAACGTCTGGAAAGCTTTAACAAAAGATGTTTGCTTTCTGGTAGTACAATGGATTGGTATTTAGGTCTGAGTGCTTCAGTTCGTATTCTAAGAACCTCCAACAGGAAAAAGTGTTGCCGTGACAACCATTTGGCTAGTATTGTTTTTCAGTGTTAATGGCACGCCCTTCGCTTTACCGCAAAATAAATATCCGATGTTTTTCCTCAAAATAATACTTATTTCTTTGGAAGATCCTCTACAAATCTAGAACAAACCTTTAAATGGGGAAAGTTTGTGAAAGAGTGTGTATAAAGAGTGACTTCTAGAATCTCTTTCGGAAACTCGTTTTACGAGGCTGTAAGATTCCAGAGCAATTTTTGAGTGTTCTGTATTGAAGATGGCACCAACCTGTGCTCATAATGACCTCTCATTCAGGAATTATGTGACGGTGATATTCCAAAGAGGAAGAGGAAATCTTACTTTCAATCAGTGCTGCTAATTCGAATGCTTTGCATTTCTTGACATTGATCTTAAGTAGGTTTTTCATTCAAATTAAGCTAAGTCTAACTTCATCAGAGCTGTACTTTGCTAAGTCGAATCAACTTTTGAAGCAAGCAAATTAAATCATTCTTCATGATATTATCACACTCCTTACAAAAAAGGAGTCAAAAAAACAAAATCAAAAACAGATTTATAGCTCGACAATCACCTCCAAAGTCCAAAGCACAAATTAATATTCGTGTCATGCGTTTTGTTTTAAGTAACAGTGCGTGTCTTTTCCCTGATTTATTATTTATATAAATTCCAGCATTTAATTACCTCACGAACTAAAAATTGATTTTATTATTTGATATACAGCCATTAAGTTCGCCGAAGCCGAAGCCATATCAATTGCCATTCAATCGACCATGAATAATTGAATCGAGAATTAATTTTTAAACAGTGTTAATCGCCGAGAATATCAGTGCTTTGGATTTAAGGATTTTAATACCTCGACAATGATAAAAGAAAAATAACCGCTCCAAAAAGAAGTCATTACGTTCGTCGAACTCAATTAAAAGGTTTCACTTCACATTCAAATTAAATAGCTTGCCAAAGTGTAATTCCGTGCATACGTGCCTTTGAAGCATAAATATGGAAACACAAACCAGTAAAATGTGTATACTGTTACAGTACTGTATAGTCACTTCCCTCACTAACCAAATCACATAACAATTACTTTTGTATCAAACCAGAGCCGAATTAGCTCCCACTTATTGTCAGGGCTGTGTTCAGTTCACATATCAAAGAAGTCATGAAATGGTTGGAGATTGGAGTATGAAATTACAAGTTCTTGACCTGTTTCCGTTTCTTTTTGCCCTTTACATGCCACCACTCTGTTAAGTTTGCTGTTTGATTTTGTTTTTCTCCTCTCTGTTAGCCTTCACATCTCTATAATCAAAGGATATTATCATTATTGCATATCAACTTCCTTCGAGAACGACAACGACAACAAAAAAAGTCGTATCTTAATTACCTAACCACACACACACACACACACACACTGCGGAATAAGTGCAGAGCATAAGCTGAAGTAGTCGATCCAGGCTCGAGCTAATGACTGTGGTCATTATGCCAAGCAAGGAGGAACACGAGAATGTCCGGCTGTTACCATCTGTCATTTAAATGGTAGGTGCGATAGAAGTAACAACACTACTTATATGAAACTTGTTTGTTGGAGATCCACAGGCCCAGGCCCAGGCACACACGTTTGTTATGGATAAAGTCAACTAATATTTGCGAAGCTGAGAATACGAAATTTGTCCGACACAGTTGGAGTTGATGAATAATCTGATAAACAGTTGTCAAAGTTGTTTTTTAGATAAGATTACTTTGATGGTGTGAGTGGAATGTGTGTGAAATTAGTAAGATTGAATGTTAAAACAGGGTGTGCTTCTTCAATGAAATTGTCTCCATTATTTTAAGACTCTATGCCAATTTTCGTAAAGAGATCGTATTTGACTTGCAAATATCCCAGCACTAACAACACAAAATCCATAATTTTATTCCATTCCTACTACATTCGAAGTGTCTTACCTTCAATTCTAATATCAAATCTAAGACTTCCCAAGGATATGCCTTTCCTTAATGCTCTCAATTATGCAGAACTAAAATGCCATTGAAATTGCATCAATTAGTTTTGAATTCCGCATTCCACTTTCCACATTGAACAGCTCCAACGAAGCATATCATCGAAATCAATCTTCAAACCAATGACTGTCAGTGCTGAAGTGTCCGTAATTTTGCACTACCTACTTCAATTAAATTCAAAAGCTAATGATTGTCATTCCAAGAGCAGTGAGTGTGGCGCTGCGTAGTATAAAGAACCCACCCACAAATTTATGCATCAATATACATATAAATTCCATTGTCGCATCAAGAAAACATAGAGTAGTAGGTTTGGTTATTCGTTTGAGTAGTACAGCGGCTCTATAAATTTAAATTCGAAATCATAAACGTTTCAATTATTGTATGTTCAAATTGTGTTGCACATGATGCATTCACAATTAGTTTTCGAAGGGTTACCAATGCGAAGTGTTATAGGAATTAAAGTTATATAATTTGGAAAGCTTTAAGACAAACGTGAAAGAGAATGTTAAAAAAATACACTGGAATCAAAACAAAATATCGCATGTATGACAACAAGAGGGCCGTGTTTAGCTCACAAGGTCGAAACCGAGCACACTAAGATGTTGTAGGCCAATGTTGCGAGTCATAATGCGTTGAATCAGTCTAGAGAGCCGGTAAAAGTTTCTTTATTTTGTAATTGGTTTTTTGAATCAATCAAAATTTCTTGAGCCTTGCAATGCTTCCATGAAACACTTTTACTGAATTTTGATTACGGTGAGTACATTTCTATTCATTCTCCGAGTCAAATTAAAAATAAAAATATGTGAATTTAGACTACACCACGGCAACCCAGTTACTACTTTAGCTTGTCTTAAGCAACCACCTGCGTACAAGGAATTCATGTATATCTGTTTTTGTTTTGTTTTGTTCATTTTTAATAAATTTACCCGATGCACGCATCACGCACAAGCATTTATCGTGTCGTATCGTTTGGAAGACAATAAGACAAACACAAAACTATAAAACAAGACACAGAGCCAAACATTTTGTGACAGATGACTGTCGTTCGGCGGCCACACTAATGAGTGCGACCAACTCGACTCAACTCGACTTGACAGTGATTTGTTTAATTAAGCAAACAAAACATGCAGCAATAAGACATTCAATGCAATTTAGCTGCGTTTTGTAGAGGTATGTCGTACATATTTGTTGTTTGACAAGCGTCCAATGTTTACTCGTTAAGGGAATACTAAAGATGGTAAGTGAACCCTTGTCAAAATGCATCTAGTGAACATGTCAGGAAACGTTGTATGATAATTTGTTGTATGTGGCTAAGAAAGATGATGAAGGGTATTCGGTATAGGTACCATGCGAAAATATGTCACTGTCAGAATGTGAGTGAATAGGGCTTACGTACTTATTAATATCTCACGAAGCTCTTTGAAGCCAGGTGTTCAAATTTCATCTTTTTTATTTTATTTTAATTGCTTTCACCAAAAATCCAAATTCGTGACTCTATTGTCAATGAGTTCGTTTTCGGAAACTTTAATTTCAGTAGTCACAATGTTTTTGTAACTGAATTTGGTTCAGGCTTGTTTCAATGACATTATCATACCGTGTGCATGTGCATGCTGAGGATTGAAATGCAACAAAAAGAGACATCACAAGGGTCTTTGAAGGGCAATTCAATTCAGCCCGACAAACGAACATAGAATAATTCAAAAAAGTTTGAGTTTTGAACGGAGTTTCTTCACAAAATTCAATGAAAGTGATGGAAATAGAGTTGGTGTTCAACTTCAACAGAGTGGGGAGCCCTGGGGGTCTAGCATTTCCCACAACCGTACTTTGTGAGGAATGGAGGGACCTACCTACAATTTTTGTCGATTCCAAACGGCTTTTTGAGAGATCGCTTTTCATGGTAATGAAAGTACCTACTATCGGAGGACTTTCCAATCCCACGCGAAAGGTGCGGTGTAGAAAAACATTTTTTGTTTTCTGTTAGGACTCGAACCTCCCAGGTAACAAGCAGACATGCTGACCATCAGGGACGACAGAAGGTATGGGGTGGGTGGGGTATAAACCCCACCTAACTTTTCTGAGCATGGGGTGCACCCCACCATCTTTCTGGCCTTGGAAATATTCCAATTTTCTAAGTTAAATGAGGCAATAAAAATGTTATGAAATTATGAATATTTTTATACTAATTTTTGCTTGAATCATTTATTTATCGATCACAGACTCAACGTTATGAATTATTTCTTATCCTTTTTTTCTCCTTGATTTTAGTCTTTTTTTTTTTTTTTAAAATATAATAAAACGTACGTTTCACGGAATATTCATATATGTGTACACCAGGCACGAGACGTGACATTTTCGTTTGCGGAAGCACTCAAAATAAAACCAAAAATTTGGGACTCAAATGAGACCCGCACTCCTTTCCATGCCTTTTGGACGCTTTCGCAAAATTTTTCATGTCATTAAATCCACCCCTATTCCATAATCATTTTTCATTGTCACAATAATAAATAATTATATTAAATTAATAAAACTAAAACAAATACCTAATTTTACTCTACCATGCTCCCCACCTAAAAAAAATATTGTTCTGCCGCCCCTGCTGACCATTATGCCATCGCCATGGGCACATAATAGAAGTATGGTTTGTGCTCTGTTAATTTATTTTCGGTTCTGCAAACTACCATGGTCTTTCTTTGGAAACTCATATATATTGAAGGGGCAGTGAAAACATTGATCTGCCATTATGCTGGCGGCCATGTTGGTTTTTTCATAGTTTAATCTATTCTACATACCGTGGTACCCGCGGTGTGATGGATAGCATGTCCGCCTGTTAATCCAGAGGTTCGAGTTCGAATCCCAACAGAGGCAAAAATGTTTTTTCCACGGGTATCGCCTTTCGCGAGGAATTGGCAAGTCCTCCGTTAGTATTCATTGCCATGAAAAGCGCTTTCTCGATAAGCCGTTCGGAACCGGCAGAAAATTGTAGGTCCCTTCCATTCCCTCATAAGGCATGGTTGTGAGAAATGCGCTAGGCCCAGGGGCTCCTCGCTCTGTTGCGCCACCCTATTTATTTATTTATTTATTTAATCTATTCTAGTCAAGTAAGTCAAGACCTTTTTATTGACACCCATATTGAATGTCATGTAAAAGAAAAATGAACCTGCCATTTTGTTGGCGCTCATATTGGGTCTCGATTTTAGCTAATGATGCTCTTTCATTGGAAACCTACATATAAATTGAGGAAGTAGAGAAAATATACGAAATTTGCTATTTCGCAGTGGCGGCCATTTTTGGTTTATAGTGATACCAAATTAATTGAATTTTATTGTAATCAGAACTTCTACAGTGCTTACTAAATTTCAAATTAGTCAACAGAAACGGTGTCAAAATCGCAATTACTGTATTGGACCAAATAAATAAATAAACAAGCATTGCAAGCTAAAGGCTTGAAGTGGAAGATTCTGGTGACTCTTATGTTTAAAATTCTGAACACTAGTAACTTTAAGCAGAACCTAGGTTCTGTGTAAATAAAACAAAGATTAAAACTGCTCATAAAAAATGGTCTCTAGAAGTTGCTGTTTCTTAATTACAGTTTAGAATACATCAACATAAACTGCTTGTCGCTTTTAATGATATGCTTAGGTACATTTATGGTCTGTGGAGAACCCAACTTATTTCACATTATCACAAATTAGTCCTTGGATGCACGCTGCAGCAATGCTTGAATGCTAGATGCTGCATATTTTCGCACAAAGTTATACAAAACAGAACACCGTCCTACATATATGAAAAACTTCAATTTACGCAATCTCATAGAACGTTAAATCTATTGACACCTACCTTCAACTACTTGAACTCTTTACGGCTATTTATTGTGCATGCAACAAAGCTTTGGAATTTACTTCCAGTAACAATCAAACGAATAATTGGGGCAAGCAACTTCAAAACTGCAGTCACGTCTCATTTTTCTTGAAAAGTTGTAACCAAATTTAGGAAGTAACACATTTCAAAATCTTAGTTATTATTTATGGAGTGCATTTTGCTTTAAATTTAATTTTAAGATCAGATAAATTTATTATACTTAAAATTACTTCACTTCATATCAAACATCTTACAACCTTTATTAGAATAACTCAATTTCTAACCATTTTTTTTTCTTTTTTTTTCAGGTAAGTTTCAAAAACATTCGGATCTGTATTGCTGTAAAAATTGGTTTGTGTGGGACTTATAATCTTATTTTATTTTTTTATAGAACAAAACGTAAAGGGTTATTTTTAAATGCATTTAAATCTTAACTCTAGATTTCAAGCCCGTAGACCATCGACGACGTGTTGTTTTTGTAGATTATAAAGTAAAAATAAAATAAATAAGTTGTCGCAACGAAGCTCAAGGCGTTTCACATTTCAAGGGCAACCTAAAATTTTTTAAAAAAATTTTGCGGCTCAATGGCAATTCATTATTCTTAGACGTTGTCACTTCATTGTTACAGGCCATACCAGTGGACAATTTTATGTTTCTGGGATTCAAACGTCTAGAAATGCATTGAAGTAATTTGGAATTTCATCGAAAAACTGTCCTGATTTGTAAAACCAATTTATACTTTTGAAAAACTAACCCAAGAATTACTGTTGAGAAACCACCCCAACGTGTGACTGGTGCGGTGTGCAGGCTTTGGTCTGTCCTGGTCGTTGTGCCTATAGAGTTAATCAAGGTTTCCTTGACCATGAACGCTTAGCTGTAAAAGTAAAACCTATTTACCAAAACATATAATAGAAGCAATCTACATTTTCTTACAGCATCTTTTGATGAATTTAGCTACAATAAGTTCTGAAATCTGGCAGTTTTTTTTATGACATGTTCTGGTTTTCAATCTGACAATACTTTTATCAGAGTTAGTCTTTTTGACATTGCAGCTATCAATTGATATATCCTCGGTTTGGTTTGCCATTTTATAGCTGCATGACTACTGTGAACTGCGTACGTTCGGTAAATTGTCTCGAAACGAAATCGCTGTTGATGCCGATTTGAACATAATTCCGAGATTTAAACCTGTGAGTTACCTCCAATATCAGGCGATTTGACAACGCTGGACATTTTTTTTTAGGATTATGTGAAGTTGTTTTGCTATGCAGAAGAGCCTGAGATGATAGACACCACCTTCGAAGAAAAAGCCTCAAATGCTGCAAAAAGTAATTCAAAAATTGGGCCTCTGTGCTGGAAGCTATCCAACGCAGCCGACGGGGTCACTTCCCCTATATCATTTTCGAAACATAATGCCAAACGCTAAATTTAATTTAAAAGCTACATTCTTGGCCAATACATTCTATTAAATGCGTTTTATTTCTTTTTGAAAACCACACGTCTAAAAAACACCTTCAAAAAGAACCACCGACGCGACGGGCGGATCACTAGTGTGAAGCAGACAAGTGGGAGAGCTGTGACCCTGAGATCACGATGCTCATAACGTGAATATATAGGATACACTCAGAGAAAAAATCCCATAAAATCAATAGGAAAACTATTGTTCCAATAGTTTTCTACTATTAAATTTGGTCAATGGGATTTGTACTATTATTTCAATGGTTTTCATACCATTATGTTTAGGTGATGTGAAATAATAGATTCATACTATAAATTCAATGGTATATCCTATAAAACATTCTATTATTTTATTTCGAAATTCGAAGTTAGAATAATTTCGAACACACACCTTAATGGTTTAATACTATTGAAGTAATAGTATGATACTATTGATATAATGGTATAAGACTATTAATTTAATGGTGTAATACTATTAATTTTATAGTACTGTACTATTAATATAATGGTATCCTACTATTAATTTAATGGTCCAATACTATTCATTTTATAGTACTGTACTATTAAAATTATGGTATTTTACTATTAACTTAATGGTAGTATACTATTAATTTTATAGTGCTGTACTATTAATATTATGGTATCTTACCATTAATTTAATGGTGTAATACTATTCATTGAATAGTACTGTAGTATTGATTTTACAGTATCGTACCATTAATTTAATGGTAGTATACTATTAATTTTATAGTGCTGCCCTATTTATATTGTGGTATCTCTCCATTAACTTAATTGTATAATACTTTCACATTTAAGTATTGTACTTTTAATAGTAAGTTATCGTACCATTGATTTTATACAATAATACTATTGATTTAAAAGCACCAAAAGCATATTGATTTTTCTGAATAGTATTTTACTATTGGTGACTATGATTTAAAGCTGAAACCGAAATTAAACTTTTATTAATATTCACTTAGCTTACCAAACGCCAAACTTATCCACAAACTGTTAAAAAAAAACCCTATTTATTATATAAGCAGCAAAATTTGCAATTTTTTAAATTTTATTTATTTTGTATAACCATAACATTTTAAAAAAAAATACTTTTACATGTTAATTGATTAAATTAAATTAAATAATTTTTTGTTAGTCTTAACACTTTTAAGTTACTTGAATAAGATTTACTTTACTTACTTACTAAATATTTCACATTTTAATGGGATACCATTAAAGTTAATGGTATATACTATTAAAATTGAACACTAATGGTATCCATACCATGAAAATATAACGGGACTCTGGCGGGGCCTGATATTATAGAATTTTAGATTCTTGAAAAATTATTGACAAAAAACATTACAAAATCTATTATTTTAACAAAATTGAAAGTACGGAATACCTGACTTATTTTCGATTGACATATGTACATATACGTAGTTAAAATTTAATCACTTTTTTTTGTATTTAGCTCACTACAATGCTCTGATAAATTGTATAAGTTTCTCAATAGGTCTGCACTCACGGACAATAACGAAACGAATGTGGAGAATTTGAAGAATTTTTAAAAAAATATTTCAGATTTTAATGGGATACCATTAAAGTTAATGGTATATACTATTATAAGTGTGAAGTTTTAATAGGATACCATTAAAGTTAATGCTATATACTATTAAAATTGTACACTAATGGTATTCATACCAAGAAAATGGTGACGCCTGATAGTATAGGGTTTTAGATTATTGAAAAATTATTAACAAAAAACATTACAAAATCTACATATTATTTTGAAAAAATTTAAGTTAGGAATACCTGACTTATTTTCGATTGAAATATGTATACATACATTGTTTAAATTTTTATCACTTTTTTTTGTATTTAGCTCACTACTATTTTACTTACCTTCCATTACTTACCTATGCATTTTGAGAAAAATTGTAACTTCTTTAACATGAACTCCAACAATTCAAATATCAATGCTTAAGCCCGTCAGCAAAGATAAATTGCGTTAAACTTTCGAAAATATATTAATTCTATTTTATGATAATATTAACAGGACTGGATTAGTTTTATTTTTACAACTGGAGTTTTTGAGATTTTATTTTCACGAACACTACGAAGTAATATGTATGAAGTCGAAAAGTAATTTTTGGCAGTCCCTTCGTCGTCCTATGTCTTTTTCTTTTCAAAGGCAAACGAAATGGCTTCGAGGATTTAGTTGATATTAAGACTATAGTATATACGATTAAAACCAATGGTACTTGTCTTTTTAAAACATAAAATATCTAATAGGATCCACCATTAAAAATTACTTTTCGAATTTCGACAGAGTTGATAGTACGGTACTATTAAGACTATAGTATATACGATTAAAACCAATGGTACTTGTTTTATTAAAACATAAAATATCTAATAGGACTCACCATTAAAAATTACTTTTCGAATTTCGACAGAGTTAATAGTACGGTACTATTACAACTATAGCATATACCATGGAAGCCAATGGTATTTGTCTTATTAAAACGTAAATTATCTAATGGGATCCACCATAACAAATAATTTTTCGAATTCCGAAATAGTTAATAGTACGATACTATTAATACAATAGTAAATACCATAAGTTTAAATAGTATTTACTATTAAATCAATAGTTTCTGTCCTATAAATAATAACAGTTTCAAAACTATTAATACAATGGTACAAAACTGTTGAAATACTATTAAAAAGAGTTTTTTTTTCATTAATGGTAGTCCCATTACCGACTTATGGGATTTTTTTTCTCTGAGTGTATAGCATAGAAAAAGGAAAAACTATAAAAGCCGTAGGGTTTTCGGTTTAATTTAGTTGCTGGTGTTATTTGTTATTATTATTCAAGGAGCATCTCAAAGGGACCTAAAATATTTCGCCGCTTTTCATTGCAGATAGAGACATTGAAAATCATACCATGCTCCTGAAATCCGCAAATTTCCACCCAATAAGCAGTCATGCTCACCACTACGGCACGGGAACCATATATACTTGAATTAACTTCGTCGTTTTAATAGCTAACGATTTCAGCCTTTTTTTATTAAAAAGAAAGTTTCTATGGACTGTCGTTAAATCATGTACCTTTAAGTGGTTCGAAGAAAAAATTGTTGGTCCCCTCCATTCCCTCTTCGGGAATATGTAATTATAAGAAACACGCCAGTCCCCGTGGCTCCCCATTCGGTTGCGCCACCCTATTTATTTATTTATTTATTTAACCCTTCCCAGCTCTCTATGTCCTGTACTGTGTGATAAGTGACTCACCCTTTATACAATTTTACTTTTTTCATAACCGCAAAGCAAAGCGAACATAAATCAAAGACAAATCCAAGCCTATATATTTATTTTTATACAATTCCATAAAAATAATAACAAATTATTCAAGTCGCAGGTGGATTGTGTTTATCACATTTCCTACACGGAAATATGTGATTTACTTTTTGTCTCATAATGTCACAGATTTGACTTTAATCCCCCTCTAGAAAAGACCCCAATCCATAAAAAAAAAGAGAAAAAACAATCAAAACAGCAAACCACTCACATCACTCGCGTGTATTGTGCGTTTCGTCTGTGAGAAATTAAAACCACACAAAGCACATAGAACACACATGTTTGAATTCCCAGGGCAGTAGCACAGCAAACAAACCAACAAAAAGAAGAAATAACTTTTCTAACAAGCACCTGCGCTACACAAAACGATAAATAAGAGCCAACAAATAAATAACCTCGAGTAGAATTATCACCTAAGTCCCTGGCGACCGCTCACACTAAACCACTAAACCCATAAATTCAATGGCTAAAAGCTACACAATGTGCCACCTTAATTTACCTGCTGTGTATTTATGCGAGATGTGTTCGCACTCTAATTTCAAAATAGCTAAACGGTCCAAATCCATGGGACTTCTATTTCGGGCCGATACAAGATACGCGGAACAATATTTTCTGCTAATGCTCAAAGCTTCGACAACTAAATATCCTGAACGGAAATGTTCAGCCCACCAACGCGCATCAACAAATGCATTTTGGGGAAATGAAAAAGCGAGTCAATACCTACATCCCTACATACCTATGCTTTGCCCACCTATAGCTTTGCTCCTTGATGCATTCTCGTTTGCCACTATAATGGTGCCATTTAAATTATGTTTTCAATCGAAAAAGACTTTTTTGTCTCTTGTCGCCATATCAACGATGCTTGATAGCTCATAGGGTTTTCCAGAAGCTCCATTTCGGAATTGATGCAAATAATGTTGAATAATTAATTAATTGGAAACTTCGGGTGCATCGTTTTTCGAGTGAAAATTGAATTCTTTTTTTTTTTTTGATAATTAATTTAGCGGAAACGTATCGTTGACAGTTTGCAGGAGGGAAAGATAAACTTTATCCTGCAAGCAACTATTCTTAGCTGTTGTGGAGAGTGGAGATAATTTCTCATTGGAAGTGCACCATACCGCAAATGAGTCGGAAAACCTCAAGTTATTTTTCTCGATTAATTAGTTTTGAATAATGATGGGGATGGGTAAATCAAAAAAAGGATAGTTGGAAAAGTTTAATTGTCTTTTACTTTTTGAGGGTTGAGACTGATTATATTGAATAATTCCAGTGGAGTTTTAATACCACCAAAATGAATAAAACTACTAAAGTGGAAAACTTGTTGTTGACATAAAAAAGCGCATTTATAGATCTGCATGTTAAAGTGTGTATATGCGAGATCATTATATGCATTATGGAGTATTGTTCTTTCGAAACGGCCGAGAGTTTCCTCATCCGATTTCGATAAGGTTCATGCTTCCGCACCGTAATGAAAAACTGGGATGATCAAGTCCTTAAAAAGTGCGCTTGTTTTTTGTAGAAAAGGTTTTGTTCCTCTATTGCCCTCTTTACTCAAAAAGCAGCGGTTGGCAAGAGTTATTCCCCGTTTGTTCTCCGCACTAATGTTGTTTTCAGTGTCCATAGCGGATTCTAGGTAAACGCAGTCCTTAACTACCTCGAAGTAATGTCTGTCTATTGTGACGTTATGTTCAATTTGTCGGTGTTCGGAGTGTCCTTCTTTGATGACAACCATATACTCCGTTTTACCCTCATTAACCATAGAACCCGTTTCTGCCGCTCCCGTTACAATGCACGCAAAATCACCTACAACGTCGCTTTCCCTCTTAGCATTACGTCATAATTCGTCTGCGCAAACTAGCAACTAGGGAGACTTTTGAAAGATTGTGCCTCTGGTGTTGACGTTTGAAGTTTGTACAATCTTTTAAAGTATATGATGTTGAAGAAATCGATTGACAGTTTGCTGACTTGCCTACAGCCGTTTTCGAGATCAAAGGTGTCGGTGAGTTCTTTACCGACCTAGGGGGATCAGTGTGAACTCTCCATAGTCATCCTGCAATAGGCGTACGAGTTTTACACGGGATCCCAAAATTAGACATGTTTCTGTACAGCTCCTCTCTGTAACAACTGTCATATTGTCTATTGTGGACCTATCAAATTGTCCACGTGGGGTTTCAGACGTTCAGTTATTACAGCAGACAAGATCTTATATGCGACGTTAAGGAGGTTTGTTCCTATATATTTGGCGCAATTGTGAGGGTCTCCCTTTTTAACGATCGGACATTCGATACTGTTGTTCCGTTCATCGGGGATACTTTCTTCAGACCATATCATGCAGATCAGCTGGTGCATGCTCCTTCCCAACTAATCTAATGCTGCCTTGAAAAGTTCGACATAAAGGCCATCTGCGCCTGCAGTTTTGTTTGGTTTAAGTTTGCATAGGGTAAGCCAAACTCCTTCTAGGTCGGTAGAATGGCATTCTTGATTATTGTCAAAATATTCTGCCTGAAAGTGGAATCAGTGTCTACATCGCCGATAAGCAGTCTGCAGAATCGGTCTTTCCAGAGCCTTAATACCGACTGCGTATCTATTACGATGTTTGATTGCTGGTCTTTACAGACTTAGACTCGGCGTTTGACACCCTGGCAAGAACTTTTTACCTTTTAGTAAATAGCTGCCTTTGAAATCAATGTAGGAAATTTATTGCAGATTGATAATCACCTTACGTAGAGCAAGAGCAAACGATTTTGACGACCAACTATCACCTTAAGTCATTCCACCACTGAGTCTTTTATATTCTGACCACACAGTCAGTGAGGACCTTTACAATTTAGGTTTAATTAGCTATGTATCTTAAGTTTGAGCTGAAAGTCTTATTCTATTCGATTATTTATTAATCCAGTCCGTTTTCTTTGCTCATCAGAACTTTTTTATACAAAATTCACAAGTGTCCTTTATGCATCCCTCACGGTGCCATATTATTAATTAATTAAAACGATTTCATTGGAAATTTGCCCCATTTTCAAGTTTCATGTTCATTCAAAACTAACGAAAAAAAAAAAAAAAGTATTTCTAAGTTTCTACGATTTCAAATAGTTCTTTCTACACCACCTGTTCAAAAGTTTTAATAAAGAGTTTAAACAAACTTTCCCCAGAAGCCTTCTTTCCATTAAATTCAAGAAAATCTTTCCAATTAAAAAAGTTTTCATGATTTCCACTCTTTATAGAAAACCGCTGATTGCTTGTTGCACCTTCACGATGTCCTTATAAGAAAAGCCGATTAAAACTTTTCTTGTACAAAAATCGATTGAATTTCATTCGACATAGGTATAGCTCTTCTTTCCGATACAAATTGTATACTCTGTTCTGTGTGCGTGCTTGAGGCTCATTTATTTCAAATAAAGTAACGTAAGTTTTTCAAAGCTGTTTGTTAGAAAATCGTTGAATTGTTAATAATTCGACGTGGAAGGAACAGAAAGAAGTTGGTTTAGAGGTTTGTGCTGGAGTGCAGAACTTGTAAAATGGACTGTTAGTCGCACGGATTATTATGTAAAGTGACGTTTTTTGAAGTAAGAAAAAAAAACTCCTTTCAACTCACCAAGTCTAGTCCCGAAATAGAAGTTTTTCGCTTTCGTTGAATGTGAACTAAAAATATGACTACCACTCACCAAATAATTGAATCCAATCGTTTAGAAACCACTACAAGTGTAAGAAGCGAATAAAGCGTTTCTCTAAAATAAAACATCCTCTTTGGTTTGTAAAGGTAAAACGAAATCTTCCCTTGACAACGCTTATATCCAATCCTTTCTTCTCGTTTGCTTCCAAACACAGAAATGAATAAAAAAAAAATAAAGCAATAAAAACTTTCTGCCAAATTGCTGTTTTGATTGTCCCTTTGTCATCACATTTATCATTCAAAAATATGTAGTTGAAATAAAAAACTCATTGAATGCGTTCAGCTATGAAAAATTATAAAATGTCAGAACAGAGAACGGAGTTAGTGACGGGGAAGGAAATTTAATTCAATTTGAGGACTTCAAATCTATTTTATCCTTCCGCAAATGAAAAAAAGAATTTTTCTTTCATTAAACTTTGTCTAGATGTCTGTGAAATAAACTTCATGGAGAATGGAGTAGCTCAAACATTTGGAGAGGTAAGACAATGAAATCATTGTTCACTGTCGCCCGGCTAGCTGATGAATATTTTATAAGGTGCTGCAGCAAAAATGCTTTTGAAATTCTGTCTCAGCGATAGGTTAAGTGGGTCGGAAAAGAGGCTTTTTCCGGGTTGAAGGAACAACTAAAATTTAAATTTGTGCAACTTGAACAGTTTTCAGAAACAAAAAGGTTTTTTTTTGAAACGGTGCTGCAATTATATCATAGCTGGTTATCCAAAGTGCTTCCACTTACTTTTCTGCCAAGGAGAAGAAAGTTTCAACCAAAGCCTTTCATGAATTTCTTTACGAATTGAACGCACATTCAAACTTTTTTCATCTTCTGATGGCCGAAGCCACATCATTTTAAAATGTGTACAATTTTGGCAGGTGGAAATGTTCTTCTCCCCACATTGACATTGAATAGCAAATTCTTGAAAACCGCCACCTACACCATTTGAAGATCGCCTATACCCACTCTCGAAAACATTTCAAACGCATCTTCTAGCAACTTTAAGAATTCCACTTGAACATTGAAAACAAAAATGTTTACAGTATTTTTGAAAATATAAATATTAAATGCAATAAACCGTTGCCCGAATGTCCACACACCATTCGTGCGTATAAGCATCTTTTCTAGGCATCACAGGTATGCCATAGACACAGTCAGATACAAAAATACGAATGGAAGAAAACACACTCTGAATAAATAGCCGAGGAAGCAGAAGACCTGTCAGTCAGCAAATATAAAATGAAATTCCTCTCTGCTACACGAGCATACGTATATAATTTATATATTAAATAGAAAATTCTGTGTACCTACGCAAAACCCATCATGTGTTTTCTGTTAGCCAGAAAGTATTTGCATTTCCATGCCAAAAGATGGGAATAGAAAAACACCTCGGGTGGATTTCTAAATCACCACATCATTAAAACATGAACTTACTGAAAGCTGGGCTTGTGTTTTCAAAAAGAATACCCCAAGAAGTTCAACCCGCACTAACCTCACCGAAGTGTTAAAAGAAATTAGCTGGAACAGAAAGCTTGTTATCTTATCTTAATCGTAGATGAGTTAGTGTGTGTAAACAGCAGATTACTCTGTCGTCTGTCGTCTTTTACGAGATAAGATTTGGCTTTCGAGAGCAAATTTGAATTTCCCAGAATAGCCCTTTTGTTGGTTTCCAAAAAAGAAGAAAAAAAAAAGGTTAAGGGACTTGTATATTCGGAGTAGAATAAGGTTTTATTAGACGAGGGCCTTGAAGTATTCCGCAAAGGTAAACATTGCGTGTAAACAGTTTTGCCGGAAATGTACATAAACCACTCGAATGCCTTCTATACACTCGTGTGTTTGTTTGCATCGATAACCGCTATATGCTCTGTAATTGTGCTTAATTGCGCTTCTGCTTCATAGCTCTTTCGTATATCTTGTTTGAGGAATGTGTCAATATTTGTTTCGAAATGTATTGTTTTAGTTAAATGAGATGAGCCAGTACCTACTCGTATTTTCCTTTAATTTATTTTTCCACTTTTATGGCTGAATATTTCTTTGCAAAAGCACTCAAACATGCTCTCTGTGTGTGAATGGTGTGCGTTTTGAATGATGCAGTTGATAAAGGTACCTCAACCTACTTCAATGATAATATTTGTGCATGCAAACTCGCACTTGGGGAGAGAGTGATTAAGTCGGTTTGTTGGCTTATGGCTTGTGAAATCATGTGAGGAGATTGCCTACAAATGGTTGGAAAAACCACTTCCATACCGTAGTTGTGCGGCTTCAAAGGTGTCTAACATTTTGACTTATGATGCAGTTATCTAGTCTGAACATTGAATTTTGATGAGTTTTAGTGAAAGTTTGTAGAAATTGCGTGTAACAACGCGACCTCAACAAAATTCAAATTGAGTCGATAATATTTTCTGAGGGCATTGGAAACATTTGCAGTCTAACTTTTATCAGTTTTAGTCGTAGCGTTGTAAAAAAAATGTCTTGGGAGTTTGAATTTTGATAACAGTCACTTTTTGGCCTCTTTCTCTAGGAATTGGGCAGATTCCCGTATTAAAAGACGCCGTTATTTGATCCCAATTTAAGGCCGTTAAGGTTGTTAAGAAAATCTCCATTAAATCGTTTTTTAAGCTTGAATAATCCACCGCATGCATCATTACGAAAGTGAGATCGAAAAGCGAATAATATTTTCAAATCCAGTCGGGAATGAAAGTTTATAAGAGGCTCAACGTCCTAATTTTTCTTTCCTTTGAATTATTTAAATACTTCTCCACACAGAGTCTTTGTCGCTGTCGTAACTACAATATTGGTTTGGAAGGCTCCCCCACCTTTAGTTTATTTGAAACATCGAAAATTCAATTCGAAAAATACGACGAAATCATCGAGACATGTTCATTTTCATTGGAAGAATCGACGAATTGTCTATCTTCTGTCTTCTGTTTGCCAAAATTAAAAATTTCAGATCTCTTCTTTTACATTTTGTCGGGGCTATAGACGTTGTGAATCTGAAGGTATGGTAGCTGTAGTGATCCGTTCGCTATCCTCCCATTTTTGGATTGTTTCATGTCTGATGACAATCAAATACAGATGTAGCAGCATCTGTCTAACAGGAATGTGTTAGTCAGCTTTTTTCTCTTGATCTCTTCTTAAAGCATGACAATACCAACTGAGCCAGTCGAACTCTATTTTTCCAAGATGGTATAATAGAAACCGGTGCCGTGACATTGTGCCAAGCGACATTATGCCAAATGTAGAAATTTGGCACAATGACGCTTTTGCAGAGTGACATTGGGCCAAACTTTAGGGTTTGGTATAATGACGGTAGAAGTGCCATTTGGCCAAATTAGCTAGTGACATTGGGCCAAATGTAGAAATTTGCATCATCATTGTCATCGGTGTTCACAGTCCTTTGCGGCATGACTAAAGGGATTATTGGCTTAATGACATCTAAGAAACTCCCACGCTTATCATTCATAGTGTGAAGATCTGATGTATTCAAATGTTTTGTTTTTGAGCATAAGATAAAGTTATAGTAAGAAATTCGCCTGTGTGTGTAAAAGATGTGTTCTTACTTAGTTCAATTTTAAGATATTAGTGATGAACTTAAAAAAAAATCTGCAGCCGCCGCGCCGCCTTAAGTACAGAAAAGGAAGCTAAAAGCGAAGCGGAAAAAAATTTGGCAAGGGGAGTATGGGTTTGTGTTCTGAAAATTAAAAAATTTGGCGAATTTACATTTTACAAACATTACTATACAGAAAGAAACGAGTGACAAAAATATTAGTATTTTAGTAATGCACAATTGCACAGTAGGTATACTGAACCCTCTTACGTAATCTTACGTAATCCGAATATGATAGAATACTGAACGCACTGTAAGATATAGGGAGGTACTTATGCAATTACAATTACAATTTTGTAACTTTTACCAATTTTAAAAATAAATGTAGCTTCCACTATAAAAATTATATTTAACCCAGAAACCAGGGTTGCGAGTTTATGAATTAAAAAATCCGTAAGCTATAAGCTAATAGTAAGCTTCAGAATTGAAAAATATTTAATTCACAAGCTAGTTTGTGAATTGTGAATTGAGAAAAATTCAATTCATAAGCTAGTTGGAGAATTAAGAATTGAGAAAAATTCAATTCATAAGCTAGTTGGAGAATTAAGAATTGAGAAAAATTCAATTCATAAGCTATCTTGTGAATTATGAATTGAGAAATATTCAATTCATAAGCTAGCTTATGAATTGAAAAATATTCAATTCACAAGCTAGCTTGTGAATTATGAATTGAGAAATATTCAATTCATAAGCTAGCTTATGAATTGAAAAATATTCAATTCACAAGCTAGCTTGTGAATTATGAATTGAGAAATATTCAATTCATAAGCTAGCTTGTGAATTGAATATTTTTCATAAGCTAGCTTATGAATTGAAAAATATTCTATTCACATGCTAGCTTATGAATTATCCGCATTATGAATTGGTAATTCATAAGCTAGGTTGTCAATTGATTTTTTTCCTATTCATAATAAACTCATAAGCTAGCTTATGAATTGGATATTTTTCAATTCATAATTCGGATAAGTCATAAGCTAGCTTGTGAATTGAATATTTTTCAATTCATAATTCACAAATAAGCTTTTGAATTGAATGTTTTTCAATTCATAAGTCATAAGCTAGCTTATGAATCGAATATTTTCAATTCATAATTCACTAACTAGCTTGTGAATTGAATCTTCTCAGTTCATAATTCACAAACTAGCTTATGAATTGAATATTTCTCAATTCTTAATTTACCAACTAGCTTATGATTTGAAATTTCTCAACTCACAATTCTCCAACTAGCTTATGAATTGAATTTTTCTCAATTCACAGTTTACAAACTAGCTTGTGAATTGAATCTTTCTCATTTCATAATTCCCAAACTAGCTTGTGAATTGAATATTCTCCAATTCAAAATTCTCAAAATAGCTTGTGAATTAAATCCAGACTTAAGCTAAAAATTAGCTTAAGCTTTTACAACCCTGCCAGAAACAAGTGAATCTGACACGAGAGAGGACGCTAGTGAAAGTTTGAGAGATTCTTGGCTCAAAGCTCTTGAGACTTTGAAATCAATTAAAGATGATTTTACCCAAAGCTTGTAACGCGACAACAAGCGGTGGGAAGTTCTTTTGAATTTGGAGGCACTGTAAACGACGGTAATGGTCGTTGTGTGGAATGTTTTATTGGAAAGAATAAACAAAGTAAAACTAGAGCTGAGATATGATCACCGTTATCGATCTTTACAAATAACTCAATTTCAAGTATCTCAAAGAAAATTCCAAAGAATTAAGAGTATCGAAGCAATATACCACAGAGAGGTCGGAAAAACACAATAGACTTTCTCGTCTGTGATATCAATAACGAATTTAACGAGAAGATTCCGTTCCTTACCAATAAAGAGATTTGTTTCCTGGACGGAAAAAGCCATTTCGTTGGAAAATATATCCTTGTGATTTAGAAAATGATTTATAGTTCAGGAATACTTACACTTGATGAGACCAGATTGTGGTTCACTGAAAAGTCTATTTTTGTTACTGCGATAATGGAATTTTTTTTGGAACATTTATCCAAACTTGGATAAAAAACGTCGCTTGGCTCTATGAACGCCAGATGTTCAGATCATGCTTGAAGCGGATAAAAACAATCTACGATCTACTTTAAGTCAAGAAAAGTTTGACTCCTCATCTCTGTTGCGCATAGAGTCAGAACTAATGAACAAGATGTCATTAGGGCATATTAATGCTTTTGCGAATTTAAAATCTTATTAATTAAACTGTCAATGCATTGGAAAATATTTAACAAAAGCAACGTTTACCGACTACACATGATTTTGTATTTGCTCTTTCTTATGATGTATTTTTAAGGCATACCTTTTCCCACCTTATACTAAGTACATGCTGCTGATTTTAGGTCAGCAGTAAGACCTTAACTAAGTTGTGGGCTAGGAATGAATGTGTAATCTAGGAACTGGCACAACTATCCCCTAGTCCACATTCATACTAATAACTTCAGGAATACTTACACTTTCAATACTAGTAACTAGTTAAATGTAACCAAAGCTATATAATTATTTGTCAATCTGGCAGACGGCAATGCCATGCTATGTCTGATATTGTATATTATTAATTGTTTTTAAAAAATATTGAATAAAAATCACTAAATCTATCTACTAATAACTTGAAAAAGACAATGTAATGAAAACGATAGAACACAAATTATAAAGTTGCAATTTCAGAATAAATGCAATGATTATGATTGCGAACTAATTCGTATCGTATTGAATTTCAAAGGTCAGTTGGGGTGGCAAAAATTGAATAGCCTTATAGCAAACAAAGAAAATTTTGAGTACACTTATCCTACCGATTTACTCGTTTTATACGACTTCGATTTAACACGGTTCATAAACTAATGAAATTCGGAAAATTTTTAAAAATGGAAGTGAGAATATATCAATCAAGAAGAAAAAGCTGATAGTTCCTCAAAGTGGTAGCTAAAAAAATTTCGAACATACCTGAAATTGTTAAGTTTCAGCAATTACTTTTTGAAAATTTTTGGTTTTTTTTTTTCACTATTACATACGACATAACCCCATTTTTGTGCAAACTATACCTACCTAGTTAAAAGTTTCTGGATATGTTTTACTCTTATTCTTGCGCATTTTTTTTTTTTTCGTTTTACACGTTTTTGAAAAAACAAAGATTTCATTTTATGGAGCGTTCAAGTATTACGTAACGCAATTTTTGAAGATTTTTGACCCTCCCTCCTCCCCTTGTAACGCACCATAACGTTTTCATGTACCCCCTCTCTCCCCCTCTCTAAGCGTTACGTAACACTCAAGTGACCATTTTTACCCTAGAGTCGCAAAAAATTATTTTATAGTTTATATCCTTGGTATACTTTTAATTGCCATTGCGGTAATCATATAACATTAAATAATACAAAAGATTTTTAAACCGCAATACCTGCGTATTTTGTTTATTTTTTATAAATTTTATGCTTTACAACACAATTGTTTTCGTCCTTCATTCTCCTATTTTTAGCTTTTTTTAATAATAAACTCTTAAAGTAAAATAAAATTATTATTTTAACCTTTGGGAAAGCAATTATAAACAGAAACCCAAATGAAATTAAGCATTTTACTCGAAATAAAATCGTATTCTCAAAAATTTTTAAAAATAAATCAACTATTAATCAAGTAGGTCTATAAAAACAATTCGATTGAAATTATTCCTCTGTCCACGGGTTTGCTAGCCACTCAGATTCTTTTATCACAGGCACCTGGAGTGCAGACGAAGACGGTTCTGGAATTGTTAAGCCACTTGCATCGTAACACGTTAATGAAAAGGGTTGCCAATTTGGGAGTTTTTATTCCCTAATTTAAAAAAAAATGTTACGTAACGTGTTTTAAGAAAAATCGCCTCCGCCCCTGTAACGCATCGTAACGTTTTACAAGACCCCCTTCCCCCAAATTGCGTTACGTAATACTTGAACGCTCCCTACACGGATTTGTCTGGAACCTATCTCCAGTGTTAATCGGGTGGTCTGTGCTCTATCTTCAGCAGGTAACCAAGAACTGTAAAAAATAGTAAAGGACTGTAGACGCTTCCTTGATTTGAATATACTGTAGTCACTGTGGATTGCCTCGGTGAATACACCTGAACATCTTATCAATCTTCGAACATATTGCTAAATTATCATCCGTTAATTGGTCCAAAAGAGAATAGGTATTCTGATTTACAAACAAACTATGAATCTTCAATTCTATTTCGCAGGAAGCCACTTTCTTAGCTGAATACTTTGGCTGGCTTCTTTTATACTTTTTACTTTTATACGAAAAAACAAGGTCAAATAAACCCTACAAAAAATAAGAATGGAGACAAAAATTCTTCTGCAGTTGTGGACTCCTTAACTTAAACTGTTGCTTTCCATACAAGTTTGAGCAATTTAGGCACCAGTCACGTGAGTCCATTTCCACCATCCATTGTTCTCAAGCAGCAACATTATGTTTTATTTGATTACCCACTCCTGTTGCATATCTCTGCAGTTCTTTCTACAAAATACAACAATAAGAAGCAATTGAATCACCATGATTGTCCAACTTAAATTCACAATGCGTTAAGTTTCGCCTAAAACCAAAACAAAAAGTTCAAAATCTGTTGGCTTTGGAAGAAGACTGAATGACGAAGAATAACAAAACGACTAAGTAATTCAATCATTATGATGAGTCCATGTAGAGTCTATGAATTTGTCGATGGCAAACAATAAAAAAAAATTGTTTTCTTATGACTACTCATATGAATACTTGATAGCCATACTGACGATGATCCATCCATAAAAGTATCCATCAGCATTAATAATCGATTTGGACTGTATCTTTTGTAGCGTAAGTGTTTGGTAACACAAATAGTTGTTTGCTCTTCTTTTTTTTTACTATTCGATGACACAGCCAAAGTTGTTTACTCATAGAAAATTGTTTATATATTCTGTTCTTTTGTTTTTAGTCATCGGCCCTCCTCCCACTTGTTCTTCTTTTTTTTCTATTTTTGTTTATGTTTTTGGCAAATAGTTTGGGTTGTTTTCATTTTTCGTTTAGAATACATGTGTATGATTTTTTTTGTATCTAAAAAAATGTTCAAAATAAAAAAATTCTAAAAACTTTGCAAATTGGCAAAAATACAATAAAAAATGTATGCTAAGACCCCGTATTTTAGTGATAACTTTATGGGCTCTTAGGCACTTTAAATCGCAAAAAGAAGACATTGGAATCCCGTTTGAATTTATTGCAGCTATATTTTAATTCGAGTTTCGTGTGCGTTGGTATCAGCTGAGCACGATTGTGTTGTTAGTCACAATATTTATAATGACACCGATTATAGCTGATGAAAGATGCACAACGAATTGCAACTTTTTTACATGTGTGTTGAGAATCAATTCTTCTGATGGATAAATTAGCTAACATTAAGCTGCCAGCGATGGACATATAAGCACCAACTGCATTTACGTGACAGAATTTTTTATAATTCTGTGAACTTCAGCGGGGGTTGATTGATAGATAGAAAATGTGCTGACATTTGATTAATTCTGTTAGTTTTTCATAGAGACGCGTTAAACGATTTTGCATAAAATGTAAACTCACTTTTCCTCTTTTGGCTTTGACTGACACAGTGATTGACCCGCATTGGATGAATTTTCAAGTCAGAGAGCTGCTTTATCAGTCGACAATGAAAAATTGCTTTCTCTACTTTAATGGTTTTTGTTGCCTCCTGCCTGCTCAAAGCAAAAGGCAAAAGAAGTTTTTTTTCCAGCGTCGATTGACGAAAAAAGCTTTTTTGTGTAAAAATCCATCTCTGCCTGTCAAAAACTTGCCAACTCACTGCCTTCACGATCGCATGTAACTGCTTTGATGTCAATCGAATATTTGTTCGCCTTGAAAAAACATAAATGCGTTATGTTTAACTAAATCAACAAACGAACTGTATTCTCTTCCAATTAAATAAACGCTCATTTCTTGGTGTTCAAATTACACCCCAAACCAACATCATCAAAGCGAACACATCGCTCGCCTATCTGACAAAGTTTGCTTTTCTTTTATTTATTATTGTGTGGAGCGTGGGGGTTGTTGTGGGTTGTAAGTGTAGAGTATAAAATTCAATTCCATTAGAAAAACATGTACGAACATTCGACATGCCACCGTTTGTGATAATTAGTAGGTGACTGTATCGAATCGAACCTTATAACTATATGGCAACTCGACGATAACAAGACTTTTACTGTACACACAGCCCCACACAAACACAAACTCAAAGTTTCACCACCCACCCTAAATGTCAATCATTGAAATCCATTAACGGCTTGACAGCAATTCGATCGGTAGCTCTATACTTGTCGGGCGGTCGTCCGTGCCGGCATTCATTAAATTCCATAGTCGCGTTCGTTGTGGAACTCGAACATACAGACGTCACGTCATGATTGCGCGGCTAATATAATTTGCGGCAATTTTACTGCCGCCGTTGTAGTTGTTCAATTCGTCTCCTTTCTATGTAAGCCTATTAATTGTTATTTAATTTACTTGTTTTTTTTTTCGTTCTTTCCGTATTCCAAATGCGATCCGACCGATATATAGAAGAAGGGGCTTTGTGATGCTACCGCATTTCAGCGTGACGTTTCGGTGTCTATATTTTATTGAATGGCAAATTGTTTTTTAAGTAAGGGCGGGTACTCGAATGTCTGATAGTTCAAATTTCAAATGGTTGTGATTGTGATTAACAGTTTTTGAAATGTATATTTTATTGATACGCGTTTAATTGGAAAATTTTGGTATTCTAGGCTGAAATTGAGTACAGAAGTGCATGGCACTCTTGTTGTGCTCTTAAAACCTAACCCGACTTTATTGGGAATACAAGCAAATTATGAGAAAGATTTTCAATTTAATTTAGTTTATGTTTTGGTTACTTTGATGTTAATGATTATAGATTTTCTTTTCCTAGAAAATAAGTTTATTAAGACTTTCAGGCCTATGGCTGGCGTAGTGGTTAGCATGTCGGCCTGTTACCAGGAGGTTCGTGATTCGAAAACCAAACAAAATTAAATAATGTTTTTCCACGGGTATCATCTAGCGCGAGGAATTGGCAAGTCCTCTGCTAGCAAATTCACTGTCATGGAAAGCGCTTGCTCGTTTAGCAGTTCGGAGTTGACAAAAAATTGATGGTCCCCTCCATTGCTTCACCGCTCTGTTGGTACAAATGTAATTATGTATGAGTCTTTCAAGTGACTTGAAAATACGTACTTGAATTCAAACTCATGTAGGTTGGCTTCCAAAAATGCATCATCGCTCTCGAGTCTCAAAATTTTCAAAAATGGTGTTGAATTAAAAAAAAAACAATTTTTTTTTTTTTTTTTTTTTTTTATAATATACGCGCACATCAAGGGGTTATTAATACCCTTATAATGTTATTAACACAGTGCGAGCGGTTAAGAAGGAAGTAAAGGATTAGAAAGGAGGTGCCGATGCACATTATTTTTAAACTTCTGTGTATTACAATGAGAGGGGAAAACAGAGTCAGGTAAAGCATTCCACATCCGAGTAGTACGGCTAAAGAATGAATCTCTATATTTCACTGTACGACCGAAATTGGGCTGAAGGTAAAACTGATTTGCATTCCTTGCGAGGCGTGTATTGCGGTTAAATTGCTTAAGGGGAGGAATGCAACTGGCTATTTCGTCCGAGCATTGTTTGTAAAAAAACCTATAGAAAAGAGAGAGACATGAAACATTACGACGATGATCAAGACAATCAATTGATTGAACAATTGAACTATCACCTATCATTCTTAATGCTCTGTTTTGAACCTTATCGAGTAGGCACAATGATGTTTTAGGAGCACCTGACCAGATATGTGAATTGTACTCTAACTTAGGACGGATGTAGGCTTTATAAATAGTAGCCAGATCAGAAGGGGTGAAAAATTTCCTGCACCTTTTAAGGAAACCTAAGCATTTAGCAGCATTTTTGGCGACTTCAAATATGTGGTCATTCCAACGAAGATCATCGTTGACACACATACCAAGTACTGACAGCTTTTCGGTTTCTTCGATGCAGGTACCATTCATGGATAATGGCAATGGGGGAATGTTAAGCTTCAACGACAAGAGACAGCATTGAGTTTTCGAAGCATTGAATTCTACTCGGTTCATAAGACCCCATGAAACAATGCTGTCAAGGTCAGAATTCAATGAGCTTATCATACACAACCGTTCCATTTCCACGTCCGAGGAGCAGGGACGAGAATTTGGAAACGAATATGAAAAGCTGAGGGTCGAGTCGTCAGCAAAACAGTTGAGCGGATTAGAAGTTTCAGACAAGAGATCATTAATGAAAATGAGGAAGAGAGTCGGAGACAAAACGGAGCCCTGGGGCACACCAGCATTTATGAAGTGGGTATCAGACTTGAAGCCATCCAACACAACTTGTATTGAACGGTCGGAAAGGTAATTTCTAATCCAGCGAAGAAGAGACTCATCGATACCAAAAGCACGCATTTTCGATAAAAGAGCTTGATGCCAAACTCTATCAAATGCCTTAGAAATATCAAGCGCAATAATCTTACTTTCTCCAAAACAATGTAAAGATTGGTTCCACTTTTCGGTGAGATAAGCCATCAAATCACCAGTGGACCGTTTGCTACGAAAGCCGTACTGACGGTCATTAAGAAGCTTTCGTTCTTCAAGATATTTCATAAGTTGACGGTTTATCAACGTTTCCATGACCTTGGAAAGAAGGGACGTTAGTGCAATTGGACGGTAATTGGAAGGGGAGGAAGATTCGCCTTTTTTAGGGACCGGCTGGACAAATGCAGTTTTCCATCTGCTCGGAAAAATCCCAGCAGAATAGGAAAGATGGAAAAGTTTACGCAGTGGTTTTGCCAGCGTAGAAGAACACCTCTTCAGAATAACGGCGGGGATACCATCTGGACCAGCGGATTTATGTATGTTGAGATCTTTAAGGACTCTTGCAACCGAGCGAGTTCGAAAAAAAAAAAAAAAATTGAAATTAAATTAGTTTTCTTTGAGTAGGTTCACCTCCTATGTAAGGCGGGGACTTGGAAACTGTTAAGTGCCTAGTACCTACACATTTTCCAATTGGACAGGAAAAGTAAATGTCATTTGTTATTTTTTAAAGAGCCTAATTCGAATCAATCGAGAGTTATCTTCGAATCTAATTCAAAATACCAACAAGAATTAAAGCAGAAACAAATTTGAATTCTTCCCACTGCTTTCCAGAAAAACTTCCATGTTTTGTTCAACTCTCCTATTTACTCCTACGACCTTAAAAAATATGGAGGAGAAATTTTTGTTTTTATTATAATGAGCCTACAACTCGATTCTACATTAAAAGTGTTCGAATACTTTTTATGTAGAATCGAGTTGTAGGCTCCAAGATCTTTGGTAATAACATAGAGGAGAAAAACCCACACTAATTCAGTATTTTCTTCTTCGGACAAAAACAGAGTTTCCTGGTGTAATTGAATAACTCCTCTGAATTCAGAGGCTTATATCGATTAGGAAAGCAGAACAGATACTTTATTCCTGGTTATGGGGACGAAACTGGGGAAAATACCTAAAATTAATATTCTTTTGTACGTAATGTGATATTGAAACTTGGTCTACGTCCAGTACACGTTCGAGTACTGCATAATTAGTGCCCGAGGTTGAATTTTATGTTTAGCGATGTTACCTCTTTTTTGGGAGGTTCGATGTTTGAATCCTAGAAACATAATGAGAAAGAAATGTTTTTCCACCGTTATCAGTATCACTTTTCGCGAGGAGTTAGAAAATCCAAATAGAATTTCATATCCCTGAGTAGTGCTTGCTCGATTAGCCTTTCGGAATCGTTGGAAGGTCCCTTCCATTCTCATTTATGGTTGAGAGACGTGTGCTGTAGACCCCGTCGCTTGCCGAACTGTTAGTCCACCCTTTTGTAATAAATATATGAATTTTTTCTAGCCTCTAGTACGAGCGATTGCATACATCGTAAGGCTTGGGAGCGGAAACACAATCAATGCAAATAGGAAAGGCGGTTGAAATGATTTGTCGTAAAACAACAGATTGTAAGAATATCTTTTAACTGGCATAATTTACGTGTCAGACATTTGCTTAAGTTTTCGTTGCATTGGACAAGGACATGATTAACATTTACATCAAATAATGCCATATGAAAGTTGCTGAAATATTATGCTTTTTTTCCGCCGTTGGGACTTGGGAGAATGAAAAAACTAGTTGTTCTAATTGCATTGTTATTACCAAAGTTATTTGAATATCAGTACACGCACGAGTGAAGCAGAGTTTAAAAAATGCCATCTTTTTAGAAAAACTAGACGATTAGAATATTTTCAGTGTAAAAAACACAAGAGGACAGAAAATCTCCTTTTGTCGACGAAGAGAATTTGTTTTGCTATGAAGCATGTATTGGTAGCAAAAACAGGGGCAATTTGGAAGCACTCAGCACAGTTCTAGTGGCGTAGCTGAACCTATGCACTCTAACTTGGGTTTGATTATGTCTCACACTTCTATTATTAGTGGTTCTAAATACTTTTACTGTTCAAGGATGATGGGATGGATAGTGCCCGTATCGTAACAGAAAACAAATATTTTTTTTTTGTCTTTTTGGGTGTCGCCTTTCGCGAGGAGTTGGGAAGTCCTCCGATAGTAAGTTTCTTCCCACCGGAATACAACTCAAAGTGCTGTTCGTGAAATGCGTACCATATTCAGAAAGACACGTTCGATAATTTATGATAAAGACTTTTTTCTAAAATATTGACGTGGTAGTCTGACAGTGACAGACACCAGACGGTTTAGAAACTGGTGCTTTGCTGTTGTGTTTAACCTTGCAAAATTGGGGACTTCTTATAAATACAAGTAACAACTTTACACAGCATCGAATCGAAGCACCGAAATGCTAGTTTTTGTGTTTTTGGTGTGTGTCATAGTACCATGACAGTCGCAGAGGGTTATTCCGCACGCATTACTTCGTTAGAGTCAAGAAACCATACGGATTGTTCAGCAATTAGACATAAATTGTGGTTGCCGTTACAGAATAGTAAGCACGTCTGCTTGTTACATACGACGATACGAGTTCAAGGTTTGCATCCCAGAAACATCCAATTGATTTTGGGAACCGTCACTCGCCAATAAAGTTCTCCGAAAGTGATTATACTGTCCTGCAAAATGTTTTCTCACTTTATTCGTTCGGGATCGACAAGAATTTGTGGGTCCTTTCAATTCCACTCAAGGCATACATACATACATAGGGTGGCGCAACAGAGCGGAGAGCCTCGCCCCGGGGTCTAGCGCATCATTCCATGTGAGGGACCTATAATTTTCTGTCAGAAAATTTTAGCCCTTTTCATGGTTATGATATAGTAGTAGGGGAGCCCAGGAATGGAATTTTGCGCGTTACTCGAGCGCGTCAGAAAATCATATTGGGAGAAACCTTGCACTCTGTAATGTGCTCCTACCATATATGAAACCTTTATGTTGGGGCGTTCGTTGAGGGTAGCCCGTCAGATTAGTAAAAAAAAGTCGATCCTCAGAAATACTCGGGCGCGTCAGATTAAGAGATGGTAGGTTGATTACATCCAGAAGAGTGTATATTTCAATAATCTGACAATTTGATTTTTTTTTTATTTTGAAGGTAATCTTATCAGGATTACGGAAAACATATAATCTGACATTTTGCTTGGGGAGGTTTAGGTTAAAGCGATCCCATGAAATTCCGCTGAGCTATAGAAATTTAAAATTAAAAAATCAGTTAAAATTGTCAGACTAAAAGTACGCCCTCATAAGATTGTCAGATTATCATCCTGGAGGACGAAGATATCAAGTTGATCACTCTGTATAAAAATCTGACGCACTCGAGTATTTCAAGGTCACGTGTTTTTTTTACATTTTTAAAAATCAGCCATGACTGACACTCAAATTGTCAGATTATTGAAATATACACTTTTTAGAGTACACTTAACTTTAACTTTAAAAATCTGACACGCTCTAATAACTTTTTTTTTAACCTCTCCTTACGCCCATTTGCCCCCAGTAAATCGTCAGATTAATATATTTCGGTTTTCAGAAATACAAAGCGCGTATATTCTATGAATATCTGACGCGCTCGAGAATTTCAAAGCGACTGTTTTTTTTTTACATTTTTAAAAATTCATACACGCCCATCACCCCACTAAAATGGGAAACTGCCATACACTTTTTTCGTTTTAGAACGTAAACTTCACAATCCAATAAGTCCCCATGACGCTTTAGTAACTGCAAATTTAGCATCCTGGGCTCCCCTACTATAGTATTATCCCACGCAAAATGTTAAGCTTTAGGGACTTAAACCACGAACCGAACGAGAAGGAGAAATGCCCACTAAGATAGAAAAATGATTAAAGTCTTCAATACGGTTATACGTCCATTTCTCTCCATTTACATCAGTGATGGTTACAACACAAAAATTATGACCAAACATTGTGTCTGAGAAGTGTACAACAACATCTAACTGATGAGCCCATTGTTGTACCTGCGCGAAACGCACAATGGAGTGAAGGCCGCTTGGACTTTTTATTTTGATTTTAGAATCACAACACTCCGCTTAAAATAATAAAAACAATTTTATTATTTTCTCTTTTGCTACCAAAAGTATGACAGCAGCTGAGACGAAGAAACTTATTTTGACAGGTACGAAGCAAAAGTTCTTTGACAACAGAAGCTTTTGAAATAAATGATTGAAATTCGGTTTCAACGTCTATTAAGTTCTATTCAAGCTCGTTAAGGAAGCCCATATTTAAAACCAACTTCATATTTTCCTGCAAGCCTAATAAGGCATTGAATACGTTAAGCAATATTATTACTAAGCATCTTTAACATTAAGTAATTAAATCATAAGAGCTCAATATTTCAACACTTCATTACGACGCCAATACGCCAATGCGTACATCCATAAATCAGAGACCCAAGAACGTCAACTTATTTCAAATAATTTTAAGCAACAAAAACACAATAGTATAATAGAAACATCTTATGGGCTTACCACTTAAGAACTAGTTAAAGAGCTCCAATCCTACCACATCACTTTATAACGATTCATTTATCATTATCCCATCATTTGAGCATTATAGTGGTGCTGCCAAATCAAAACACAACTCATTCCCCTAATTGATGCCACCCATCAGCCATCATAATAATTTCTAATGAATTATCGCACCCTTTATCTTAATTTTGACGTAAGCTGTCATTACTGCCATTGGGGAATCTCGGAATCGTTTCAGTTTCTAGTTTGCTTGGTATATACTTAAAGGGCGCCCCCTGTCATGTTATTAGCACCTAAAATAATTCAAAAGAGTTCATCATCGTTAAAAATTTGTTTTCTTTAACACTACGAATGGGGTGAATTGATATTAACGAAAAACAAATAAACAATCGAAAATAAACTCGCCCATTTTATACAAATTCCCTCATTTATTTAGACCCTCGTAGGAGTGTGACCTGAAATGGCAGGGCGCCCCCAAAACTGTATCACTTAATTCGATGGTTAAGTGATTTTTTCGCTCTCAATTTTAACACACCATTTTGGTGGTGCATATTTTGGAAGTGCTTGAGTGGTTGAGATGTATCAGTGGAACATATAAAATTTCACCAGTTTGTTGTTTATTTATATTTTCAGAGTTGAGATTGTTTGGATGATGATTGATAGGCAATGTTGTTGCTGATGTACAAAGAAGGGCCAACTGGATGCTCTAAATTGAGTCAAGATGACTTTCTGATTTTCTTTCGTAATCAAGTCGAAAACAAACAATAATTCATTATCGCCTCGTTAAAATTACGAAGTGGAAATAAAAAATGAAAAATTATAAATGATGTTGAAAATGAGTAAAGAAACAAAGAAAACAACGACTATATCCAGTTTTTATTTTAGGGCGAGTAATTAGCTAGAGAAATATGAATATCTTTACCATGAAGGTATAAACCGAAAGGCAATTAAGAATTTTTAAGTAATTTGAGCATGAGTAATGATGTAGATAAACCAAACATAAATTGCAAAAGAGTAAGGTAATTATAATTTGAAGTTTTGGGTTGAATTTCGTTTGCTACGCAGAAGTTATGGAGCGATTTCATTGGGATAGTTTCATGTTTTATTAAAAAAATTTTTTCTTTTTACTTTTAATTGTTGAAGGTTTGAACTCATTTATCATTAAAAGTTCGGCCTCAGGTGATGTAATGAATTTACTCTGACGCATGTTTCCTGAGAAGAATGAAATAAATAAGAAATAAGTTTGCCTTTCGTAAAACCTCTGCCAGGTTATTGAACTGAACCTATGTCCAAAGATCAGGCAGATAATACTTATCTCGATTTGTCTTTTGAATTGGGCTTTAAAAAGGGGTAAGAAGTAGAAACCTTCTTGGAATTTTGCTATAGACTGGCGTGTGTATAGGGAAACTTGAGTTTTATTCTAAGAAGACGAGTTTTTAAGAGCGTGTTTTACTTTAGGTATTTGATGGATGAGGCTTATTTTCATAAGCTGTTATGTAGCTTTTTATGAATTACTTGTCAGTGAGCTTTTACTTTTTTGAAATTTATGAGTGACATCAACGAATCTTCGCATGTTTCTGTATACCTACCTAGGTACTTTGAAATCAAGTTTAAGAATTGAAAAAATACAAATTGTTTATGCTGCGTCTATATAAAACAGTAAAAGTTCTTTATTGTTTACTGAAAACTCATGGATAAGCTCTTTCTTGTCTGAGGGAAAATTTGTGTTTTAAAAAATGCAAGGATACGATTTCAATTTTCAAGAACCAAATATGCAGTTTTTTGAGACAATTCCGACAAGCATTTGTGGAGAAAATAAGGAACATTTTCTGTTTCGTTGTTTTTCACATACACAATTCTAATTAAGTTCCTCAGGTGGTACATCCAAATACAGTTTCGGGTTACTTGTTTTTTCTTGGTCATCGAAGTGCCACGAGCACTGACTAGAACCAGAGAGGCAACTGCGGCAAAGAAGTGCCATTTTGTCTACCAGCTATATTCGACCGGGAACCTACGACGCCATTTTTTTGTCGGTTGGTTTGAAATCAATTTGAAAAACTGTGCGTTTTTCAGTATTTTTGTGCTTGTCGCAAACTTCATTCAAAACTGACGTAATAAACATTATTTGCCGTCAAAGTGAAAACTACATTTAAAAAAGTGGGAGCAATGAAACTCAACTGCAACCGGATGTAGCCGTTAATTCAAATAAAACGCTGTCTTCAATTTTACTACCGGAAAAAATGGAGGGTGTTTCGGGCAAAGTGTGTAAGAGTTGACTTTCTGCATTACCTACTCTGAGGGCACGAGATTGTTCCCTTAGAAGTTAATGAGGTAAAAAATTAACTGCTTGGTCATATTTCAATATGATAAGAATCTTCTGAATTTTACGTAGATCGGGAAGGCAAAAAGACAATCCACAATGATTATTTCAACCTTGTTTACACTTTAAAAACTATACAAACCGCATCGAGTGTAGTGCATGGATCACAATAGTTGGTACAGAAATGAGATTATTCTTTTTGTAACTCCACTAGTTTCAATCTCTTTGTCTGGGGGCTCAAACAATGTTTTAAACATTTGAATGACAAAGACAATTTATGGCTGGATTTAGAATTCTAAATATTGGATGACTAGCACGAAATTCTCATATGTCTTTGCCACACAAGGCTTAGAGAAGCACGGTTTCTGCTTCAGCAATCTCGTCTTGAAGCGCAGGGGCTGCATTCTAAAATCATCAATGACTGAAAGCAAGACCTTACGCAGAATGTAGAATGCATGACCATTGATATCAACTGGTGTCTTATCTTGAGGTCTTGTATGAAAAATTTCCTGTTAGATACCATCATATTGCAAAAGGGTGGTCTACTTTCCTAATCGTGCCCAATATTTTAATAAGTCTTTCCAGGAAAACCGATTGAATTAAAGTCTTTCCTTGATGATTTACTTTAAGTTGTTCAAATTTCCCTGTTTAGTAGAACTTCCTCTATCTTCCTCTCCACAAACATTCAATATATCTGGTTCATTAAGATCGAGATATGAAAATAATGTCTACTATCTTTCTGGTTTTTTGAGAAAGAAAGTAACTTTACTCAAAAAGGTTTTCTCTCGGTTCGAAGCACATCGTGTGCCAAGAGTGATTCTTCGATTCATCTCTTGGTTTCTTGAAGAACTTAGAATAACAAAATTTTTCACTATACATTGAGCCTGTTTTCATAAACATTTTAAATTAAACATTTTGAATTGAATATGTATGTGTAAGACTATTGCAATAATATTTCAAATACTTTTTCGATGTGATCGCAAGGAGTTGGCAAGTTGAACCAGCTTTTGAAAAATTGAATCACTTAGATTAAGGCTTCTGGTTCGAGAATGATGTTCAAAAAGTAACATCACTGCTTATTAACATCAACAAAGTCAATAATGCTACTATTGAGATTTCTGCATGGAAATCCTGCACCTCCGCATCGCTTAGCATCGGCATCTTTGCTAAGCTCACACTTTACAAAGCGAAAGTAAGCGAATGCGGTCATCACATACCAATCTGCTGCAGTGTGGAGGTGTGGAGATTTCGTTGATGGTTGATGAACTTGCCAGGCTCAATACCGAACTGGAAGAGTTCAATGAGATTATTTAAAAGTGTACCTAGCCGTAGCGTACTAAAAGAACGGCGAACAAAATGATAAAGTGGACGTTTACGACAACTATAAATGACACTTCAGAACATCTTCTTTCTTTTAAATTTCCATTGTTCGAGTTTTTTTTTTTTTTTTGTTTGTTTTTTATTGCAACTAAGCTTGTTGACACTTTCTGCTTCAAAACAAAATGAAAGTACAGGGTGCGCCATGCCATCTAGATAGAACCTATTGAAATGTTGAATAACTCCGCCGTTTTTCAACCGATTTTGGTAAATAAACAAGGTTAATTTAGGGTATAGAATGCCATTTATTGACAATTCACTCAGAATACAATATCGATCAAATGACCGCCTTCATTAGAAACACAACATTCGGCCCTTTTTTGGGCATTTCGCATTGTATTTGACAACATTTCGGGCGTAATAGCAGCAATTTTCGCTTTGATATTAGCTTTCAATAGTCTTCGGCTAATCGAGAAAGCGCTTTTCATGGCAATGAATACTAACGGAGAATTGGCAAGTCCTCCGTTAGTATTCATTGCCATGAAAAGCGCTTTCTCGATTAGCCGTTCGGAACCGGCAGAAAATTGTAGGTCCCCTCCATTCCCTTACAAGGGATGGTTGTGAGAAATGCGCTAGGCCCAGGGGCTCCTCGCTCTGTAGCGCCACCCTATTTATTTTTTTATTTTTTAGTCTTCGGTTTGCTGGCATACACTTTACTCTTCAAGTAGCCACACAGAAAAAAGTCCGGTGCCGTCATATCCGGCGAACAGGGAGGCCAATTCAAAACACCCTTTTTCGACACAACGCGTCCCGTTTTTTTTTTTTTTGCAAAAACTTCTTAGCAGCAACTGCGGTGGGACAAGGTGCGCCGTCTTGCTGAAAATAAAAGTTCGTTATACCGTGTTTACGCATTTCCGGACAAACAAAGTGCCCCAACATTCAACGATAGCGTCCAACTTTGAAAAAAATGGTCCAACAACCATTTTCAACAATTTCGAGCACACTCCGGCCTAAACAGTAAGAGTTACGTCGTGCAATGGTGTTTTGTGAATGATGTGTGGATTCTCTGTTCCCCAAATTCGACAGTTTTGTTTATTGACCCCACCAAAGAGCGAAAAATGAGCTTCTTCCGTCATCAAAATTCGGTCCCAAAAATCACGCTCAGCATCGATCTTTCTTGCTACAATTTCAGCCAGATTTTTCGCTGTGAGTCGATCTATGTCTAAAATGGCATAGGCTGACGTTTCTGAATCTGGCTGACTTGTCAAAATCGGCTGAAAGATGACGGAGTTATTCAACATTTCAATAGGTCCTGTCTAGATGGCGCACCCTGTACCACGAATTTTCTAAAGTTTTCTATTAAATGAAGCGAATGATGTTCAATTTATGGACGGAATCGAACCTCAAAAGCAAAAAATAATTTTTGAAGTGAAAACTTCTTTAGGCGCGTTTGGCACTTTTGCGATGGGGGTAAAGCATTGAATTCGCGACCGACACCATTTTTTGGCTCATCGTATTTCGTATGTAAAGTCGTCATAGCCCAGCGTCTCAGGTTCGATTCCCGGCCATGACTTCCATTTTTTTATTTATTTAAAGTGAAAACATAAATAAAAAATGTGGCCACGGCTGAGATTCGAACCTGAGACCCTGAGTTTAAAAGCCAACGACTCTGCCATTGAGCCAAGAACAACCTTAATTTTGCTGTTGCTAAATGACTTAAAAGAATGTAATAGCAACATTAGACATTACCTAGTAATATTACTTACCGACTCGGAGAAATACAGAGAAGAAAGAAAGGAATTGAAGGACAGAGAAAAATTTATGTAACGCAGAAAAAATGAAAAGCACCAAATATTTTTTTTTAATTCTGTTTTCACTTCTGTCGGCACTCCCGGAGTGCTTCTTTTTTTTATGAAAGAACAGCTTTTTTGTAAAACTTGGTTAAGCAAGTTTAAAGAGTTCCTAAACGTTCGGTTTTGGGGCTTTTACATTTATGATTTACTTCAAATTCTAAAGGAAACTGTTCTGTTATTGCTTCTAACGCTAAGGTTAGAGTTTTTTATATTAAATGGTTGTCACAAAAAGTGAAGAAAGATATCCTAGTAAACTTTTAGTTCTTGAAAGATGATTTTTGAGGCAAAGTTTACCTGCCATAAAAAAATTTAAGAAATATGACTTTCCAGAAATTGATTAGGTACTTTATTACATTGGGAGTTTTTTTATAGTCGAAAAAATTTGATTCAAAGTGGGCTGGATTTTTGTTGGATCTGGAGTTTGAACCAAATAAAATAAAACACCTTTCCGAAGATTCTCCGCTCATGTTCAAATGATAGACCAAAAAAAACATCTCTACCTTAAAGTAGAACGCGTAAAGTAGTACACGTATTTTGAAACGCTGCGCTTGATTGAAGATTTGTAAGCATAATCCTGAATAGACTGTCATATTCAAGTTCAGCATTAAAAAAAAAAAATCAATCTCTTATGATCCAGACCAACATATTATATGGGTCATAAGTGCTTTGAATAGGAACAGAAAAGAAATGTATTCCAAACGCATCGTCAAATTGCATAACAAGCAGAACCAAGTAACACCCCAAAACACCCTAAATCACTTTGAATGCCATGACTTATTATTCAGCTCCTGCTTTTCGTGCACATACTCCAGTGAAATCTCTACGAACATGAAAAAAAAAATAATTCCAAGTACTTTTCGTAAATCTGATTGTTTTTCAAATGTCCCATTGCCACAAAAGAGAAAAACAAATAAAACCATTTCAAATCCAAACTTATCGCCATCACCATTAAGCCACACAACCATTTGTGTTTCGTCTTCGTCGATCGCATTGTTATGCAGAAGTCATCGTCTGCCGTTGTCACACCGATTTTTATTGACACCCGTATAAATTTCCATGCCGATAGAGGTAAGAATACCCCCACAATAAAAATTCATTGATCCATATTCAAATTCGGATTTCTTCTACAGCGCAGTAACGCTAAGCAAAAAGAGGAACAAAAAATGGAAGAGGTACGAAAAGCCATGTCGCTGTGATTGGAATCACTAGCAGAAGCAGCAGCATCGCAGCGTCGCACATATCTTTTATTTGACTCAGCCATATTATGCTCGAAGATTTCCACTATAGAGCAATATATGATTGGAAGCTCAAACTCTCGTCTTATTTACAAGTTTTAGCATTTTTTGTTTCGATTTCTAGGGACTCAGTATTGTTGTCTTTAGAGACGTAATTCCTCTTTGATTGGTTTTTGTGCACTAGAAAACTTGTGGAATTTAAGAGGCTTAGAAGACCGATAGGAAATGTGTATGTTGTCTTTTCACTCATAGATTTAGTAGTTTCCTGTCGGGCTGCTTTCAGCGAAGTTGAGGATGACTTGGGGAGCATTAAAGATCAAAACGCCTTCGTATTGTAGCGGGCCCTGTTGCTGATGCCCTTTCTTATGGTTCTCGAAAGAACGTACAAATATATAGTAAAAGACGAAGAACTTAAATCTTTTCCAAATTTCGTGAAGTTGAGTTGCGACAATCATGAAAAACAAGCAAAAGAGACTATGTACTTCGAATAAGTCTTAAATTTTAGTAACACGATGACGTATTGCCCAAGGTTTGAATTCCAGAAACATCCAATGTTGTATTTCCACGCGTATCTTCTCTCGTGGAAACTTTGCCAGTCCTCTGAGGAGAATTACACTGTCCTGAAATGCCATTTCTCACCTACCTGTTCGGAATCGGCAAAAACGTTTAACTCAATTCCTCGGGGGCTTTCGAGCTCTGCTAAACAATCCTTTTTGTTTATATAGTTATTTATGCATTTATTTTGTATTTATAACACGATGACGCAAGTGAATTTTCTCAGACAGAAAGCAAAAAAAAGGGTTAAAGGTTGAAGTCCCACCATTGTTCCTTCAAATATTCTTTTTGAAATCTCACTCACAAAGACGTGACCCAGTTATGCAATTGGTTCATATAAGTTACTACCTGCTCCATAAATTTTATATTTTATTCACACGAGTAAATCCACGAGCATTTCCATTCGACCCAGCAGCTCATTTAACCAAAAACCGTTCCACTTTGCGTTGAAGCAAATTGTCAGCGATTCTGAATTCTGCTGACGTTTCGACGTGCGTTACATTGTGTAGTAGCTGATTATTGCTTTATTCCACGTGCGCAAATGGCATAACAGCCACAACAGCAAACATAACTACATTTTGTAAGAATCGCAGATGAATCCAATTCGGATAAAGACTAAATGAAAAAAAAAAGTAGAGGAACCAGTCGTCACCGCCTCTGTCGCGTCACTTTGATTACTCTGGCAATGGATGGATTCAATTTGATAGTTCGACACACCAGACACCACTTGCGTAGCTTCAAGTAGTTATTTAGTTTGATATGACGTATGGAGGGTCGTGTGGCGGACGAACGCAGAAATCAGCTGTTCAGGTCATGCTGCCGCCATCGTCACGCACTGCTTGATTCGTGAATTTATTGATGAATTTCAATTATCGTTTTCATAATGAAATTGCACACGGAATAGAAGCAGCGGTTTGCTCTTGGGAGCTACTGTATGATTTTATTTTGTTGCGTTGTTGTGGTGTGGTTTTGGTTTTATTTTGCTCCTTTCATTTTTATGGCGATGGTAGTACAGCAACTGGAAATGAAAATTTACGATCTGGATTTTGTGGTTTTTATGAGTCGTAAATTAAATGTGAATTTGACACACCTAATAGCCGAATTGATTATGAATTTGAGTTGAAAATTACGGCTTTCCGATACATACAAACTCTTATTCTGAGTGAACAGAACAACACACAAGACATTTCATGTTTATGATTGATTAAAACACAAAAATATGACGAAGGTTGTTTCACGTGCTGGCAAGACGCCCACAAAGGAACCTTTAGAACAGGCGCAATAGATCTGTAACGAGATAAGATTAGATATGACTTAACAACGTTTTAAATAAATAGTAATTGGTTTGTTTGGATATAAAAATAGAATTAACAAAAATATTGTCTGGCTGAGTGGAAGTAATCAATTAACATTGGAGAACGAAGCTTATAACATACCAGTACTACAGGAGATTTAAGTTATTCAAAAGAGTGTTCTCAGACAAGTGAAATCTGAAAGTCTTTTGTTTGCTCTGTAGCAGATAGTTTTTGTTAGCAAATTTGAGTGAGTAAAGCTGAGTCAACCGTGTTTGAAGTTGGTTAACTTGCGAATTTGAATGCTGTGAGACATGCTTTATATGTTCATACGTGACTTTAACAGAACCATTTTGGTGCGGTCCAGGATCTAACACCAGTCCTTGAAGTATGGGGAGACACGTAAATAGAGGAAATTGGTGCGGGAACATTCCAAAAATTAATACCTTTCCATTTTCTGATCTAGGGTTGCTTATTTCAAAGACATCAATTATCAAAGAGTTGGGGGGTTTAAGAAAAGGCCAACTTTGATATCTTTAGCGAGCACAGCTTGCTTTGTAAGACGGGGTTAGAACTTTACACACAGCGGTTTGTGCGTCTTGTTCACGCATGCGGTTCAAAATATTGGACAGTTTACAAAAAGTTTAAGACTAAGATAATGAAACTGCTGTGAAGATATTCGTAATTTCTATAAGTAGCTACAAAGTTCAATACAATTTGAAGTACCCAGATCTAAAGAATTTTTCAAAACATATGATCTTGCTGAAAGTAGAGCACTGACAACCCAGCTGGCAAAAAGGGATCCGTAAAACTCATTAATACGAATTTTTAAAAAGATTCCACTTGTATTTGTAGTGATCTTCATTTCATATTAGAAGTTTTTGTTTAAACTCAATTTCGAGAATTTTTCATCAATTCTAAGAGTGGCCTTGTAAATTCAAGGTTCACTCAAAAATAGCGTCACCATTTTAGATCAAGGCGAACATCCACTCAAAGTAAACTCTTTCCTGCTTATCTTTTACATTTTTCGTAATAAAAATAGGGAGTCTATTCCTTACTTACTTAGGTGGGCATTACAAACACTTCGATTTCGAGCGAGCTCTCTCCAGTTTTGCAGTCTTAGTCGGTTTAGGTCTTCTTCCACTTGATTGCGCCACCTAAGATGAGGTCTTCCGCCTGTTCCGGAACCCTCTTACATTTTGTAGAGTTTTCGTTTATCTCAAGCTCGTCTTTTTTTAACATGGTCGCAAAGAAAAAGTCAGGTTGACACTAGTCCTAGTATAGTCTAATTTCTAATACATCGACACCAGCAATAATTGGGGAGGCCTCAGTCAAAGCAGAGCAGCGTGCCTCATAGGCGGATCACTGGTGTGAAGTAGATAAGAGGGGGGAGTTGTGATCCTTTCGATAAAACAAGACAAGACTTGTACTTTGTAGAGCTGAAAATGAAGGAGAAGAATTCATCATCTTCTTCTTCCTTCCACTTGATCGTCCTGTTTGAAACCTTTGTTTTCAGCGGTTTTTATGTCTGATGTGCTTTCGAAGACTTGTTGAATTCCAGCCATCAGCCTTGGTGTCTTCATGTCACAAGCCTAATTTTTCAACTTCAACGTTTTTGCTCATGAAGGGGATCAACGTTAGCATGTTCATTATTTAGTCGGACGATAATGATCAGTGTCTAATGAAAGGTTTAACTGATTTCCCAAAAAGAGTCTTCGGTGCTTCTGAGGTACCTCCTCCACCTAAAAGTTATTGAAAAATAATGTAGCTCTCTCATTAATCATCAAGAGTATCTTGAAAAGCCAAAGCTCATCAAATGGCTGCAGCCAGTGCGTAGAAACACAGTTCCTTGGTAATTCGACTGCATATATAGCTGAACATAATTTTTAATAAAAAATTTATTAAAAGCACTTGATTGAGTTAGGCACCGAAGACTCTGTACTTTCAGTCAAAATGAGTACTCAATTCCATGAATGTGATTGTAAGCTTTTAGTCTGTATTCTATAAAATAAACGCAGGTGTACCACGCTGGTGTACCACAGGGCTCTATTTTGTCTTCGACACTCTTTTTCATTTCCACTAATGGATTCTTGTCTTAAGCTAAATTGATGAATTTTAAATATGATATAATTCACGTTCTTTTTATCTATTGAAAAAAAAATTTTTTTTTAAATTAAAAAGGAGAGGCTTATGCCAATCTGGAGAACTCAGACCTAATTTCCGGTAAATTTTACTACCAAAGTAGCAGCCTTCCCTTTTTTTGTGGATCAGTAGATTGAATTAAGGTGAATATAATTTCGTATATAACCTCAAGGACGGCGCGGCGTCCAGATGAAACTGGGAGGCTGAAAGAAAAGATGATGCCCAGAGCGGGTCTCGAACCCCCGCGTCCGGCCTACCTACTGAACACTCTACCACTGCACCAAGGTTGCCCTTTAGGCGAGTAGTTAAATTTCCAATGAAATTCCCACGAAATGATCTTCAGTAAAGATGAAAGCAATTATTTTATGTTCCTCTTCCCAAAAAAAATGACTCCATAATATTTGTTCTAGAAAAAAGGTGCTAGGATCATTTATCATCCCAGTCCTGTTATACGGCATGTATGAGAAAACCCCTAGTCGTTTCGATAGAAAAATACTCTGAATTATCTTTGGGTGCGTATATAAAGACAATGTGTGGAGATGCACTTACTGTAGGGGAAGGGCCGCGATATAGGACTAACTAGAAAGGTACGTCTCTCCAACCTACCAGTTTTCGAAAGCACATTGAAGAGAAATCGCGGAAAGGGAAGAAATTTACTTAGGTGGCGCAAACAACAACTGGTTAAGAATCCAAAACTGAAAAGAGAGCTTTTCCGCAACCGAAATTCTTATCAAAAGATAGATGTTGGATGAGCCCTAGGTTCAACCCAAACTGTCATACCTAGATGAGTAAGCAAAAGCCTATCAGAACCATACCACGTGAATGTGGAATGCTTTACTCAGTTCCTCTTTTTTGAAATCAGTTATTTTGTCAATACAAATAATTGATGAGTTTTTTTAGTTGAGATATTCCACGTGTTTTTTAATCTAATAAATGAAAAGATTAGTAAAGTTTTTAACTGTTAAAAACTTTACTAATCTTTTCATTTATTCAATACAAATAAGCTCTGTGTATCCCTTTTGCTCTTTTTAAACAATATCCATATCCATCCTTGTATCTTTGTGACGTTAAATGAAAAAAGGTAATCGTTTCACACATTGCCGTTGTACGTACATACATATTTCCATAATTGAAACTTGTTTGTCAGAGTTCAAAAGTTCATTCAAATCTTTTCGCCTTCACACAATTTAGATATCTTGTCAAATGCTGAAATTCTCTTTGTGAAACCCACGACGTTCTCTGAAATCAGTTGTTTTGTTAATACAAACGAATTCTGTAGTTCGCTTTGCTTTTTTCAAACAAATTCCATCCTGGCATTTTTGCTTAAAAGATTCCATTACAACAAACCATCAACTCTGAATGCCAAAACTCACTCATCTCGTCTCAAGACTTTTTCTTTGGAAACAACAAATCCATGAAATTGTTTTATTATCAAAAACATTATTTCAAATTTCCAACTTACAATCCCCCAAGTTCAGTTGCATCTGGCTTTTTCAAATTTACAGAATAAATTGTTTGATCCTCCTACCTATTCGTTTTTGTTTGGCATGAAATTATTACATTTTACAGGAAAATCGATTTTCATATTCCAAGAGATAAACTCCAAATGGTCAGGTGTAAGGATTTAGAGAAAACACAAACTCTCGCATCGCACAGACAAACTTTGCCTGCTTTTGGTGTACCACAATAAAATCAAAAAAAAAAAAGAAAGGAATTGCTTTATTAATGTGGTTTTCCATTGCCATTCTGTGAATGCAGACAGGGTTATAAAATGTAACACAATGGATGCTTTTGTTAGGATTTACAGCTGTTACGTGTCCTTATCTCTTAGTTTATTACAATCAATTCGGAGAAGGAAAATGGTATAGAGTTGAATAGAATTCAAATTGAGTTACAACTTACTTAGTCTATGTTGGTGTGGTTTTGATTGTCTTTTTAGCTATTTAACACGAATTGCTTCTAATGAAAGATGGGATAATCACTTCTACGTGGTAGAAGATTCATAATCTTTTGTAATATTTGCTGTGATGTGTGTAGGTAGTAATAAAATTAATCAGAAAGACGGCCTTGAAATGTTATGAGAACCAACAAAGTAGAGGATCGGTATGAATATTTATGTGGCTTTGGTAAAAGCGTAAAAAGACGAAGGGCTTTTATCGATTATTTAAGCAAAAATTGAAGTTTTTTGACTTTTCTAACTTTTTTTCTTTTTTTCTCTTCATTTTTAGCTGATCCACTGAAATGCGAAGGCGTCAAATGCCCCCCGATGTCCGATATCTCTTGCCCTGAAGACAGTCAACTACGTGAGTACATCGATGTCTTATCATCAGAAATAACCAACGACACTTCTGATATCACTGACGAACAAATGCAGGAGTGCTGTGTTGCTCGCAAATGTGCTTGTAAGCTGTGTCATATCCCTTCGTGTGACAACAGTTCATTGGTGATCCATGAAATCATTCAGGAAACTCAAATCCCCGGTCGCTGTTGTGGGGAGTATGAATGCAGACCAGAGCCAAATTGCACCGAAGTTCGCAGTGCAGACGTTTGGCTGCAGGATTGTCAGCGCTGTAAATGCGTCTACGGACAAAGAATCTGTCACAAGTCTTGCGACGAAGTCATACCCAACCCAGATGCCGCCTACTGCAAGTCAAAAGCTCTTAACCGATTCTTTTCCCATGGTGAGACTTGGAAGAGTGGCTGTTACGAGTGTGAATGTCGCAATGGGGAGGAAAAATGTCTGATGCCATTTTGTAGAAGTGTCAATTGTCCACAAGAGAGACAAGTTTATCTTCAGGGACATTGCTGCCCAATCTGTTGGCCTGACACTGGTTTACTACCTCCCCAAGGCGACAGTGATTATTATGAAGGTAATGACGATGCAACTATTATTACCCATGAAGTTGAAGATTCCTCACCAGCACCAATTGCCCCAGTCCTCAATATGACGAGAGTTGCTACTACAACCACTCAAACGGCCATTGCCGCATCCACGTCCACAACAACAACAACAACAACAACAACAACATCAACTCCTAAAGCTCCTCCACCACCATGTGAAGTAAGACAAGAGTCATCAGCCACATACGCTGTGTATCCCGAAGTTGTTGAAGTTGTTCATGCCCCCAGTGATCATAATGTTCTCTACGTCATCATTGGCTTTGAAACCCTTCTACTTGTCATACTAGGCTGTATCATCTATCAAATGCGGGCCAAGAAGCATTCCTACAATACAGTCTCCAACTTCGATGACAATTTCAACAACTGCCAAAAAACTTCTCTCAAAATCGAAAAAATGGCCGAAATCATTTAGAATCGCTCAGTAGATTCAGCGCTGTTGGCTTAAAAAAAATTTAACTTCAAACAAATGCGTTTCTTACCAACAACAGTATAAGTATTGTGTTAACTATGTTTTACTTTAAAAATAAAAGAAAAAATCTTATTTTGAGTTTAAAGATCTCATAACAAAAATACATAATTTTAATTTCTAAGTTTCATTACTAGAAAATTATGTTCTTCAACCCAATCCTCAGAAAGAAAAATCATTTTTACTATTTTTTTATTATTATTTTATATTTATTTGTTTTAACACAAAAACCCTTAACACTAAAAACTATAAACTAAGAATGAGAAGTTAAAAGTAAACGAAAGAAAAATTATATAAAAAAAATGTTGACCAGGTATGTGATATTTGATTGTAAGAGAATATTGATTACTATTTAATTAAAAATCAATTGCAAATGATTTATAATAACTGTATTTTGTGTATTATTAATATTTAAATAAAATGTAGAAGATTTATTTCAATGATTTAGTAAATAATCGCACTGGTAATAGATAAGTTTATTCGAAAATTAAAAAAAAAGAGATATCATTTATTAAATAACATCCTTACTTAAAAACAAAAAACAATAAAGTTTTAATAGTATTATGAAAAGTAAATAAACGAAAACTAGAGTTTAAGGAAAATTTATATATTTTTAAGTTGACGAAAGCTTAAGATTAAATAAAACTATGTTTATTATATGAACTTGTCTGCATTTATTTGGACCTCAAACGGTAAGCTTTGAGTTATAACAAATTTTAGCGCCTACAAAACCTGGTGTAGTGAACAAAAATTATGTCGGCGATACGACGACGTATAGAAAAGGTTATCAAAGTACCTAAAGTGAAAAATGCCTGGTAAGCGAAGTGACGATTTAGTAGCGTGTTGTTTGGAAAATTCTTTAGACCAGCGTTTGAAAAGCTCAATGGAAGAACTTACTTTTGCAATAGTGCATATTTAGTTCCTTATCACAAATCATCCCAACATTAAAAGTAGACGAAACAGGACCGCTGAAGAAGAAATAAGTTTGAAGACTGAGACTGAGGTTCTAGAAAGTTTTGATTACACCACGTAAGATGAGGTGCCTGTGGCGTGTGATAGACACTGTTATTTGGAAATTCAGAAGCTTCCTATAGCTTTTACGAGCCTTCAGCTAGGAACTTCCAAGTCCTCTGAGAGTAATTACGCTACCAGAAAAGCACTTCTTAGCTTTATCGTTCGAAATCAGAAAAAAAAATTGTGCCTCCCCTCCAATCCTCGTAAGGTATGGTTAAGAAAAATGCGATAAGCCCGAGGCTCTTCGTGGTTTGTTGTGCTATGCTTTGTAATCCTATCTACTTATTTTAGGGAAGTATTTTAGTCTTTTGAAGAAGCTTAGAATCTTGAGTCTAGTGGTACCCGTGGCGTAATGGTTACTATGTCTGCCTGTTAACCTAGAGGTTGGTGGTTCGAATCCCAAAAGAGACAAATTGTTTTTCCCCTAGTATCGCCTTTTGCGAGGAATTGGCAAGTCCTCCGTTAGTACAGTCATTGTCATGAAAAGTGCTTTTTCGATTAGCCGTTCGGAACCTGCAGAACATTGTTGGCGTTTCCATTCCCTCACAAGGGATGGTTGTGGGAAACGCGCTAGGCCCTGGGGCTCTTCGCTCTATTGCGCAACTTTATTTATTTATATGTATATTCCGAATCTAGAAATGGAATTTTAAAATTTTTCAAACGCGCACATACATAGGCGAATCCGAAACAGGAATAATACTAACAATTAATAGCAAACGAAAGTGGACCGAATTGGCTTCCCTGGGGAACTCCAAAAGAGACGAATATTGGATCAGATACCGCATATCTAATAACAACTTCATATACATGGTTATTAAAATGTGACTCATTCGATAAAGGGAGAAGCCATAGTTTGATTTTGAGGTAGATGATTTGGAGACAAATCTTGGCGGGAGAAAAAAATAAATAAATAAATAGGATGACGCAACAGAGCGAGGAGACCCGAGGCTAGGGCATTTCTCTCAACCATACCTTGTAAGGGAATGGAAGGGGCCTACAATTTTCTGCCGATTCCTAATGGCTAATTGAGAAAGCGCTGTCCATGGCAATGAGTTTACTACCGTAGGACTGGCCAATTCCTCACGAAAGGCGATACCAGTGGAAAAACATTTTTGCCTCTGTTGAGACTTGAACCAATAATCTCTGGGCTAACAGCAGACAGTAGGTATCATCGTTGGAGTGGTTCTTTACACCTCAGTAAGATAGACTTTTTTTCATCTATGACATATGCAATGCTATATCTCCTTTCCATATTCCTTCGGGAACGGAAATATAACTGGGGACCTGGAAAGTAGTGGACCAATTCCAAAAATTCTTTTAACACATAGACAATAATTCATCCCCATTTTCCCACTGGATTGGAAACTCAGAAACTTCTTTACTTAATTTTCTATGACCGGAGCTACACCGGGCGGGTCAGCTACTTTTTTATGTAACTGCCTGTTTCTAAATTCACTTACCAATAAATGACGTTACGTTACGTACATAGCGGTGTGTGTACAGGGACAAATTTCAAAAAAAATATATTTTAATATTTGGTGATATTTGTTAATCGTTCATTCACTTAGTCACTTTGGTGCAACAAACCGTGCGTCCGGCAATCGTGCAGGTTCTTATCATTCATGAGAACCGGAAAGCTGTCATTTTGAATTGTTTCATTTTATTAAGAATTTCTTTCAACCTTCAAAATTCTATTACCGCTTTGTACACATTTTCAATGAATCTGCATTCTCTATAATTGATTCATTTGTCCTCATTTTATGTGTCAATGTCAGATCTGCAAGTGATTTTCAAACATGTGTTTTCTTTCCATTGAGAATAGTTTCAAAAACAAATAAAAACAAAAATGTATCAACTCAACATCAACCGTCAAGCGAAGAAACCCCGCACACATGTTTCGTTCTTGAAAAATTCAAAGCTGTCAGTTTCGTATCATCAGCTGTCTCGTGATGTGTTAATTATGATCAAATGTTACATTAATTTTCCTTCCTCTCATATGCTGTGATTTCTACCAAATGTTCTTAATCCTTTAAAAGAATCAAAGCTTACCAGATAAAGAAAACCCGACACTAAATCTGTCAGGAATTATTCACTGACCCTGAGTTCTAAGCCTGAGAAGTTGTTGCCGCCACTCGTAAGATTAATTTGCTTATTGATTCGGTATACTAAATTCTCTCAGCCATGACCATGACGAACGTGCAAATCAGCAGGTGAAGTTATCTCCATCCCTGCTTTTCAAAGCTATCCTGATTGGGGTCACCTTCTTAACCTGTTAGCTATTGGTGCAATTTAATTAATTCTAACATGATGAGCTCAGGTTCGATTTGATTAATGCCCCTAAGGGGCTTCCAAAAATAGCACCATACGAACGTTGATGAATGTTTTGCCAAAAATTTAGCTCATTCATGTGCAAATTTATACTTTTTTGTTTTGGCGGCCATTAAGAGAGAGAGACGATCAAATTTTGCGTCTTATTGGCGCTAAGTGTGACGATGCAGAAAACTTCATAAAATAAAATACATTAAGAAAGAATGAAAGACAATAAAAGATAAATAAACACATCAGCGTTAGTTAAATTTATTGTTTTCACTCGTCATTGTGCATCAATTTTATTATATCTTATTCATTTATTTTTTTGTTCAATGGAATTTGAATTTGAATGGTAGGAAGCTTAGATTGCAGTGAGCAAAGAATTTGATTTTTGGTTATCGCAAACCTAACCTATGAAATGAAACCCTGAAGCGTATCTTTAGACTATTCAGTCATTTGCATTGTCATGGTGATGCAAAGATAATTAAGTTGAAGAAGTTATTGTTTATTAAGTGTAAATTATAAACCAGTAAATATTAGCAGTTTTGTGAGTAGAGTCCAACTGGTTTGTTCAAGCTTTATGACGCAGTCAAAATGGCCTCATATAGCTTTTTAAGCATAACAACTTATAATAAAGTGTGTTTTTTAGAGTGTAGTTTTCACCCTGGCAATGCTTTTTTAGGAGTTACTCCTTTTGACAGCTGTCACTTGAATTATGCTCAACTTGGTTTTCCATTTCATCGTAGAAGAATTGAAGCCGCACTATCACTGGGCACTGCCGATATTTCATAAATTTTTTCGAAACGAGATCGCTGTTAATGTCGATTTTTTACATAATTTGCGTTCTTAAACTTACAAGTTACCACTAAGATCGGGCGATTTAGCACCACTATAATATTTTGTATGAGGTTATGTGAAGTCGCTTGTCTGCGCATACAAGCCCGAGACCTTTGTGACTTTGAAACAGAATATTCGGCGCGTTGTTGCTGACATACGGACCCATATACTACAAAGAGTGGTCGAAAATTGAGCCTTACCGAAATCATTTTTAAAACATAATGACAAACCAAAAAAAGACACCCTTTAGAATTACAAATCAAATGTTATGATGACTGTCCCATCGGCTGTGAAAGGACTTTTTTAATAAATTTTTTTTGTTCTTTGACTGTGTTGCCAGTATTGCGACACTTCCAATCTTTTCCTTTACACCAATCGTCCACCTAACCCTACTTATCTAATTACCATGCGCATTATAAGGTTTTATTTCTCCATCGATTGCTTCACCATACTCACTGGTACTGGTACCTATCCAAAGGAAGAAAGAAGAGATTTGACTAATGCAAATCCAATAATTGGTCTACTTTCGAAATATAGGAAGCAGTAAACTGCACATCAACTTCGATAAGCCTATCTTAATCATAATTTCAGGAGTAGCAGTGAATTAATCGCAGTCATGCTGGGGATAAAATCCCTTCCTTTAAGCTCCATTAATTTAAAGTCAAGGACACAATCGTACTCAGAGATGCTAATAGAAACAAACAACAAAATGATGGGGAGGAGAAGGATCCAGAGACCATCAGCAACATAATGGTGAGGAGTGAAATTAAATGCACCCACATATTTTTCGAAAGAGCGTCATTTCAACAGGCATTAGTTCCTACAAAGTCCGCTGAAACTCAAATTCAGATTTAGGAATCATTATAAAAATTTCCAGATTGTAAAGACTACCTTCGACAAAGCGGAAGTGTTCTAGAGGTGCTATAAAACGATCCTATATCTTTGTAAGAAGTTAGAGCCCTACAACATTTTAGAGGACAAACGCTCAGGTTATCATCATTTTAAACCATAGACTTCGAACCAACTGAGAGCCTCTAAAATCGTGATGAAACCTGAAATGATCCTCGGTGGACGCACCATCAAAACGTCCTGACCAAACTTGATCTCTGAAACTACATTCGTCTATTAGTCTTGTTTGACTACTTTCTTTTTCTTAACTTAACTCCATAAACGTTATGGAGCATAACAGATGCGGGTGATGCATCTTTTCTTATCATTGGAACGAAATGAGTAGTCTTGAGCGTGAACAGCTCCCAAGAGCATCCTCCGCAATTAATATACTTAACCTACCCTATATTATAATTTTTCAGTTCTTAGAAATCATTACATCAAGATCTAACCTAAACGAACCCATTCGCGTAAGCGAGTAGGGTGAGTTCTCTTTGAAACTTTCCATTGGCAGCCGAAATCAATACTCTTGTGAAAAGTCAAAGGGCTCCAGTTTGTCGTGAGAGTGGCTGGGTGAAGTTTTCTAAAAGGAGTAGGTACCTATCTCTTGGCAAAATTCTCTTAACTTCGAGACTGAACAGCAAACTAATAAGTGAAACCTTACACTCGTCGGAATCGGAGTTGACAGTACATATAATATACGAATATGAACATTAAGTCAATCACTTAATAGCTGAATTATCTTCTAAAGCATACACACGTTTGAAGTGCTTAAAGCTTTCAACAAATCCATTTTGATGGCTGAACAATGGCATTACGAGAGAACTGATGCATCTACTTCACATCCCATTGAGGTCTAAGGAAAGAGTTTTCTATAGAAAGCAAATTATAATACGAAACCTGCTACATAATGGATCAATGGAAAGGCAAATTAAATTAGGTCACCCATTCACCCACCTAATCGCGTTGTTCGATAGATACTCAGTATTTGTCTATCGGGTTCTATTCCAGAGACACAACAATACCACACACCCATCAAAACCGTGATCAAAACAAAAATAAACCATAGAACGAAGGCGTCGGTGATGGTTTTCGACAATCAATCAAAAAACCCATTGAACTGAGTCACCACACATAGCCGAAACCTTGAGCTGAGTTTTGCTGTCACATTGAATCATCGCCGAAATGAAATAACTTAAACCTTGTTGCCACTATTTGAATAGTTGGACATTATCAGAGCGTAAGTTTCATTGCCAACAGACAGTCGTAGTGGCAAATAATTCCGATGACTACTATTGCATACGAGTATGTGTGCATTTTGGCGTTCCTTTTGGATCACTATGCGAGTGGTCATTGTTTGGCATGGCGCGCACACACCTGACAGTTCGGTAATGTGCTGCCAGTGGGCTTACAAATGAGTCTCAAACATGATTTTTACTTTTTATTTTGAGTCCTCCCCAAAACCAGTAGATACCACTACACTTGTCCACCTTTGGGTTTCTCAAAGAGGCGGTAGTGCTGGCGGTCGAAATTCTGTCCAGGCCATGTTGATTTATCGCACAAAGCGTTTTATTGAATAATTCGCGAGCTGCAAATTTAGTGTGTTATATCATGAAGCATATACTGGATACGGGCATGGAATTGGTTTTTGCTCTAAGGCTAAGGTGTCCCTTTTCCCGAATTTATCTGAGAAATGGCCCAAAGCAGAAGTTGAATACACCTTTGAATTTTGGTCATCACAGGCTTTGCAATCGTAGTACTATATATGTTTGCATCATTGATTCATTACGAATTCAGCTTGCGTTGATATATTTAAGCCGAAACTCTGAAGTCTGTTTCTATTGAAATCTACCTCCCGCACCATTTGGGTCAAATCTTGTTTGATTTTATTACAAACTGAGTCACACTTCCATATTTTCATTTGACTTTTAATTAGCAAGGATCGGTCTTTTGAAAAGTCTTACGCTTTCAAAGACGCAGAAATTATTTACTAGGTTAGGTTAGGTAGAATGGGCTGACGGTTGATCTTAATTCCGCCACACTTAGATCAATGTAGATCCATTGTGATACCCTGACGTATTGTAACGTCCTTGAAACCTATGAATTTATGTCTATTCGGTGTTTAACCATTTTGTGGCCTTAGTGAAGTTTAACAGACTGCTCTTTGAAGCGTCTGATAATTCCTCTAGTTCATTGAAAAAATAATTGCCTAGAAATTTTTTCCTAATGTGACAGAGTGCTGGGCAATGACAAAGGAAGTGAGTTGTATCCTCGTGTTCATCTTCGTCATTGCATCCTCTACACAGGTCATCGGTGCAAAGACCCATTTTCTTTTTGTGATAACCTAGTAGGTTATGTCCAGTTGTGATACTGATAAGCATTCGCAATGAAGGTCTATTCAGTGATAGCAGCTTTTCAGATTCTTTCTTATTATATTTCGGCCATATTTTCCTGGAAGTAACACAGGAATCTAGGCCTACCCATCTTTCATTGGATTTTTCCTTTATTTTATTTCCGATTATCTGTTTAATTTCACAGGGTGGGATCCTGATTGATTGATCAATGAGAGAAGGGTCAAGTGTTGATCCTTTCCTCGCTAGTTCGTCCGCTTTTTCGTTTCCCGGTATACCACTATGACCAGGAACCCAGCAGAGTCTAACGTTATGCTGCGTGCCAAGAACCCTTAGCTCTTCGCGACAGCAAGAAACAAGCTTTGATTTGATAAGAGTGGCAGAAATCGCTTTTATTGCTGCTTGGCTATCAATGAAAAAGGTGATATCATCATGTGATAGCGCCATCATGGACACCTGTTTTGCAGCGTGTGAGACTGCCAAGATCTCGGCTTGGAAGACGCTGCTGTGATCTGGAAGTCTGAATGAACTCGCTAGGTTTAGGCTTTCTGAAAAGAAACCTGCCCCTGTTCCAACTTCCATTTTTGAACCGTCGGTATAGATTGCTATAGACGTTTCGTAAGGTGTTTCATTCTCCCAATCTTGTCTATTGGGGAGGCTGGTTGTGAAGGATTTTTTAAAGTCCAGGTATGGAGTTATGTAATCCGTGCAGATATTGTTATCTGCGTATCTTGATAAAATCTGTGCGTGTCCTATTTGGCTGGTTTTCCAGACATTGCATTGGTTTAGTCTAAGTGCACTATTTGCTGCTGCTTCTTGAACGTAGAGATCAAGAGGTGTAAGGTTGAGGATTACTTCCAAACTCGCGGTCGGTGTAGTCCTCATTGCACCAGTTACGCAAATACAGGCAGATCTTTGAACTTTGGTTAGGGTTTTTAAATGCGTGGATTTTTCCAACGCCTTCCACCACACCAAATTGCCATAAGAAAGGATAGGTCTAACAATGGCAGTATACATCCACAGGATGATCTTGGGATTTGGTCCCCAGTTTTTGCCAAAAATTCTGTTGCACGAGTACAGTGCTATCATAGATTTTTTATATCTTTCTTGTATATTGGAACTCCAATTTAGTTTTTTATCTAAGATCACACCCAGGTATCTGGCTTGATCAGAGATCTTAAGAGGGGTCCCATTTAGTCTTGGTAACTCAAAAGTAGGTATTTTTCTTCTGTTTGTAAAAAGTACCAGCTCTGTTTTGAGGGGGTTCACTGTAAGGCCGCACCTTTTTGTCCAAGCGCTTACCTTGGTTAGTGTATAGTTCAATTGTGCGCTAATAGTGGAAGGGAATTTCCCCGTTGCCAGAAGAGCTAGATCATCGGCATAGGCGACCACTTTTACGCCATCATGTTTGAGAGCTACGAGGATCTCATTCATGACCAGGATCCAGAGCAGGGGTGAGAGGATACCTCCTTGTGGGGTTCCCCTTGACACACACTTTTTCAAGTTCGCACCTCCCAGTTCGCTGTGGATCTGACGTTTTGTTAGCATATTCATGATCCAATTTGTAATTGTATCTTCTACTTCTAGATCATTCAGGGCCTTCTTAATTGCACTGTTTTGTACATTGTTGAAGGCTCCTTCAATGTCCAGGAAGGCTGCCAGAGTGTATTCCTTATCCTGCAGCGTTTTTTCTATGGTTCTTACTACACAGTGAAGTGCTGTTTCCACGCTTCTTCCTTTTGTGTAGGCATGTTGAAAGGTGGATATTACTTCCGGTTTCATAAAGCTACGGATGTGTAAATCAAGCAACCTTTCAAAAGTTTTCAGTATAAAGGAGGTCAGACTTATAGGTCTGAAGTCTTTTGCTTCTGTATGGCTGGGTTTGCCGGCTTTCGGTATGAAAACGACTCTAACTTCCCGCCATAATTTGGGAATGTAGCCCCATATGAGGCTATTTTCAAAAATGTTCTTTAGATGTGGGATGACTTTCCTGCTGCTTTTTTGCAGCATCATAGGGAAAATGCCATCGTAACCCGGAGATTTAAAAGGTGAAAAGGAGTTGATAGCCCATTCCAACTTCTCTTCCGTTACGATATCTGCCGGGATTTCATGTCTAGAAAACCTAGTGTTTTCTATTTCACTGTTCTCTATAGGGCTGCATCCAGGGAAGTGTGACTCGAACAAAAGTTCCAGACTCTCGACTGCGGATTCAGTCCAGTGGTTATCCGCTTTTCTCAGAGAACCAAGTGGTATGGTCTCCTTGGAGAGGATTTTCCTTAGTCTGGCCGATTTGTTCGTACACTCGATTTCACTGCAAAAATTTCTCCACGAGCAGCGTTTCGCTCGCTGAGTTTCATTTTTGAATTTCCTTTGGCTGGATTTGTAATGTTCCCAGTCATTTTCGGAGCCGGTTCGTTTGGCAGCATTGAAAAGTCTTCTAGTTTCTTTCCTAATGCTGCTCAGCTCGTTATTCCACCAAATTGGTTTTTTGTTCTTTTTTACCGTTGTGATAAGAGGACAGCTTTTATCCAGGGCGTTTCTCAGAATCCCTGTGAGTTCTGCAGTCAACTTATCAAGGCTTTGCGGTTCAAGGTCCCTATTAGTATTGAGGGAATCTATATTATCGTCTACTTCCCTACTAAAGGTAGCCCAATCTGTACGTCTATTATTACGAAAAGGTTTGATTGGGCGATCAAATTATTTACTAGATAATTAAATTAAAAAAAAAAAAAAAAAAAAAAAAAAAAAAAAAAATTAAAGAGCTTGTTCATATTAATTAAAACTACATATCTTCAAAAAAGCTGTGTTGAAAATTTTCGACATGAAAATCATAAGTCTTATTTGTCACCAATTCAGTTGAAACGTACGAATTTAATTATTTTAGAAATTTAAGCTGAATACTAAGCACAAGAAAATACATATTTAGGAGAATTAAGATAAAACCTTTATCTGTAACAAACATTTGATTGCACTTCCATATACTCTTCCACTTCTATTTTCATACACTCTTTCTTTTCCATTTCCATTTCAAATCCCATTTCCATTTTCATTTCCTTTGCCATTTCCTTTTGAACTTCCATTTCCGTTTCCATTTAAATTTCCATCTCCATTTTCATATCCATTTTCATTTATTTTCAATTTTCATTTCCACTTCCACTTCCATTTCCACTTCCACTTCCACTTCCACTTCCACTTCCACTTCCACTTCCACTTCCACTTCCACTTCCACTTCCACTTCCACTTCCACTTCCACTTCCACTTCCACTTCCACTTCCACTTCCACTTCCACTTCCACTTCCACTTCCACTTCCACTTCCACTTCCACTTCCACTTCCACTTCCACTTCCACTTCCACTTCCACTTCCACTTCCACTTCCACTTCCACTTCCACTTCCACTTCCACTTCCACTTCCACTTCCACTTCCACTTCCACTTCCACTTCCACTTCCACTTCCACTTCCACTTCCACTTCCACTTCCACTTCCACTTCCACTTCCACTTCCACTTCCACTTCCACTTCCACTTCCACTTCCACTTCCACTTCCACTTCCACTTCCACTTCCACTTCCACTTCCACTTCCACTTCCACTTCCACTTCCACTTCCACTTCCACTTCCACTTCCACTTCCACTTCCACTTCCACTTCCACTTCCACTTCCACTTCCACTTCCACTTCCACTTCCACTTCCACTTCCACTTCCACTTCCACTTCCACTTCCACTTCCACTTCCACTTCCACTTCCACTTCCACTTCCACTTCCACTTCCACTTCCACTTCCACTTCCACTTCCACTTCCACTTCCACTTCCACTTCCACTTCCACTTCCACTTCCACTTCCACTTCCACTTCCACTTCCACTTCCACTTCCACTTCCACTTCCACTTCCACTTCCACTTCCACTTCCACCTCCAAAATAATTGTGAGACTTGTAATCTGAAATCACAACTCTCGCAACGCCACGCCGTTAACGAAGAAGAAGTGGGAAGGATGGGGGCAACAGTATCTGCTGACAAAAGGAATTAGTTGTCCCACGACATAATTTCTTTGTTCTGAATTTTGGAAGATTTAAAATCCACAAACCATTCCTTTCGAAACTTATCTCCCCTAGGTCTTTTGTTTCAAAGAAATTTAAAAAAATACCCCCGCACTAATAAAATTAAGAACTTTGTCTTTAACTGGGCATCGCAATGAAAGAAAGAAATGCTCAGCCTTATGGTTCTGACATCGTTAATGGGTATTGGGACTAAAAAGTAAATACTTTCCAGTAGCAAGTTTTATCTCTTAAATCATCTTTTCTCCTCAATATCCTTCCTGGCAACGCAACAACGAAATACCAATAAATATTCTTAAATGTAAATTATTTCGGTCTTCTGTCAAAAGTTTGCAAGCATTATGTACTCACTTGAGCCTTTTGAAAACGTTAATCTTGTTTGCTGTCAAAAGTGTATTTTAAAAATGCCAAACAATCCAATTAATTCGCCTCTTACCAAATTGGGATACTTTCCTTAAACGCACACCAAATTAGATTACAACTTCGTAAGAACTTCATGGTAAAAACAATAAATTTGTCTCTTGCAATCCAATTTAGCGGAACTTTCCCAAGAAAATTTTCAAGCACAAAAAAAAGGAGAAACAATCACCGTATCCAACCCTCCATGGAGTCATTAATCTCCACCCAACTCAGTCACGCAGAACAAAAGGGCTCTTCCTTAGCCAAAGGAGAATAAAAATGACTAATGTCCGCGTGTTGCCCAAAAAAGACTAAATCGGAATTTAATGATGACATTAAGGAATCACAGCCACAGATAAATTTTAAATTAAAAATTACGTTCCCGCTTTATCCTGGAATGGTATTATTATGCAAATTTGTTGCATTTCATTTCGCTGCGTCCGCATCACCACCCGTATTGAGTGACTGACTAATAGCTGACTGAATCAGCTTTAAGACTCAAAATTACGTCCCCAACTGTATTCGATCATGAGATTATCCTGAGGGCACTTACTTACTTACTTGTATTCACTCCTCTGCTTTTACCAAAAAGTAACGAAGCTCTCGAAAGCGAATTTATAGCCGTTGAACTTATTTATTGGTCAAAAAAGAAAATGGAACACAAGTGATGCACGAAAATTGTTTCAAGTCAACATGACTGAACACAAAATGGGTGGATGGGCGACACAAAACTACAGGCGGTCAGACTCCAAACAGTGTGAACCGAATTGTCAAATTCTTTGATTTATTAACTTAAGTGTTGGTACAGCGCTTCAACAAAATACAAATTTAAATAAAAAAAAAAAAGGAGAAACGAAAAGTAAAATGTTTTATGCATATTTGGATGAAGGAACATGTCAAGCGAGGTGATTTGTCAGACGGGCCAGTCAGTGGTCAGTCATTGAGCTTCCTCTTTCAGATCACGTTCCATCCTTGCAATGGGGTACTGTGTTTGTTCGTTAGAGGGGGGCAATTCATGGAATTGGAGCTCATGTACACAGTAATTGCAAACGGCAGGAGAGCATAAACATTTCATATACTCATTGTTATATGGGCCTTGATTTGGTAGTGTGCATTCACCACAGGCGAAGGCGCCATGATTGACAGGCCGAGTGTGGTGTCTGTTGACGATAACATCTGTCAATCATTGGCGGATCAGGAACAATATTTCTTGATGCCGAGATGAATATTTAAATTTGAAGCTGCAAGGTGTGAGATACGAAATGATTGTTATTTGTCGTTCAATGCATTCTCTTATGGGGTTGTCGGCATTCAGTGTTGTAGATTGATGAATGACAACTGGGGTTCCACTGGAATGGTGTCTTAATCTCATTGCATTTAATTACGACAGAAAAAGAACCGCAAAGTCTTTAAAAAGCTCAGCATAGGAAAACTGGATTACTGTGATCTGTCAGTCAGCATGTTTAAGGCAATATATCCAACAAAAAGGGGCTTAAGTAGGTCAAATTCCTCGAAAACAAAGAACTCATTGAAGCTGGAAAATTATTCCACCTTCAGTTGTATGCTGCCTATGCAGTTAGAAATGGCACATCTCCATTTCTCTAAATGGAACGTACAACAATTCCGTAGTGTTAGTTGCGTATTTATTATGATGGCCATATAATGGGACAAATTTTATTATACAGCTATAAGAACTCGATTTGTTCTGTTAAAAACAAGACAGTATTTGCTAGGTGTATGCGCCTTTACACATTGACTGACGTTTTCAGTGGACTTACTTTACTATCCAATAAGCGGGAGGTGAGCAATATAATTTTGTTCGAAGTTTCTTAAAGGTGAAAAAAACTTAGTCATTGAATAAAAATTTGGATTACTTATCATGTGATTTAATTTTTCATGTCCTTGAAATCAGTTGGCGAATGAAATTTATCCGTCTGTACGAAAGAGGCTGCAATCAAAATTGTCAATTTCGGTTGTCCGCAGGTGGAGGGCTACGGAGATCAGTCCAAGAAGACCTTTCCCGCCAAAACGAATATAGTAAGCCCCAATTCGAAACTCATTTGGCAGATTTCAAAGTCATATCAAAGTAAGCTTACGTTACGATTGCATAGTGAACGGTTGGCATACGAGTGTCCATTGACTGGACGTGTCTATGTACACCCAACACGTGTAACTTGTGTTGGTTAGTTTAAAACGAAACCTATCAGTAATTTGTGGTTAAAAACGTAATTGTATTTCCTATTGGTTGGTCTAAACCGAGTTTTTTGCTGTCATTTGAGATGGAATCAACATGTAGCGAGTAGCTCGTGTTGTCGCTGTAAAACGAAATCACTAAATCCTTTCTGATGAAAAGGTTTTCAAATTGGTCTACCTTAAATGAGCTCATTGCAGTCGTTTGAGTTGAAAATCAAACTCTCGCAAATGTTAAGATGTTATTGAAATGCAAAGTACGCTCGAATTTCAAGAGTTTATTACTTTAGCTGCTTTCTTTGAACCACAATACTTTTAGCTAGAAAAATATATTAGTGAATGTTAGCTTTTATTTCAATTATTTTGTTTTACAATAACAAACAACAGTTACTCTATTCTCTTATACCACTTATTTAGTTAATTTGCAATTTAGACCCGGAATTTAAATCTCACTGAGATTGAGGATTTTGATAGCAAGTCAAGTAGGCATACGTAGACTTTTAACCCTTTTCATTAATGCATATTCATAAAAATTACTTCGAAAATATCAATACTTGGAAAACTGCTCCAAGTGCCAAGTGCTGCAATAGAAATTGGTAAAATCCCAAACTAGACTTTTTATCTGCCTAAGATTTTTCCAAGTATCATAAAATGTATGAGGACATTGAAAACAAAATTATTAAAAGCATTTAAAATTAAAATCTGGTAACCCTAGAACCATTAAATAAAGTTTTACAGATTAGTATTCCTACTAAAAGTGAAGTCTAAAATGAGGTCTCTACTGCGAGCTTAACATGGGTCTGGGTACTCCAAAGCTAGCTTCTTCCTAAGTTGTCAAAAAGTGATGTCGATGTTGAAAAGCGGGCTTTATTGTAAAACATTTTTTTCTTAGAATATGACCAAAAGCCACATTCCAAAGTATGGCACACGAATTATGGGGCACACTGTATAACTTTTAATTAGAAAATAAATAAACTGGATGACTTAACAGAGAGGATAGCCTCGGGACCATGCGCTTTTCTCGCAACCATTGCCTTTGAGGAAATAGAAGGTTCCTACAATTTTCTGCTTATTCCGGACTGCTGATCAAGAAAGAGCTTTTCATGGCAATGAGTTTACTATCGGAGGATCTACCAATTCCTCGCGAAAGGCGGGAAACATTTTTGCTTCTGTTGGGATTCGAACCACAACATCCTGGTCAACACGGAGACATGCTAACCATCACGACACGGGTACCACCACTTTTGACAAAAGCCAATAAACTTCAAACACTGCTTATTTACAGCCGGAGCCGGAGGTATACACAATTTCACGCCATTTTCTTTCTTAAGCCCTAAAACAAAAAATAAATTCAAAGAAGTGTTAATTATTGTTTCCAAACCAAGTTTTCTCACATTCCCTATTAAAGAATCGATAGCATCCTGTGTTTACCCAATAAGCTTTCGACGAAAATTCTTCATTTCCTTTGGACCAGGGCTGTAAAAGCTTAAGCTAATTTATAGCTTAAGTCTGGATTTAATTCACAAGCTATTTTGAGAATTTTGAATTGAAGAATATTCAATTCACAAGCTAGTTTGGGAATTATGAACTGAGAAAGATTCAATTCACAAGCTAGTTAGTGAATTATGAATTGAAAATATTCAATTCATAAGCTAGCTTATGACTTATGAATTGAAAAACATTCAATTCACAAGCTAATTTGTCGATTATGAATTGAAAAATATTCAATTCACAAGCTAGCTTATGACTTATCCGAATTATGAATTGAAAAATATCCAATTCATAAGCTAGCTTATGAGTTTATTATGAATAGGAAAAAAATCAATTCGCAACCTAGCTTATGAAATACCAATTCATAATCCGGATAATTCATAAGCTAGCAAGTGAATTGAAATTTTTCAATTCATAAGCTAGCTTAGGAATTCTCCAACTAGCTTATGAATTGAATTTTTCTCAATTCACAAACTAGCTTGTGAATTGAATATTTCTCAATTCTTAATTCTCCAACTAGCTTATGAATTGAATCTTTCTCAATTCTTAATTCACAAACTAGCTTGCGAATTGAATATTTCTCAGTTCTTAATTCTCAAATTAGCTTATGAATTGAATTTTTCTCAATTCACAATTTACAAACTAGCTTGTGAATTAAATATTTTTCAATTCTGAAGCTTACTATTTGCTTATAGCTTACGGATTTTTTAATTCATAAACTCGCAACCCTGCTTTGGACTACATGGTCTTCTTCGTATTCATAAAACAAACTACTACAATAATAATTTTAGATGAGTTCATTCCAAACTTTTCTTGGTCCCTCACTGGCACCCACTTTTTTCTCAATCCTTTTTTAAACCGTTACCGATATGCAGGTTTTAATATCTTGCTTTTCGTCGACGATACTTATTTTTTCCAAACCATTTCATCGAAATATTAACGAAATAATTTCTTGCGACTAGGACTCAACAAATAACAAATTATGTAATTCTTAACTCTCAGTCCCAAAAAACAGTTTGGAGCTTAATGTAAAGCACTGATTATCAATTGCCATTCAATGTAAGTGAAATACGCCCCCCTCCCGTAATCAATTTACACCCATCATTGAATATATTTGCTCTATTGGCAAACTTAGTTTCTTCGTCATATCGATGACATTATCCTTGAAGCCGATTCAGCACTCTACTTTAAAATTGAAAAAAGAGAATAAATAAATAAGTAATGGTCTCTAGAAATTCTGTAGAGTCATAGGAACTTCTTGGATTATTATTTACTAGCTGTGCCCGCGACTTCGTCCGCGTGGAATAGTGACTTTCAGCAGCATTTTTAATTTTTTAGGCTACTTATTTTGCGAAGAAGACACATTCATGCGTTTTAGTAAACTATTGTTATGTTTTATTTAAGTACATTTTTGCACACGACGTTCTTACCTTTTCCTTCTTCTGTCAAATAAAAAGGTTTTGCGAGTTTGATACACTCTTTTAAACTAAAATGACTAATCAGTGGGAACTAAAGAAATACAGGGAATAAATAGTTTTCTTATTTCGCTGATAATTCTAAGGCATTGAGAAACTCTATAGGGTGTGATGTGACTTTCTCCGTGTCCATAATATTGTCTACTGATAGACATTCGACAACATCCCCCAATACGTCAAACATAATTTTTTAGTTTATATGGTTAACTATCTCATTAGTCGGGGCCGAAATCGACTTTTCACACAGGCATTACTGACTGCCAATATTTATTTGAAGATCAAGATAGACATTTCTTCTCAGGTCAACTGTGTAATAGACAATTTGACAGAAATCACCTCACGATGAAAGAACTTTTGAAATCGGTCCAGTAGCTTCAAGGTTCCCGTTTACGTTGCCGTTACCGTAGCAATATTGGGAAAACAAATACAGACACTGTCCTTCTTCAGGCTCAAGTCAAGACTATCTCTGCACCAACATTCATACAAACAGGTTCAATAGTTTGGGCGGTAGATAGTAACAAAGCAAAACAGACAGACGGAGTTGATTTCGGATCTATAATGTTAGTAAGTACTTCCGTTCCCATGGGATAATAGGGATAAATTAAAGTTAATGTTACTTTGAGATACTGTAGCATTCTAACGGGGAAATACTTCTTGAAATCAGTTTAGCAATTTCTAGGTTCCCGTTTACGTTTGCATTCTTGTGGGAATACATGGATAACATACATAGCCTATGATTTTCTTGGCATTTGCCCAATTTTAAAAGAATTCAGACTATTAATGTTTGGAAAATGTGTCTTAGAGGAGAATGAAGTTCTACGTATCTTAAATGGAGAAATAGGATGGGATATCTTATATGATTACTCAGTGGCAGCACTTCGTTACAGAAAGCGAATAGTAGAAGAAGATTTTTAGATTTTTTTTTTTTTTTTAATTCGAAACTAACTTTATATACTTTGTCAACCTGGTAGACGGCCAAAGGCCAATTCCAATATAACTTTAGATTAAGCTTTTAAATTGTAAAAAAAATTGTATTGAAATAAAAGTCAACTAACTAACTACATAGCCTATGTCCATCTTCAGGCTCAAGACTATATCTCTGTACCAAAATTCATATAAATAGGTTTAATAGTTTGGGCGGTTTTTGATAACAAATAAAAATAGACAGATAGATTTCATTTCAGAATTATGATATTAATAAAAACTCCTATTCCCGTAGGAATATGGTGACCGTTCCCGTAGGAATAATGGGGATGACTTACAGTTTATGTTACTCAGGGATAGTGTAGCATTCTAACGGTGGAAGAATTTTTGAAATCGGTGCTGTAGCTTCTAAGTTCCCGTATACGTTCCCATTCCCGTGGGAATATAGGGATAAAATATATAGCCTATGTCCTTTCACAGAATCTAGACTATCTTTGTACAAAATTTCATTTAATTAAAAATTAAAATCTCTATTCATTATTTTGGGCGGGAGATGGTGACATAGAAAGGCGAACAGACAGAGCTACTTTCGCACTTATTATACCAGTAAGGACTCCCGTTCCGGTAGGAATATGGTGACTGTTTTCATGTGAATATGTGGATGAGTTGAAGCTAATGTTAATCCGGGATTATGGAGCATTCCAACGGTGGAAGAATTTTTGAAATCGGTGCTGTAGTGTCAAAGTTCCCGTATACTTTCCTGCTCCCGTGGGAATACATGGAAAAAATATATAGCCTATGTCCTTCCTCTGAACAACCTTTGTACAAAATTTCATTTAAATCGGTTTATTAGTTTGGGCGAGAGATGGTAACATAGAAAGGTGAACAGACATAGCTACTTTTGCATTTATAATAATAGTGAGGACCAGTTCCCGTGGGAATATTCGAATGAAATACAGCCTATGTCCGTCCTTTAGTTCAGAACAATCTTTGTACAAAATTTCATTTAAATCGGCTTATTTGTTTGGGCGGGAGATGGTAACATAGAACGAAGAACAGACAGAGCTTCTGTCACACTTATTATATTTGGTAGGACTCCCGTTCCCGTAGGAATATGTGGATGAATTAAAGTTTATGTTACTCTGGGATAGTGAAGCATTCTATTGGTGGAAACATTTTTGAAATCGGTGTTGTAGTTTCTAAATTCCCGTATACGTTCCCGTTCCCCTGGGAATTTAGGGATAAAATATATAGCCTATGTCCTTCCTTAAGTCTTAGACTATCTCTGTATCAAATTTTATTTAAATCGGTTCAGTAGTTTGGGCGGGAGATGGTAACATAGAAAGCCGGACAGACAGAGTGACTTTCACATTTATAATATTAGTTAGGATTTATTAATTCACTTTATTTATTTTTAAAGATGAGTACCGAATTGGCTTTCAGAATTATATGACCACAATATTTAGTTAACCTTTGTTGGACCCTGTCCTTAAATAAAGCACACTAAGCAGTATCAGCCCATTGTACTGGCAACAATTTTCCCTCATTTGTGGGGCAGTATGTGGAAGTAAGATGTTGGTAATTTCGTTTACAGTCTCGAGAATGGCGCCTAGATGAAACTGGGAGACTGAAAGAAATAAAATACCTGGCGCGGGATTTAAGGCCACACGTCTGATCTGTCAGCTTTGCACTCCATTACAGCACAACTGCCGACGTGCACCTTTTTTTTAATTTTTTATTGAATGAGATACTCCTAATCGAGAGATTTTTTCGGATTTTCAACTCAATACTCTCCGGAACACGATCGTCTAATGGTTTCGACCTCGTCTAAGATGGCGCAATCAAGTGGAAGAAGACCTCAGCTGCCTAGGAGTCCAAAACTGGAGAGAGCTCGGCCGAAATCGAAATTGTTGGCGTGAGATGTTGGTTGAGGCTCAGGTTCACCCGAACTGTAATTCCCAAGAAATAGAAAGAGAGATAAGCGGTATTCTCTTCATTTATCGACTCTTTTATGGTTCTGTTGACTATCTAACTACATACAATTTCAACTCCGTCTAAGCCCAGAAATCCAGGTAGACCTTGGCTATTCCATCTACCCACTAGGTTCGTTCTTCTATTTTTAAAAAAGGATGGAAAATACGTAAAAAACAGTCTTAAAACCTGCACACACCCCAAAAAAGCCACAACAACCAAAAAGATTCCTCAAACTTAGTTCCGGGCGAAGAACACAGGGCTCTGAAAACAGGAAAAATGACTTTCTAAAAAACTTCAAAACAAGGCTTTTTGTATGACACTATCTGTCGATTTCAAAACGAGCACACCTATAAGTAACTAGATTGACCACACCGAAGGCTAAAAAGTGTGAGCTAGTTTAGTAAAAGATTCCACCTGATCTTATGAGCAACTACTTGACACGGTAACTATAATTAACATTTGTCAAACTAAGGACTTGGGAGTTAAGAAAATGTAAAAAAAAGAGAATTAACCACCCTACTGCCTACCATATTGTACCTCATATGGCTTCAGCAGACTCCCACACTGGGAAAGTTTAAGTTTCAAATTTAACTATTTTGACCTTACCTTTAGCATTTCCTACCTTAAGCTCCGTCTCTGAAATTAACATCCCAATCCCTCCCATTCTTTGCTCACAATCAGATTAAATTAAATTTATATATCGAACTAAGCAGAAAAAATCGATGTGTTGTCCTTACCAAAATTGAAAGTTTAATTGAAAATTTAATGAAAAATATTTGATCGACATATTACCAACAATAATCCGCTTGTTGGCAAGGTAATCATTATCTACTCTTCTCCCTTTTCGATTTCTGGATCAGTCAACCATTATTATACTTAATGACAGGCTTAAAAGCTGCCAATTCTCACTCGCTTAAAAACCACATGCAATGTTTCACGTGCTAATAGCTCGAACAGTCAGCGAATATTTAATCAGTTTTTATTTTTTTTATTTTAAATAAAATTTTATTTACCGAATTTAATTCACAGTTTATCAATAAAATGCAAAGGAATTTGACCCAAACGAAAAAGCAACCTCAAGCAAAAATTAATTGAACATCACTTTGAAATCGAGTAACACCTTTCATGGATGGAGCATTGTTGGAAAACACAATGCTTGCAAATTTAAACATACAAATTTAACAAGAAAAGGGGGAGTGCCTCTTTCTTTTGAGTAAATGCATCATTAATTCAGATGGGTTTGCCCAAAAAGGTAAACGTATTGAACCCAAAAGAAACTGAATAGAATATTAATTTTTTTCGTGGTATTTTTTTGTACAATTTAGGTTTATTAATTAAGATGCATTTTTTCATGAAATCACTGACTGAGCTGATACGTCAACCATTTGAACTGCTGGAAAACAAGGATTGCTATGAAGTGAAAGAGTTCTATACTTGCAGTGGAATTTAATTTAATGCAATGTGAATGTCTCATTCGACTTTGCATTGATTGCTTGCTTGCACTAGTCTGTCTGATTTTCAAGATTTTCAACTTTGCATAAATCGATGACTGCTATACGTATAATAAGGACTATCTTCAGTCTATTACTGCTCCTTCTGCCATGAATAAAGTCCAAAGTACCCGTATTCAAGTTGAATGGGTCACTAACAAGCAATGATTTGTATTGAAATTAGCATACCGAACCCAAGAGCACTATACTTAGACGCACGGACGAAGGTTGGAAGAAGAATGATAATAAAAAAAAACCTTCTTAAGATGTAGACGCTTTTAATGGCATAATTGACTCAAGGACCCCGTCTTGTTAAATTCGTGGAAAATTTATAAGCATTAGTAAGAGCGAGCTTGAAGTTGATTGTGTGCGTAAATTGCAAGAGAGGATTCAAAAGGTTGCTCCCAGAAAACTCTTTTAAATTTTTTCTGAAGTTAATGATGAAGACAAAAAATAGATCGACTTTGAATTGCCGAGCTATCGGCGTGGTTTGTTTGCGGGTGATCTCTTAAATTGTTTATCAACTTTGCAGGAATACACGATAAGGCAACTAAGTACCTGGGTTGCAGAGCAACTAGGTCATTCAACCACTGAGTAACTCAGCTTCTTATTCACTCAACCACTGATTCCTTAGCTGCTGATTCACTCAGCCACGCAATCACTGACCTACTGACCGATTGATAAACTGAACCACTAAGTAGCTTCTAGTATTTCGCTAGGTATCGAAGCTGAGCGCCATGTACGTTTAAGCAAACGAATGGATTGTGATTCTAATTCTATGTTATTGGACAACAATAAAGAGACAATGATGTGAAAGTGCGACTTAGACACAACTCACACGGTCAATCTGTAATCTTTGGACAACAACGATACTTGGTGACTATAAGCTATAACACGAGTCAATTGTCATTATTTGGAAGGACTAAGAGCACGGCCCCGAACTTAGCTGCAAAGCAGTATAACGGCAAAATTAGAACAAAATTTTGAAGCTCAGTGGCATGGTTCTGCCGCTCAGATTTGAAATTTGTTCCAATTTTTCCACTTTGCCGCTCAATAGGTGGCCGTGCTCGAAAACCGTGAATAGTTGTTGTCAACATCACTACTCAGGGACTAGGAAGCTAATGCCACTTTCCATTGGACGAAAAGAACCGTCCAGGACCGTCCAGGAGCATTCTGCATTCTCAAACCTTTCCATTAGTGCAAAAAGGACGCTTTTCATGATTCTGAGAAGTGAAAACCTCTTCTCGATTTGAAGTGAGAATCCACTCAAGAAGCACAAATACATGTTACTCAAATGTCAAAATCAAAATTTTCTTCGAGGAATATTCTTTTTGAGCCATAGATGTTTCACTCACACAAAGACAATCTGTCCTCAAAACTGAACAGAAACAATTTTAGGTGTTCCATTGGTTTTTAAAATGTGTAGTTCTCCGAGTGAAACCAATGGAAAGCGACATAAGATCGCTGGTGTTTTAGTTGCTCTTCTTCACTTCACTTCACTTCACTCGGGGATGCACTCATTTTAAGAACGAATAGAACACCTTGACATACTCCCGTTCAGTTTGACATATTGCTTTCTGTGAGTGAAGCTCTTATTACTTATAAAAAGTATATGTACATGTACATAGATAGATAAATCGATAAAATAATTTTATTTTCAGTTTAATACTAGCTGTGCCCGCGACTTCGTCCGCGTGGAATAGTGACTTTCAGCAGCATTTTTAACTTTTTAGGAAATAAAACTTCTAGCCTTAAAAATGGCGGTATTTCCAAAAAAAAAAACATTCAACCCCTATTTCAACACCTTGTAGCCCTGTTAAAAATACTTTTGAGACCGTAGTTTTTGAATTCCCATTTCCGTTCCCATGGGAATATAAGGATAGATATATAGCCTTTATCCTTCCGCATGTTCTAGACCATCTCTGTAGCTAATTTAATAAAATCTGTTTAGCAGTTTGAACGGGAGACATACGAAAAACATACCGACATAGCTACATTCGCATTTTCAATATTAGTAAAGACTCCCGTTCCCGTGGGAATATGGTGAACGTTTTTGTGGGAATATGTGGATAAGTTAAAGTTAATAATTAGGTTAAGTTATTAGTTTTTATGTTACTCGGGGATAGTGTAGCATTCTAACGGTGAAAGAATTTTTGAAATCGGTGCTGTAGTGTCAAAGTTCCCGCATACGTTCCTGCCCCCATGGAAATGTTGGGAACCGTAGGAATATGGGGATGAATTAGTTTTTATGTTACTCGGGGATAATGAAGCATTCTAACAGTGGAAAAATTTTTGAAATCGGTGTTGTAGTTTCTAAGTTCCCGTATACGTTCCCGTTCCCGTGGGAATTTAGGGATAAATTGTAGCCTATGTGTTATTCTGATGTATAAGCTATATTATTGGAAAGTTTAAGTAAAATCCATTCAGTAGTTTTTGCGTGAAAGAGTAACAAACATACATCCACACATACAAACTTTCACGTTTATAATATTAGTAGGATAGTGAGTTCAAAATAGAAATCATCTAGAAACAGGACGAAAAGTAAGGCATTTAGTACACAACCCTGTTTGACTCCTTGGGTTAGCTTGTTACACTTTTTCTGTCTTAAACAGTCGCAGAATTATCTTTGTACAAAGATTCTATAATGGAAACCATTTTTGATGAGACCCTTAACTTACAAAACTTGTAAAACAACGCCTCGCAATTGATGTTGTCGAATAAGAATGAAGGCGTTAACAACTTTTTACGACTTAGATGAACTATACGAGATTGGTTATACACTCGGTCAACTGTGCTATACTGAGTTCTATATGCTCATTCGTTTCATTCGTTTCATACGGCCTTTTTGAGTGATTAAAGGTGAAAAAATATATCGTGTCGTTAAGAACGAAACCACTCAGTTGTTTCTGATAAAGAAGGGCATTGCGCGTTTCCTATTGGTCAACCTAAAACAATCCTTTTTCCGTCGTATGAGTTGAAAACCACGTGGTGTCACTTATATTGACTTGGTTAAAATTGCAACTCCATGAGATTTTCAACCCAAAACAATTCCAATGAGCTGATCTTATATTGACCTATAAGAAATGACTGAGTTATTTCGATTTAAAGAACCAACACGAGCCACGCGATGTTTTTTTTTTTTCCTCAAATGACTCCATTGAGTTCGTGTTACCCAACATAGCACGATCCACACCGTGAGATATGCACTCACTTTACCTTTTAACAGCCTTTCTTAAAAATATAGTCTTTACCGAAATTACACTTTAACTAAGCGAACGTCAACTTCATTGTTCATAATTTAAAAGTCAAAAGTTAGTAGAGCGATTACTTACGGAGAATAGCATAAAGTCAATGTTCCGCTTCAATGATAGATAATAAGTGTTTTAATTAATGGTTAGATTTAAATCAACTTTCGTTTGTATTTCTAAATTTTATGAATAAAGAATCAATGACATGGGCTGCCGATTCCATTATTAGACCGATTTAGGTTAGTGCAAATCAACTTGCAAATGGCTTTTAAGTTTCAATTTGTTTCTTCTCCTTTCTGATGAGCATCCATTGAATTATTCTTTATTCACTTTCATTCTTTCAGCTTCATCGATATATCCTTAGTGGCTATTCACTGGCGGTGTTTTCTAATTAATAGAGGTGAGCACTAGACATGGAACTGAATTTGTGGATCTTCCAGTGCGAATATTTATTCAGATTTTAACATAAATATGAAAACCAAAGAGCGTGTTTAAAATTTACTGAATCACTGAATTGCAAAATATATTTAAATCAATCCTTGTCCTTTACCTGAGCTGGAGGTTTATAGGAAATGGATTTTTGTTTATATTTTACCTCAGGCAAGTGTACTTACGTATTGCAAACTCATTCAAAATTTACGATAAAGATAAGTTTTTTATGCTTTTGCACTGAATATTACGTCTTTTTTTGCACAAAAATTAAAAACCTTCGCGTCCGTCATATTGTAAAATCCATTCAGCAGTAGCTTTTGCTCAGTAAACTATCACATATTGAAGGATATTTAACGACGTTACAGTTGATGTGAGACCGGGAACGATATGAAGAGGTATATAGCGTTAAAAATAAAAATCATTGAACGAACACTATTTACGATGTCGTAAAGGCGAAAGTTATAACCAAAGGGAGATCAATGGCAGTTTTTTTTTTACTGCAGTACCTTGCCAAAAGATGTTCACGTTAAGCTATAAATCAAAAGTTCAAACCAGTAAATACATCATATAAAAAAAAACCAAAACTCAAAGGCAGAGTAGGTATACATAAGTTAGACAAAAACCTTTCTTGCTAACACAAAGGCTTGATACAAAACAAAGAAAATCTACACAAAGGCGAAAATCAAAAATATGGCAAAAACAAAACCGTGGACAGCAGATTTGAGGATTTAGATTTCGGCTTTTGTCCATGGTTGTCTGGCAGAATTACTCACGTTAGTGTTGCCCAAATTTAGGAGGCAGTTGCTTGGCAAAGGCACATTTCTTTTGGAGATATTTTTAATCTTTTGTCAAGTATGCAGCAGCTCCTCTGTCTTTATATGGGTAGCTGAGCTGTCAACAAGGATATTCGCGAAATAAAGTAGGATACTGAAGAATTAATATCCAAAATTTAAAAGACCAATGACTCTGACAATGACACTGCTAAATAGGATGGCAGAGCACATTCTCTGGCTGTGTCATAGGAAGAGAGGCCTGAAAGAGACAAGACATTTTTTGATTTGACATAATCGTCTTACTTTCTAATTCCATCAGTTTGCTACAAAGATTGCTGACAGTGACGCAATCGTATAAGTGAGGATTCTTTATCTAAAATGCAATCGATAAAGGAGATGTTTCTAGAGGTAATGACGGGAGGACTTTTTCTTATCGTGGATTTTTTTGTTTTTCGGGAGCCAAAAACCCGATTTTCGATAGAAAAAAAAAATTGGTTAATTTGACTTTAAAAAATTTGTAATTATTACAAAAAAACGAAAAAGCTCTCGACAATACCTGATGAATTATGTGAAGAAGTACAGTGCATAATGTCAAAGCGATTGGTCCAGTAGATTTTGAGTTATCGTGCACACTGACTTCAAATATGACAGGTCTCAGAAAAACGGTTTGAAATACGCAGAAGAGTTTGGTCGTTTAGCACATACGTTTAAGAACACCGTGCCTCGATTATAAATAACAAGACCAGAACATGCCCGTTTATGAAGGAATTTATTCGAGGTCGAAAAATACAATGGCGCACCGCGCAGCTGCCGCCCAGGTATAAAACCCGGCATGGAGCAAGACGCTCACGTTTCTGTCCATCCGCTCTACATGGCTCAACCCATTGTACATAAAACGTATGTTTTATATACAATGGCCCAACCATCGTAGCTTCGCGATGCGTACTCTTCTGACTATGACCATGTCGCGGTACAGCTCATACAGCTCGTTGTTGTGTATTCTTCTCCACACATTGTCATCGCATACGGGACCAAAGATCATTCGGAGAATTTTTCTTTCGAAACGACCAAGGGTTTCCTCATCCGCTTTCGATAAGGTCCACATGCTTCCGCGCCGTAAAGCAGGACTGGGATGGTCAAGGTCTTATACAGGGATTACCTTGGTTTTTCTGGAGATGGTTTTGTACTGAAAGATATATTGTACAGACTTTTCAAAGATTATTCCTCTGGTGTTGACGTTTGAGTTTCTTACAATCTTTTCAAGTATGATGTTGAAGAAATCGCATGACTAAAGCGGGAAGCGGGAGTTGTGGTGTCTATTCAGACGAAATGAAATTGAACATCTCGCTTCGTCTTCCAGATCATTATAGCGTGTTCCAAGCGGAGGTTATGGCAATAAGCGAAGCTCTATCTTGGCTCAGAGAAAACATGATATCCAAAAAGAATATATGCATCTTCTTAGACAATCAGGTGGCCATCAAATCCCTGGCATTAAATTCCTTAAACTTTATCTCATCTCTCAGCGAGATGTCAAAGCAGTTCAACATTCACATGTGCTGGGTGCCGGGGCATAGAGACATACCAGAAAACTGCAAGGCAGGGGAACACTTCTGCCCCTCTCACCGAAAACGGAGAGTATTGGCACTTCAATCGCTACATACAAGCTCCTGCTCAAGCAGGACGCATTCAAAAAAACCAATCTGAGATGGTCAAGCAGTTTAACGTGTATCGCAACAAAACATATCTGGCCCAAGCTAGATCTTAAGCGGTCGGACGGCTTGAACTCTCTCAAAAGAAATTACATCAGTGCGACCATAGTTGTCATCACAGGAAACAATCTTATTGGATGGCATGCAACAAGGCTAGGAGTTGCCTCAAACAACTTCTGCAGAATCTGTGTGGATGAGGAGGAGGAGAAAAACCCTTTCCCACCTTCTCTGTTCATGCCCAGCTTTAGCTCACCTTACACCTAATTTCGTTCTTCTTTGATGACCCTAGTGATCTTACTCAAATCGACGCCCTGCGTCTCTCCCGCTTCATTGTGAGCTTGAACTGGTTCCATTAGGATAAAATTACATTAGATCCATCGTGGTATCACAATGGGCCCAACGGGCCTAAGTGTGTTAGCCGAGCTATCAGCCACTGTAAACTAACCTAAGCTAGAGTTTCCAAACTAGAGGTTTATTAAAAACTATTACAAAAATAGAGTGTTTCGATATACTTCCGCTTTTACTTCAACATTGCGAAAAGAGCCGGTCTTCTACACTAAATCACAATATTACCCAGCTACACCACCGGCCGGGTCTGCTAGTCGTGAATAATAAAATATTGTACTGAATTGCCTTAGGCTTAGTAGTTCAAATAAATTTTAGTGGGTTTATTCACATGTTTTGGTCTGAAGCACGAATAAAACTAAATTTTATAGTCAGTTTAATTAACCTTCTGAGGCAGCTAATAGGGCTATTGGATTAAATTTCACAACAAATCTACATTGTTGGGCTAAACCACCAAGCTTACGTAGAGTGACCGGTCAATTGGCCGCCTAGATCGTGCGCTTCAACGCTTCTAAACTTTTTGTAGGCCTATGTTAACTGTTAAGACTCATGTCTATAGCGGGAAGTCAGTTTTCATTGAAGCAGCTTGAAGCTATATACATAAAAAGATTATTTAATAATTATACAAAGTGGATGAACTATTTGAGGCGCATACGCGGCCAATATTTCTATGAAATAATCATCAAAAAATATATTATATCCATTCAAAAAGTGTTTCTTGCATTTTTCTGAATTTTATGTTGTTTTCCTTTTAAATTTGCGGAAACTCTTAAAAAGTCAACCATTACAAAAAAATACAACTACACATTATATCTTAAACAATTTTCTTTCTAAACTTGATTTTTACCTGCGATTATAAGAACTATAACGCAAGTTTTGGAATCGTACACAAAAAAAAATTTGGGGTTACAATTAAATATGACATTACGATGATAGAGAATACTAAAAAAGTGGGTCCATGCAATTCTATCTGTATGCCTGTCTTCTGTCCGTATATGGATCTACTGCCCACATCGACTGACCGATTTTTTAAACTTGATTAGGTTCAGAGACTGAAAAATAAAATGCTGCCATTGCCGGCGAACTATGTTCGGATTGAAAACTGATGATGCTACTTTCAGTTATTGGTAAAAATTGGAATATTTTCGATTATTTTGTATTTGATTGAATGCAACAACAATAAGGACGAAATGCGAAAGTGAGATAAAGCATATAACTCTTTGTCTTTATAACGAAAATGCGAGGTTCGTTGACCTCAATCCAAAAATAGCAGAATTCGAAACAAGAATCCGAAGCCTCCTCCACGCCCTGTAGCCTTGAAATCTAGAAAGGAAGGTACAAGCTTGTCTGCAAATCTCCTCTATTTTTCGATCGTTGGATAGATCGGGAAAAAATGAGAAAACTATGATCACTTCCACCCATATGTTAAAAAGCAAGGAGAGAGAAGCATTCTTCTTCTTTTTCTTCCTTTACGATGCGGTATAGCTAGCATCGTTATCTCGAGAAATTACAGCTCTTCCACTCGTGTGCTTGACTCTTCTGATCCGCCTGCGAGGAAGCTGATAGCAGTTAACAAATTATCCTACAAATTTGCTCTTATCTCTAAGTCACAGGTACAAAACAGCAAAGTCGTTCGCTCATTCATAACAAAGTGTTAATTTGGTACATTAATATTTTTCTGTGATTTTAATAGCTACGAGTAATTCACAAAGTCATGTCCCCAATAGAATTTCTAACACCAAAAGAACTTTAAACTTTAGAAAAGAAACCTTATACATATATCCAAAATTGATGCGATGGCCTTTAATTACTATCCTTGGCACAACATAAAGCTTATTTCTTACAGCATCTGTAAATAATTTTACAAAGGTCTTTCTCTTATCTTCTGTTTGGCTTATTTAAAAAAAACTTTTTAAATTTCTTGCTCTTCAAAGACTCCCCACTCACCATACTCGTGTTTATGACTGATTGCACTTTCGTTAACTTTTAATTGCCTTTATTAAGAATACTTTTGGCAGCTCTACCAAAAGTTTATTCCACCTTATTCCACCGAGGTATACCAGTCGAAGAACTTTATTTGTTGTTCTTAAATGCCCTTCAACCTATACGAAACCAAATGTTTCCCAACCGTAATTTAATCTTTTGAGAAACTCCTGGAAAACAAAAGTCACTCCTCGTCGTTAAAATAAGCTCACTCTCCTAACCGAAAAAAGGACGCCATAATCAAGAAAGGTGAAGATGGAGTTACAAAAAAAAAATAGTTTTAGTAAATTATAAGCCTGGCGATTTCAGTTGAAATCTAAAGCACATCCATTGGCAAAATGAAGAAAATCCCCCAAGGATTAAAAAAGAAAATAAAAGTCGAAGAAATCGGTCTCACTAAAACTTATGCACGGTCATAAAAATATTAACACTAAAGCTTTCAACTTCTTCTGTAAAGGCAACCAAACTATGAGGTCATTTCAGGCTAAGGAAGTAAGTAGACTAAAAACTGAGGGGAAAAAAAAGTTGAGTTCGACATGATCTGTGGATTAGGGACAATGTAGATGAAGAAGGAGAAAATGAGTCAGGGACACAAGTGACTGAATGACATGCAGCTCAAAGCATACGTCTATTAGTCTCGTTGACTGTGAGTGTTTTCTTTTTTCCTCCTTTTTTGCCATTTGTGGAACACGGAAGAGAGGCCATGTGGTTTGGTTAACCCAGAAGCTATTGTCGGTTGAGGATGGTTCTTTTTTTTTGTGGTTCGTCGGTGGTACATGCATTTTGATAATGAATATAATGATGTAAGTGGAAGTTAGTGCTCTCGTGGTTTTTGTGGTTTAACACAGCTTTTTGAGTCCTTACTTATGCTGTATGAATATGGGAAAAATGAATGCAGTAAAGGAGATATTTTAAATCTCTTCAGTTAATGATGAAAATTGAATTGTAAAAAAAATTAATTTAATTAACATTGCGACACCTTTGTTGGATCTATTCTGATATATACTTGCTACCTTTAAGGTGAAAATATGAAGTTTACTTTGGAACTTTTCAATCGAGGAATATAACTTTCTCTCGAAATATCAGCATAGCCTTACGATCAGCCCAGTTCAATATCAAAAGCAAATGAACAAACTCTTCACTCGTTTGGAATGAAAAGTATTCAGAGTGATAATAGTTGCGTAAGAAAATGAAGATTTAGGAAAGATTGTACAGCAGCATTAGCTTAGCTATAGAAATAATCGTGGAAATACTGTGCCTGTACTCTGTACCAAAAGACTATGGCTTTACTACCAGGAGCACTCAACCCAGAGTACCGGTCCCTTGTACTGCGAGATAGCAACCTTTTTTTATAGCTTTCCAGATGTTCGAAAAAAAGCCAAAAGACGCTGTCATAAAACAGCAGCCTAGGTTAACAACTCTCACCATATCTGCACCGACAATCTGAAAAATGATACGAGAAAATGTATAGGACATTCGAAGAGGAGGTGGTACGCATTGTCAATGTCACCATCCTTTCCACAGGATACTCACATAGTGTTGTATCACTTAGGTCTAACAGATCTTACATGCTTAAATGCTTTGCAAAAGAGAAGAGCTGCTGCGTGGCAACGCCAACAGGCTTTCTACCGTCTTTTCTACTACTGGATAGCAAACATTTTGGAGATTTCTCATTAACGTTGAGGAACATACGTTTAGTCTGTCTATATCGAATAGTTGTGTGCCATCTACGATTGTGCTCTTGACAGATCCAATCATCGATTGAAGCCTCTACTGAAGACCCTGGCAGACCAAGCCCCGTTTCGAAAAGGATACTCGAGCAAAAATCAGTGGGTGGAGTACATAGTTTTTCAAAATCGGATTCGATATTGAGGTAGGTATATGTGTTTGCTTTGGTCCTGATTCATTCAAGACTGCACCGCCATCGAACTGCAGTTGAAAAAAAGTAAAAAAATGTTATTGGTCTTCAATTACTAACCTGTGGAACACTTTGTTGCACCCTCCAAACTATATGTTGTATGTCGACGTTTTTCATACAAGCTGAGAACCAGATCCAGTGTTACGGATGAGCATAGACCAATGGCTATCCCCCATCATTTTTAAGCAAATAAAAACTTCTTGCCTACCAAATTTATTATAAAACAATGGCCACAATGAAGCTGTTGCTGTTTCTGTGGCTAATTCAATCTGCATCGCACAAGAGGCGTTTGTATCGATCTGAACATTTATTTCTTTGGGATGTTCCTTACCGCTTGTCGAAAACAAGTCAGTTGAAAACCTTTGAATCAGTTACTCATAAGATTGGCGGATGCTAGGAACATTAATGAGGGAACTTTTCTACTGTTAGTCTTTGATTTCGTGTACCTTTTAAATTCAAGCTTACTTTCATCTTATGATTACTTATATATTTTGTGGTGTTCATTGCTTTAAATAAGTTAATGATTGGAACAGTTTAATATGGTTTCATATTCCTCCTTACCTACGGTAAGGGTGAGTGTCATGAAATTAAAATGTTCATATTAATGAATCTCAAGTTGATTTTTTTAATCAAATAATTTGCTCACAGTTCTTAAACTTAAAAAAAAAATGTCAAACGTAATGAAAAGAGAACCCATTGCTTAGTATAATGAGGAAGGGCAAGCAACATGCGAGTGACCGGAAGTTGTTCATTGGATTTAAAGGATGTAGGAACCTTAAGCTTTGTGAAGTTGCTCAGAGTCACGCTTGAGATTTCACATACTTCGTCGGCAAAATATTCTCCGAGGTCTGTCTTCCTTGTGTGACCGATGTTGTGAACTTAAGCACAGCCTGCAGAAATCAGATATCAAAGTGAGGTTAACCAGAAACTTGTAAGCTTTGAAGAGACCCTACTTAACTAGAACAACAATTACATATATTGTTTTGCCAAAAGTGGCGATAAATTCTCAAAACCCTTCAAGTTCCCAAAGGCGAACAATTTTTGAAAAGTTTTTTTTCTCTTGTGGCACAATTTCAGAAGTATTGGTTTTGCTTGACTGCACTGATAACCCGATTTTGGGAAGCTTTTCCGATATTATGATCCCATTCATATAACTAGATGTATGGGTTGACACAACAGCCTCTTCGAGAGTACCACATTTTATGGCGTCCCTAAAAAATTATTTTCTACCAGGTCTCTGAAAAAAACTGTTTGTTAATGACTTTGAAAACACTCCTACAATCTACACTGGAAGAACATAAGTTGGCTTACAGTTGATTCTCTTATTTATGGGCTCTACTGTTATGTGTTTTTTTCTTAATTAATTGGCGGCAGCAACTGCCTTAACGATCGACTAGGCAAACAATGCCAAATGTGTATACCTAAGTACGTTGTGTGTAAACTGCAAATGCACTTACCAGCAGCTACATGTCCAGGCCAATCGGTTGGCCCACCTCAGAAGCACAATCAAAGCCGTAGTTAAACTTTACCCTTGCACATAGGTCTACAAGTAAAAACCAAAAACAACAGAACCTCCTCTCATCCTCGAATACATATGGTGTTTCATGGCAATCACCTTTTGAACTTGACCTTCATCTTGGCATTCCCAGTCTGTGAGCCACAGAGCGAGAGCCCCCAACTGAAATCGGAATCCAGGTTGCAATTATTGAATAAAGAAAACACTTGGCGTGCATAACACACAAGTGGTTGCCATGGTCAGCAATCTCTTCCTTTCCAGTTCCACGGTCTGGTCTCCCAAAGACACACGCATTGCATATATATGCAGCCAACTCTTAACACAGTATGTAATTGATTACTGCCCATGGCAGAGTGCAGACAAGCTAACCATGGATCAGTTCCACACTCTCCAGCTGGCAATTTCCATTAAGTATCACCTGCCAAGGTGGCTGCAATTCAATAATTCACGCGGTAGATACACAGATAGCCTTAGTCTGGCCCGGCTTGACTGTGTGTTGTTGTTGATAGACAAACAGACTTGCACCGGGCCGCACTACAGTGTTGTACAACATCGGAAACATTTAGCTGCCATAACATTAGCCGTATATTCTGAGAACAGAGTGCTCGTTCAATGTGTGCACACCTGCGCAGCGCATGAAGTCGCAGTGATCGTGTCAGGTCGACAGGTAGATTTATATATGCAAAATGATAAAGTAGAAGGCAGTCACAGACCTCAATTCAACGTTCAAACCTCTCCTCTGCATTAAATATTCTGGAAACATCAAGCTCTAAACTTTATGGCGCCATACGCCAAAGTATTCTAGTCGCGATCAACCTAAACAATTTCTGGAATGAATCTCTGCCCAACTCTTAATTAATATATATTTTTTTATCTGACTCCATTGCATTGACTTTGAAGAATTAAAACCGACACGACGTCTTGAATGCTCCCGAATGGCAACCTACAGCTTCCAGCATACGATGTTCGTGGAACCCAGAGGCGCTGTTGGGATGATCGCATTTTGAATGGTGATCGATTGTTTCAGTCTTTAGTCAGATAACATGTTAATGAAGTGACTGGGTTGGAAGATCGGCTCTTCTGATGATTGCGTTACGTGCAAGCATCGACTTCCATCGAACCGACTTTGAAAAGGGACCGATATCGATCGGTTTCATTTCGATGGATCTTTATTGATTGCATGATCGTGAAACGAAAGAAAACTATACTAACGATGCGGACGAAAAAAAAATATTTTCAAACGATGCTGCGGTCATGATCGAGATGCGAAAAAATAATAAGTTTGCGGCAAATGATTTAGTGGTTCAAGGTTGCCGTTTGGTTTCCGATTTAATCTTTGAAGAAGAAGATGTATGTGGAATCGGAATGAAAAGTCATTGCGGTTCTTGAAATGCGAGTGATGTTTGAATATGAGATTCAAAAAGTGGAAGGAAGTTGGAATTCCAACGAAGAAGATTGCTTGACTGATCACAAACTTACGGAGGTTGTGGACATCGAATTCTCTCCACAATGGTTATCAGACATAGTGCGGTGTGCTCGCGTTCAAGGACTTCCAATGCGTTAAGACAGGTAAACAGGATAACACTGACGTCAGCTTGACATAGTACTTGAAAAGAAGTTTGATAAACAGGGTACTGTAGCAAGAAGCTCAGTAGCCACACAGATACAGCGACAAGTTGGAAGAAATTGAAGAGGTTTTGGACATCAAATTCTCTAGTCGAGGGTAATCAGACATAGCACAGTGTACTCACGTTCAAGGACTTCCATCGCGTTAAGACAGGTAACACTGACTTCAACTTAACATTTTATTTGAAAAGAAGTTTGATGGACAAGGTACTGAAACAAGAAGCTCAGTAGTCAAACAGATATAGCCCAAATTGTTAGTATAATTTGACGACGAGTTGGAGAATTCAAAATATTCTCGGCCTTACAACGAATTGCGACCAAAATTATGGTCATACGAAAAGACCAAATCTCTGAAAGCCCAGAAAACCGAAAAATAATCTTTGTTCTGTTTACACCAAACACAATCTTCTGTTATTATGTTTCGTTTTGTTTTCCCAAATTTTACAACCAACCCTCAGCCGACTTTAATTCATTCCAAAGTTTATTTTATGTGCATTGGCTAAACTTTGCTCAGCAAGCCCATAAATTGCTCCCCATTGCGAGCAATATGCACACAACAAAAATTATTTCTTATGCAAATAAGTCAGGGCACACCATTATAATAATTAACCCGACCCAGTTAATAGCCTTTTTTACTCTACCATCAAACTGCACACAATTTACACATGTTCCTTGCTCCTGAAATGTGCTCCATTTAATTTTATTAGCTAACCACGAATGTTAGGATAGTAAAAATCATTTTCCTCCGGGAAAACACTGCATGAAAGTACTGACTCTTTTTCTAAGTATATCCATAAAAAAAATCCTTAGTTGAGGAAGTCTCCACCTAATTTACATTATAGCTTAGAATATTTTATGAAAATGAACAATTTTTTATGCACGTTTAGGTTGTAAGTATAATGAGTGTAAAATCACGACGGAAAAGGACAATAAGGGATAATGCCAAGAGGGATTTTAAAGCACAAAAAAGAAAACAACAACCACAAAGAAAATGAAGTATAGAAATTTTCTACAGTTTTCACTTTTAGCCTTCGTCTTCTACCTGTCGTCATTTGCTTTTTCTTTTAAAGCATTTCCCTATGGAGGACAAAGTTTGTGTACTGTCTTTTTTTTTTTCTTTTTGTTCTCAAAAACTTTTTGTGTGCGTTAAGAAAATTGAAATGCAGATGCGGTGTGTGAAATAATAATTTCTCTTAAGCCTCCAGGTGAAGACAGAACTTCAGAAGTAAGAAAAAAAACCAAAAAAGGATTTACGTTCGTCTTTTGACAGCATGCTTCATTAACGTTTAGAATTTTTAAACCTTTTGGGAGCCTAGTATCTTTTTTTATGTTTTTAATGTTGTGTTTGACAGAGAAAATGGAATAATTTTTGTTAGACTTGTGAACAAAGAAAGCCTCACTTGATATTGTCAAACGTTAATGGTAATCCTTTTGCATCCCCAATAAATTGCGGTAACACTTCATGGAACACATGGACTTTTAGAGTCTCATTCCAATGACAAACACCATATCCTTTCCGACCATTATTCTCCTTCTTAAGACCCCATTTTGAATTCATTCAAATAAATCACTGGGACTTTATCCCCTTCTTGGACGGTCATCCTTGACCAGTTGAAATCTCATTTTGCAATTCGATTCGATGAAAAACAAACAAAATGGTATTGTAGTGTCTGCCCAACCCAAAGGACATTTCATTCTTATGCAAATTTCCCACATCATTCATTCTGTCAATCGTCCTTATGTGTGCTGAAACAAGAATCTCGTCTTCATTTGTTGCCGATAGCAAATGAAGGAATAATAAAAAGAGAAACTTTTGTGCCAAAGACACGTTATTAGGAATATATTTCAAGTGAACAAATTGCTTTTAGATAAGTGAAGTTCTTTTTTCACATAGGCAATACTTTTTTGGGTCATTAAATTTTGTTTTTGTTGAGATTTTCGGTTGATTGATGACGTAATTTAATAAAATCATTCGGCATTTTATATTCATAGGAATGCTCAGGGTTTCCTTTGTGAAAAATGTGTTAGCTTACCTTTTATCTTTTCTTTGATTCCTCAGAGGATTTGCTTTGTCAGTTTTCTTCTATACAACAGATAGAATCTATCAAAATCTTCACTATGAATTAAAAAAACAGTGAAACTAAAAACTGCCACGGAAACTTGAAGATAGCAATCCAATGAATCGTTTTAAAAAAACTAAAGCTTCCGATCAAAAAGGCAAGACGAATGGGCAAGAAAGGCAACTGGTCCAGAAAAAAAAACTTTTAATAGGCAAGTACTCAACGAGTAAAATGCACTTACCGAACTCAAGCCTAGTTCTTGGAACTGACCTCTCAATAGTTTTTGAGTGTTCTGCCTTTATGTCTCGTTTTTTAAACTTTCTACCTTTTGAAAAGCGGATTCTATTGCACATTATGGCCATAGAGTTACCTTTAGATTGGCTTGCACATTTGAGTATTTATTTGATTGGCATGTTCCTTTTTGTCCCGTTTGTCGTCCTACTGGTAAATGATAGCAAATCAGTTGAAACTAGAAAGTCTTTGAATCAGTTATTCATAAATTCGTCGACTTCGTGTAAGTGGTGGAAGCTAGGAGGAATAATGAGAGAACTTTTCTGTTGTTGTTATTTGATGTCGAGTAATAGCTAGCTTACCTTCAATACACAAAAATACTCCTTACCGATGGTGGGGGTGAGTATTAGCAAATTAAGCTTAGATTTATTGAAATATCTCAAGTTGGTGTTTTTTACAAATAAACTGCTAAGAGTTATAAATTATATTGGCAATTTCTGAGTTCGATTGTGAATTTTATTGCGCAGCATGGCAGGCAATTGAAACTGCCTAGCGCTTTTACGTGTGATCACTGATCAATCTCCGCTACTTTCTCTAAAACTGGTGTCGGTTGTCCACTTAGAATTCTGGTTGGCAGGAACACTCTCAAAATTTAACGCAAACATCTTATGACAAAGGGTTCCAGCTTCCGAGTATATGTTAGGTGCGGTCAGCCTCGAATTATTTCGTCCATTTATGAAACACAACTCCTGCATTGGAATTATTGACGATAGATGTTGGTGGATGGCCAGCTTCACCCCGTCCTGAAATAATATAAGTTAGTAAAGTAGTAAGACTCTGTACTGAAACGAAAGAGTCGCTTTTAGCAATATAAGGTTGTTTTCAATGATTCGCGCTGAGTGGATCTTGCACTGTATTGATAAAATTAGAAAGCCGTTCAAGCATAACGCCTTTCTTTTCTGGCAATATAAGCACTCTAACTTTCAAACTGTTCTAGAAACTTATCGTCTTGATCAGCTGTCATGTTGATGCGGTTGGACTTGTCATATTACTGATTACATACTCTACTGCGGATATTTGAACCTTAAGTCAAAAACAATTGCTCTTTGTGGCTCAAATCTTCATACTCCCTCGGACGTGACTTAAAAATGATGTTCACATTTATAGCTTCACAGAGCTTATCTACAGATTTTTGCTGAGATCAGATAATTTTTTAAGCTCCCAAGCTGAGGACGTTTGTTGATGAGATTTGGAAGTCTATCAAATTTGAATTGATACACATTAAACTTTTTAGCAAGCTTCTAATAACGCTAATAACAAATTTTGTATTTTCCAATAGTTCTTTGGCTTCCACCAGAAAGTATTCGTGCTTCACTCCAATGCGGGTTAATTTGAACTTCAAAATAAGTGCTACCTTTAACTGGCCTACCGAAAGTTAAAAGAGACCTTTATCCTGTGCCCAAATAGGGCAAACCATTATCCCAGTTCCATTTCCCAAGTCCCAAACCATTATCACACCAGTGGCATGAGTAGAGCATCCAAAACTTATAGCGGGTTGAAATATGACGGAAAACTATGGTTTTTGAGTGAAGCGTTATCGCTTCCCGCCTTCTTGACAAGATATTTTGATCAAACCATCAAAGTTTCCGCCGACGAAAGGTAGCATTGGATGAAGGATACATTTCCTTCTCAGTTCTGAAAGCTTGCTGTTTAAATCGGACATTTTGAGGGGCCATCTCGTTGACCCAAAGCCGAAATTTAGAAAAAATTTATTACAGTATGGGATCTCCAACATCCAATCTTTTCTGATTTCATTCAAAAGAGAATTTTCTGCCACTTTTTGCAGCATTTATGGCCTTATGTCAGCAATAACGAGCCGAATAATTTCTTCGAAGGCGTCAATAACCTCGAGCTTATGTGCGTGGACAAACTTCATACAACCCCCTACAAAATAGTCCAGCTTTGTCAAATTGACATGTTTTGGAGCGAGGTAACTCACAGGTTAAAAACTCGAAATGATGTAAGAATCCGCATCAACAGCGATCTCGTTTCGAGGCAATTTACCAATCTTACGCAATGCCAAATGGTCGTGCGGCTTCAACTCGTCCTCGAGGAGGTGAACCAAACTCAGTATAAATCAAGTGACAACTGTTAACCAGCTCCGAAAAAAATATTGCTAGACTGAAAATAGGATACGTACCTACGGTGCAGCAAAATATAACTTGGAGTGCCACAAGGAAGCATTTTAGGTTCAATCGCATTTACACAAGGTAAACTTCATGTAGTGGTGCCCGTGACGTAATGGTCACCATGTCTGCTGATAACCGGGAGGTTCGTGGTTTGAATCACAACAGAAAATAAAAAGTGTTTTTCCTTGGGTATCGCCTTTCGCAAGGAATTGGCATGTCCTCCGATAGTAGATTGAGTGAGTGATTAAAACGGTGAACGATACTGCGCTCGTTTTTAACGTAATTCAGCATCTAGTTCGATTGAGTAAAAAGCTTATTGACCTGCGTTTTTCAGCACCACTTGACCGTTTTAAAAGCCTTCCCATGGCAAAATTAAATGTAAATCTCTACTCTATTCATAACCACCTATTCCTGACTTAAAGCTTATATTACCATTTTCTACCATTTTAATCAGCACGCCAATCCTATCAACTTTTTTTTTGGCGAAAAACATCATCAAATAACTTCAAGAGTGAAAAATAACTTAGAAATCTGCTTTGGGAAATTCAAATGTTTCTAATTCCACTGTAAATCAAACGAATAATGAGGCTCATCGAAAAATGATACGTCCGGGGTTCCGCTCTGTTCTTTTAGATCAAATTAACCAACTCTCGGTCATTCAATAAAACGGCCAGAGAATTTTGAAATGAAAAAGAGTTATTATTTCCGCTGATCAAACTCTATTGCCGTCCCAGCAAAATTGTGTATGTAGACTGACTTTTCAGAAGTCTAACTCCGATTTGTGTAGTCTCTAATCGAAAGCAAGAGGAGTTTTCAGCCATATTCTCAAGTCTTTCTGATTGGAAAACCTTCTTCAATATTGACGAATACAAAATCAAACAAAAAGAAACATCAATGCAATTTAAAATTTCCTTGAATTTCAGAAAACAACCTTTTGTTTACAAGTTCGTTTGCCAACAACTTTTGGAGTATCTACAAGCGAGCGACGTCCCTTATCAGAAATACTTAGTAAAGTGTTCAATGTCAATATCTCTACTTTGTTGTTGGTCAACATCATTGTACCATCCTGGTTAAGTTTTCCCATCGTCTAAGAATATAGTAAATCTAAAGTGTCACGTTTACAACGCGTCCTTCAACAACAAAAATCATTTCCTACTTTCAGTGAGAAAGTAAGTAACTTGAAGCTCAAACTTCATACAAGTTGTCCCCCACTATTTGCTTCAGCTCATCACTCTTCTGCACTAACGGTGACATCATTTGACAGCAACAAAAAACAAGAGGAAACAAACTTTCTTTATTATGTTTATCTCTTTCGAGAGAACAACCGAAAAAACTAGTAAAATACAAAAACAATTTGCCTCCCAAAAAAACTTGCGTCTCCAATGAGGATAAAAGCGAAAGCATTGAAAAAGTCATTAGTGCAGCAGAGGGAGGGAAAGTCCAAAAAAAACATAGCGCGGAAATTACCAACCCTGAACTTTGCAGGACTGCAAAGTAAAAGCAAGAACAACCTCATGCCTCAAAAGTTTAATCAAAAAATATGGAAAGAGATCCTTTTAGCTTTGCACATCTCCACTCTGACATCCAACATCCACTTGTGTTTGTTTCCTTGTTCAAATAAGTGCAGAATGTAATCTTGAAAAGTTCGTTACAGGAGATATGAGCGCAAGGCAGCAAGTACTGGAAGCTAACTAGGAATGCTTTTTTTTTGTCTTGTGTTGGCGTTGTTGGTTTAAAAGCAAGGCATTCCCTTCAAATATCTTTTAAATGAACAATAACTCTGAAATTTTTGTTTTTGTGTTAACACAATGCTAGCCAACTATTATGTTCCTTTATTTTGAAGAGAATGTGTTCTGCCGGCTCGCTGGTTGGTTGGATATTTTTTTTTTTTTTTTTCTTTTTTTTTTTTTTTTGCTTTCCTCTAACTCCATCAGAAGTGTGCTTAACTCTGAACAGTTCTTGCGAAGGGATAAGTTTTCCTCTGCTTTTTTATTGACTTGTAGGTTTTTTCTTTTAAATAGGTACTCAAAGCTATCTTTACCTAGTTAGAAACTAGGGTAGGTACATACCACATTTTTGAAGGTTTTTTGTCTTCTTATTCCACAAAAAAGGTAAGTTTTTCGATGAGGGCTTGTTGTGTTCGGGTATGAGTTGTGCTTCCTTAATTGCTTGAAAAAAAAAGAACAAGTGAGTAGGTTCTTAGATTGAATTGCAGCGATTCCCCGTAAGTGATGTATTTTCAAGTTTGCCTTTGGTGTATTTTGTTTGTTCAATTTCTTTAGCATTTTTCAAGATTTTTGGAAAAAGCTTTCAAATCCTTTTTAATGTGTTTCAAAGAAATTGCTTTTCAAAAGAATGAATAGACTGGATAATAAGTTGTTATTGAGATGCCAAGAAATCAATATAGAGAGTAGATGACGGCAATAGAACATACCTACATTGGGGGGAGAAAAGTTCGACCACCGGATACGAGGTATTCTATTATATTCAAAGGTTTTTTCTTGGAAAGTTCTCTGAATAGAAAGTACTTCTCTTTAAAGCTTTTGAAGATTAGCTGGAAATACCAAAAAGGGGAGCCATTTCCTCCGAAATTTAATATCACACTCAAAAGAATCATTGAGATGACAAGAGCTCACAATGTTACAACGTTCTTTTCCAAGGCATTCCTGTAAAAATAGAATTACATGTAATTGAAATGTTCTGTGTGTTAACGCTTTTATGTGGATGATCAAATAGGCTTTCGATTATTAATACTGAAACAATTGTAATCGCTTAAACTTTTTGTCGGTTTATAAAGCACTTTTAGCTTTCCTTGGAGGATTTTTTATACTATTTTTGAGACACGTATAACGAGGTGATATTAGTCGGACTTCTTGCATTTGCATTAACGGTGACATGCATATGGTTAATTTAAAGTCCTGTACTACGAAGCAAAGATTTTCTCACGTCCAAAGCAGGTCTGAAGCGGATGGACAAAAAAAGGTTTTGGTTGTGGCCATAGAGCTTAATTTCAGACAGTTAAAAAAATAATTGAGGACAAATAATGAAATGTCGGTATATATTGGCGTTTCCGCACTTCACTATAACTCCTACCTCTCAAATCACGAGTAAGGGTAGGTTAGGTGGAATTTTCTGTCAGCCAATGAGTAATACCTACGTAGTACGTACATTGCCTGACACACTTAGACCGCAAAAGAGTCCATTGTGATACCACAGAGATCAGCAAGTTAATCACCTACTGATCTCAGAAACCCGATGTAAGATTAACGAGTTGATCACCCATTTATATTCCATTACGGGACTAGCCGGTTAATCACCTTCTAGTCAAACCACGCGGAACTTTTAATGTATTTTGAAAAACTTTTAGGGTCTATGTAAGCTTAGTCCCTAGTATTGTCGAAGAAGAATTCACCGAGATGAGTTGTCCTAATCTGAAGTAGTGCAGGGCATGAGCAAAGAAGGTGTTGAACGGTTTCCTCCTCTTCTTCGTCCATGCAGCTTCTGCAGAAATCATTGGAAAACTCAACAAGTCTTTTGGAGTGTCTTCCTATTAGACAGTGTCTCATAAGAACACCTATGGTAGAACCTAGATCAGGCGGTTCAGGGCTAACAAACTCTTCGATCGTTTTGAGTCTACACACGGCCAAACTTCTTTGGTTGCAAGGCAGTTGTTACTCTCAGTCCACCTAGTGTTTGTTATCCTTCAAGCGTCTTGTCTAAGTAGGAGTTTACATATAGCGATAGGTATACCTTTGTTGTACAGTTGCCTGGTATGTCCCTGTGCCCCGGCACCCCTGAAAGGTGAATGTTGAACTGATTTGACATCTCCCTCAGAGACATTTAATAATTTTGGACCGTGATGGATTTTGTAGAGACAGAGGCAAGAGATTTAAGGGCAGCTTGGATGTACGAGAAGATTCGAATATCCATGGATGATATGACGTTTTCTTTGAGCCAAGACAGCAACTCCTTGATCACCAGGATTTCCGCTTGGAGCACACCATTGCCATTTTCCCAAGCTTCTCTTGAAAGTATGGATACTTGGAAGTTATTATCAAACACCAACTTGGGCCAGAGGTTCGAGTTCGAATCCCACCAGAGGCAAAAATGTTTTTTCTACGGGTACCGCCTTTCGCGAGGAATTGGCAAATCCTCCGTTAGTATTCATTGCCATGAAAATCACATTCTCGATTAGCCGTTCGGAACCGGCAGAAAATTGTAGATCACCTCCATTCCCTCACCAGGCATGGTTGTGAGAAATGCGCTAGGCCCAGGGGCTCTTCGCTCTGTAGCGCCACCCTATTTATTTTTTTATTTTACTGTGAAATAGCCCTGAGTCGAGTAGCTGAGCTAGCTGCGACTTGTTTGCTGAAGATTTCGAGGGCGTCCGATGGGGTTGTCCTCAAGTGATAAAAAATATCACAACTTCACAGTGAATCCCATTCTCGTTTTGTGAAAAATGAAAACAAACGTCAAAATTTCTTCACATGATAAATTTATTTATCACAAAAGGATTTCTCAGTGAAATTTAAATTTGAAATTGGAAATTCAAAAAAAGAGGGCAAATGGCTTCAATAGCTCCAAAACAGTTTTTAATTGATTTTTTGGAGCAAAGGCAAGAACTTGCAAAAGACAAGTAAGTACATAATTTAAGATAATTTAAAATAATCCTTATCCACGATGCAAAACAATTCTATTTGCAGACCTATAACTGTTGACGGTTCACATTTTCGTTCAAACGAGTGGACGGAACAAAGTGTTCAGTTGAACAGCTTAGAGGGAACCTTAAAAGAGGGACCGAAATGGAGGAAGTATTGGAAAGATCTTGTATAAGTTTTATAAGTAAAAACGTTATGGCAGACATGAAATCACTAAATGTTTTCCTTTACGCACAGAATAAGTGTTTGAAACCGCGACACCACCGTGAAGGAAAAACTCAAAGATCTCACAGAAACAGACGGGCGAATAATAAATATTACTTCACCAGAAACGATAGAGTTGAATGAAGTGCTCCTCTGTTGTATTTTCAAATGGACTTTGCCCATCTCGGAGTGACCGCCGCAATATTCTCATTTTCTTCCTGGGCAAATAATGACATATGTATGTATATAAAAATAGCTTCTTCATAAGACCCCCAGAGTACTTAAGAATCTCTTTAAAATATCCTTTATCACCATGGTTGAGAAAGTGAAGTAGTGAAAGTATGTATCATTATATTCAATACAAATTCCAAGTTCTTGTTTACGTTCCCGTTTCCGTTTTCGAAGAAATATCAGGATAAAATATGTCTCATGTTACTTTCAAAGATCTATGCCATTTCTGTTCGAAATTTCATTTGAATCGGCCCAGTAATTTTGGAGCCTATTGAATACAAACAAACAAACACAAAATCTTTAGTCGTTATAATAGTGCAAGGATTGAAGACCAATATCCATGCACTCATGTATATCTTGACTTTTGAAAAAGTTGTCACTGCTATCCAAATTATACAAAAAATATAATTTTGCAAACGTCAGAAGGTTTACGTTTGCAAGCCCTGTATCTTCCTTTCCCAAATGTACTTATATTCTCTTGAATATGAACTCGACTGAATTATCACCGATTTTTTTAAAAGCACTCGATCAACTTTCTCATAATGAAATATTACACCTATTGAGAAATGTGCCTTATCCCTGAAAAAAATGTTTTAAGAACCGGTTGTTCCAGGCTTCAAATGCAAATACCATAATGAGGTGCGCGGCTGTGAACCCTGAACAAATCATGAGCAACACTTGCGATTGCAAAACAATATTTTCAGCTAATCGCATGATGAACAGGTCTTACGACATAAGCAACGCCTTCACTTTCTTCAAATTTTTTCAAAGTTTTACCGGGTGGTTGGTGTAGTCGGTTGATTATGTCTACTGTAATCACGTAACGCAATTAAATGGCAATGATTCAACAAATATTGGGACACAGTTTGACATGTGTCAAACGCCGTATCGCGTCGTAGCTACTTTATTCAAACTGTGAAACTCTTCAAATTAATGACCTTTTATTAAACCAATTATTAATTTTTGCAGCAGATCTGTGCCGAACTATGTTTATTTCTTCTTCATTCGATCGCCAAAGTAGGCAATATTCATTGTAAATTATTTTGAATGAACTCATTCAAATTCCTACATGCAGTGCTTGGTAAGTCAACGCGTTCTTCCTTGTAGCCAATTCTTGATGAGTTCTTACTGAGTGATAAAAAAGCAGAAGCACCACAATTTTTAAAAAGGTAGCGTAGCATCATAAAATCTATAGAATATGCTGGATGGGGTAGCAAGCAGTTCGTAGCCAAGTTTATGGATTTCCGCCATGGTGGCTACACACGCATTCTCTTTATGAAATAACACTTTTTTCTTCTCTAAATGCGGTTTTCTCAAATCGAAATCGAAACTATCCAAAAGCTTTGTATAGTATTCTCCATTTGTCGTTTTACCCTTTTTGAGGTAGTCGATGTGATTAACACCACTTGCATCCCAAAAAACTGCCACCATGACCTTGTTAGCCGGCAAACTCACCTAGACTTTTTTTGGTACACGTTCACCCGGAGAAACCCACTGTTTTGACGGTAACAAAACGGCGCATAAACTCGTTGGGATTGGGGCTGAACATCACTGAACACTCCTTTAAAGTGGTCACACGGTTGGGCTTACGGTCGAGTGTGTGCAATCGCGTATCATTTTGCGGATAGCTTTTCATATCCAAATATTTATGTAAAATGTGGTGTATCGGATCATTTGAGCGGACTGTGTGATGACCTCTTTTGGGTGACTTGATATTCGGCATCACTTATGGCAATGTTATTTTAATACTATTGGAGGACCAATTTCCAGGAAAAGGTGACACCCGGAGAAAAACAATTAAATGTTTCTGGGATTTAAACCTCAATAATTCAAACATTTAGGGCAGTCAGTCATGCCTACCAGCATGACACGGGCAGCTTTTGTATTCACTAGTTCCAAAATTGACAGTCCCTCAGCCTGTCATTCGTTCGACTAAAAATAGTTCGTTTCAAATCCTGCTTCCTTAAGTTTACCATGGTACTTTCGGCCAACTTTAGCTTTCATTATGCTCCCGTCGATAATTTCAAAGACACCAAACTCACACAAAGTGAACTTGTATTTAATTTCTTTTGCTTAAAAATTTTTAATAATTTGTCAATGCTTCCTTCAAAACCAATTTGCAAGACATCACCAAAAGAAATTAACCAGTATATAAAGTTTTAACTCAAATAAAAAGCGTCCTTAAATAACTTTGTAAGAGATGCGAGCAAACTTCTTGAATAAACAATTTCCTGATTAACGTCATCTCAAAGCTGACATGGTTCAAACTACCCTATTTCAACATCCATAAAATTAACTTAAAAAAGGCTTTGCTTAAAATTGCATAACTAGCCCCATCTTTGTACATACATCCGTAATCATGCTAGTTTTGCCTTTAGAAAAATTTGAAAATAAAGTTTTCATTAGTATGCTTGTCATTTTTGGATTTTCTCGATTAAATTTTCTAAAAAACTTAAAATGCGATTACAAACTTTTCAACTCCTTTTTTCTCTTCGTCTAATAATTATCTGACCGTAACGCAATAAGAAAAAAACCTCTACCAAAAGCCATGGACGGTGCCCACAAGTATGGGAAAAGAGAAAAGTTTCAACCAGAAGCCACAACCACTTGTTATTGCAGAAAAGTACACTCAAAACATGTATGTGCGTTCCGCAATCTATATTACAATACAATCGTATACAAAGGACAACATCATAGATGAAATATCCTGCATGCAAAAACTTTTCCCCTTTCTCTTTCAGCTCAATATCCTTTGACAAACTCCCCTTTGTTGGCTGTTGTCTCGTCGTCCGCTGTTGTCATTGAAACTTTTTTTCTTTTGATAAGTAAAATAACAACAACAGAAAGTAATCCTTTTTATTTTATCCTGGCCTTATCAATGTTAGCCCCATATCGTTGATGGCCATCATAAGAAAGACTCTATGCAAAGTTTTGCCATCATATCTTTCATCCGGTTGTTCAAAAGGACAATAGGGTTGCCCAAACGCACACGTACATACATACTCATACCTATAACACAGCATACCAGTTCAAAGGACAAAGATGATAGAACGCAATGTGGTTAACAGATAAAGTTTTGATGCAAGAATACGGGCGTTAGGCGAGCCCCTCTTACGAGTTACCCTCCTGGCTGTCACTGAAATTGACTCAAATAACGACAATGATGGCTGTTGTGAGTTTTCCTAGCGGATGGTCAAAACTTTTTAGATTCCTCCTCTGTCGTTTTTAGGGTTCACTTTAGAAACTTTTCTTTTGTATTCCTGTCAGCGGCAGGGCAGTATTTTACTAAGAGTGGGTAAAAACTTTTGCTGCGTCATCAAAAGCGACCCCTTTCACCGGAACCGATTCAGATTTAGATGGCTTCGATTCGGTCATGTTTTGCAAACATGCGTGTTTGAGGACTTTTATTCAAATTCTTTAGTTCAACGTATCTGCTTATCTGTGTGCGTTTCAATCCTGCAGGCTTTTTCGTTCCCATTTCAAAAGATTTCAATTAACGCTGGTGACATGCTGCTGTTGCGAGAGATCTCACTGCGTATGGTTTGTTGCAGGAGTTTAGCATAATGTAGGTTGCACAAAGAGGTATGCTTATTATGGGAATGGTGAGGGCAACATCATGTGAAGTGAATCAAGCTTCAAGAATATTGATCTGCAAAGGGATACACAAGTCCTTCAAATAATTAATGAGATACACGCAAATATGTCCTACTAAATGTGTTTCTTGAGTCGTATGAAGATAAACAAATGCAACTAGAACGAGGTTAGTCAAATGTATACAAAGGGAAGTTTAAGGAAAGACAGATTAAACGAAACCAGACCTGTAACTGAGTTCCCTTCTGAGCTTTCCGTTTCATAATTTCTTTTTTAGTCATGGTACATGACTGACGCATATATTAAAATATCCTATGCAATATGAAAAATAAATTAGAAGAGGAAATTGAGTCACTGATGAATTGCAAAAGAAAACAGCTTGAATCCATTGCGACGACTGTACTTGACAGGCAGAGTAATTTAGGTCGTAAAGTAAACAATAGTCTGTGATAACAATTAGTTGATATTTTCTGTTTTGTCCTGTTTCTTAATTTATTTAATTTATTCAATTTTGTAATTTTTCTGTTAAGTGCAATATACTAAAAATAGACTACTTTTTTAATTTAAATGAAAACAAATGTAAATTGAAAATAGTCCAATAAAAATACCCTCTGAAGAAGTTGGAAAATAACCAACGAAACGTCGGGATAAAGTTTTAAAAATGGATTAATTTATTAATTGCATACAGAAGTAATAGATCAAAAAGCCCAATAAAAACAATCGAGTATTTTGTCATTTAAAGATTGACATCGCCCTTAAACTTTAGGAACCTTTGCTAATCGTATATAAGATAGATTTTCACCTGCATGTGTCGCAACTTGGGTAAAGGACTATGACTTGAAAGTAGGGCAGTAGATGTGGGCCTCGTGGTTCATAAACTAACTCTAACGGATCCCTTGTGTCTGTACCCAATATAAAGAACTCCACTAGGAAGTACTACTGTCTGGAGCATGTGCTAGTTCATGAGCATTACTCAAAAGTAAATCGAAAAAAAGGGAAAGGAAGGAACACCTTCATCGAGCAGAGTATATCCAATTTACAAAAAGTCTAATAGGAATTAAAACTATCCTGAAAACAGGCCTGGCAAGAGGAACATCACGAGCAATGATTTAAAAAGTTGACGTTGGTCTTATTTTTACTGAATATGTGTTATTACTGTTTATTGACAGTAACAGGTTTCTAACACAAGGTTTTTAACCCAAGGGGTAGCTCTTAATATAGGTAGACTGATTGGGCTAGGTAAGTTAAGGGATTGTTACGACAGGCTTCATTACTTCACTCTCATTTTGTCGTATTCAATGAGTACTTAAGGGTTCTCTTTTAGTGGAAAATAGGGGAATAACACCCAGTTCCTCCGAGTAGTATTCACACAGGACCACATTTTTGTTCAGAACTAAGCTTGGCTCTTCCTGTATTCCTTATAATAAAAACTTTATCGTTCCGATGTCCATTCTGGCCATGTAGGATCCCATTGAGTTGTAACAGAAACTTTCTTCTTTACAATGTCTGGCAATAGATGCCTTGAAGATCAATGAGCATCAGCGACGCGACGTATCTTCGATTGAATTTCTTGCAACGTAATTTGTCACTGTTAATAAAACTATTAACAAGTAATTAATATCTGTTGCAAAACTATACGAAGATGTTTTTAGATTTTTTTTTATGGCATTTGTAGTCCTAAGCTATTACAACGAACCTTGTGATGGAGGCAATTAAGACTTTAACTGCCAGCTCTTCAAAGGATTTTACACTCACCAAACAAATTTCAGGATTTTCCCTTTTATTTGAAAATTATGTAGGTATAAAATATTCCTTTCGTAACCCGATGTTCAACGAAAGGATAAGCATAAGTTTCATGTACTTTTCATCCGAAAACTTCTAGTTTCATTCTAAATAAAGACTTCTATGCACATTGGGTCTTGCGAGAAATCCCTCCATGTGTGCATTGAACTATTGCGCTACTGCATTAAAATTACGCTTGGTTAGGTACTAACTGGGACCGTCTTAGCTTAATCAAATAGCAAATAGATTTTCGTCTACAAAAAAATAAGCCATTTATGGTTTCGCGCTGAAAATCAACTTGTTATGGTATGCCTAGATCCAGCAAAAGCACAAAAGTCCAATCGACACTTCTCCGTAGCATGCACAAGCTTAGGCATACTAAAACAACTCTCCCAAACAAATATGTCTGCAATTCACTTTCTCTCTCTAACTATCAAGGAATGCAGAAGGCTAACTAACGTTTAGCAGGCGTTCGGCGTAAGCACGGTCACAGAAGTACCTATCAGCTTTTCAATAAAGATTGACCGTTTCCAATGAAAAGGTAAAGCGGTGAAGGTTTATTTACTCGCTATTCTTTAGTATTTTGGTAATATAAGGCAAATTTTACAATCGCGCAGAAACAAGAGTATACGAAGAAATTTGGTCCTACAAATCCGTCTGTCTGTTGGTGTACGGTCTATGGGGAGCCTAAAGAGGGTTTCTTGGAATTGGGTCTTTTGGTCTTCAAATAGCGATTTCGATTAAAAGCACTGTCGCACTTGGAGTGTCGTAAGACATCGATTTTTTTTTTTGAAAATGTATATTGCAGTACAACATCTGAAGAATATATCCTGAAATTTTCAAGAGCTGATGAATGGTCGTAACTCGGATTACGGCCGTTTAAAGTTGGTGCCTTTCGTTCGAGTCAGTGTCACCTGGTGAGTGAACACGGTACTACAATGCTTACTTACGAACTTACCGACAACTTTTAGCAAGCATCTGTAGGCAGCATACTGTATATAATGGCGACGGTTAACGGAAGTACATTTACGTAGTCGTGTTTGCAGTGTGTAATGTTATGTTTTACATCAACTTGAAACTTTTAATGCGATTATCTCAAAACCACTTTTACGAAGTCGGTGACCGCGATAACTTAAAAACGGTTCAACCGATCATCTTCACACTACTTATTGTTAATACAAAAACGAAGTACTTAATCGTGGGGTTTTCATTTTTTGTCAATAGAACCGATCGGCTATCAAACGATTAAAAGTGCGATTTTTTGGTAAAAATCGATTAAGTATCAAAAAAAGATGTTATCTAACGATATCTTTTTGAATTTTCTGTTTCAGATAATTTTTGAAGGCGGAATCGCGGTCACCGCAAAAAAAAATGTATGCACTTGCTTATTTACATGTAAGTTTAGTTGTAATGAATATTTTGGTGTGGGGAAAATTAAAAAATATTGCTCAAACATGTATAATAGATGTGTACTGAATTTCGTTTAAATCCATTTCATACTTTTGCTACAAAAAAATTCACGAGAGATTGACCCTACACGTGCGACAGTGCCCTTAAATTTTGTGCTGGAGATTAGTTTTGCGTCGTTTTTCTTAGAAAGTGAAAATTTTTTTTGGAAAAGTCTAGAACGGTACCTTCAAAGCACTGTTACCTCCTACGTTACGGCTAACTTGCGATTATAGGTTACTATACCAAGTCTTGCGATCGTGCAGAAAAAAAATGTTAAGATAACAATTAAACATGACTTAACGATGAAAACAGAGTACGAAAAAAGTGGGGCCTGCAAATCTGACTGACTGTCTGTTCGTATATGGATCTACAGCCTGAACCGCTAGACCGATTTGCTTCAAAACTAGTTAGTGTTTATGGGGCCGCTTACAGAAGGGTTTTGAGAATTGGGTCTGTAGGTCTCCAAATAGCGGTACCTGCCATACAACCGACATATTAATACTTATTTTTGTTAGACTACTCATGTCTGTTTTCTCATCTGGAGGTAAATGCAACACAATCATGCTTTCTTGTGACTTCTGGTGTAAAACTTCAAGTTGCCTTTCGAGTATTTCGCAATAGCTTATTGGCAGTTTGTTCGGAGATATTTCCTATAATTTTCTTTTCGTTTTCATAGGTATATAAATTATAAGGCAGAGCAAAATGGATGCCTCTATGTTTATTTTAACTAAAGGTCTCAAAATATCATGCCTTTTATTAATTTGTATGTTGTTTCACTTTTTTTTACCGAAGCTCTACTAAACAAATCTTTTTAAACTATTTAAATGTTTTAATTAACTTTATAATTGCAAAAATAAAACGAAATAAGCTAGAGCACAATAAAAGTTGACTTTTTTCTCTCTCTCTCTCTTTCTCTCTCTCGCTTTTTTATGCCTTTTCAAATGATGTTGCAAGTCGTTGAAACATATTTACAATTTTGTTTTAGCTCAACTAAAAGCCCTAAGTTTTTGAACACTTAAATCTTTTTTTTAAATCCTTTTTTAATTTTTTTATTGAAAATTTATATTGTAAATTATATCTTTGAACTTTTTGTAGTTTTCATTCGAATAGTCATGTTTTATTTTGTTTTTTGTTTTATATATTTTAAGCTTATCATTTTTTGCTAATTAATCTTAATATGCCCAAATGCATGTCTTTTCTCTCGAAATATTAAGGGTATTAAATGCTTGTAAAATTATAATTGTATAGTTGTACTTATTATGAAAAAATAAGGATTCTTTAATAATAATAATGATAATAATACTTATTTTTCTCGAAATTGGCTCCAACAATTTCGATTAAATTTTGATTGATGGATTAATTTCATTTTGTGTTTCTTATGACTTAAGAAATATTTTCGAAAAAAGTCTGAAAATGGTAGGTACCTCTGATAGTACCGTTTTTTTTTAAACATCGACTCTTTTGTCAATACCTGACACGATTGTGACAAAATTTTATATTTAAGAAATCGTAGATAATTTGAGAAAGATTGCATTTTAACATGTGAAAAATTGTAAATTTTTAAAAATTTTATAAATTTTATATAAAAATTTTGGTTTTTGGAAATAACTGCTTGAAAATTTTTTCAAAACAACTTCTGGCAAGATCTTTAACATAGCATACTTTACTTTTAAAAGTGAAAAATAAAAAGCGGTTTTTTAAAAGCTGGTCCAATAATTTTGATAAAATTTTCAACATTTAAATGTATCTGAAACTGCAAAAAAAAATTTTTTTTTAATTTTTTCGCAAAAATCCCTTGGGATATTTATCTAATTTAATTTTTTTAATATTGTATGTATTTTTTTCCAATTTAATAAATTGTAAAATAATATTAGGTATTATTTTTTTTTTTATTTTAATTATTTTATTTTCCAATTTAATAAATTGGAAAATAAAAAATAAACAAAATAAATGTGTAGTTGGCAGCCCTATACCACCAAATGTGCTATGAAAAGTGAATACTAAAACCTTGTGGTCAGCCTTAAGATTTTGGAACTGTACTTGGCACACAATCGCAAGTTCGTGCGACCCAGTCGTGCCCATTTTTTATTTATTATTTCAAGAAAGTTCGTGGAATACTTTATTTAGTAATGAATTTTATTAACTAGTTAGAGGGTTGCTTACACAAAAGACATTGAGTCTAGCTCCTTCATTACGTCTTACTTCTTACTTTATTACGTCTAAGCAAAACAAGCTAAAGCTGAGCGACATATTCTGAAAGTCAGCCTTCAGTTATAATTTTGCCACTCAATTGCAGCTCAGTACTTGCTACCTCGAGCACTCAAGTATCTTATTGAAAATTAAAAAATATTATCAACCGGTAACTGTTGCTGTTCTGCTTGAACAAAAAGTCACAAAATGAAATCAGCATTCCGCACTCAATTTATTTGGAAGTAATGTTTCCGGCACTCCGATTTAAATGCTGTTACTTTTTACAAATTTTTTTTTTTAATTCCAAGAATGTTCATACCGCCGCAATTGGTAATCACATGTCATAACTATTTAGGACAAGTGCATCACCAAGTCTTTTTCCAATCCCGCACAGCGTACTCCAACACCTGACCCACATAAACTGTCAAGTTTAAGTTGCATCTCCCATCATAAAAGAACAAAAAATATCCATTAAACCAGCAATCACCTTGATACGGTTGACTCCATTGCATGCTGGCAGCTGCTGCGGATCTTCGATGTCATTGATGACATTGTAACAAGTGTTTCTCTCACCTCTTTTGACAGTTTGAACACGTATGTCGTTCCATGCCTTTGCCACTCACCATGTGCAAACACATGAGCAGAGCGAGTGTGCTCTCCAATATGATGGTGTCGAAGCAAAGTGACCGTTTTGATTATTTATACAAACAGGCCAACAGAACGTACGATGCACGGCTGACCTATATTTATGAAATAAACTTCATTACACTTCAACTTCACCATTTGAAAGTGACAGCACCAGCGTCGTCGGTACGTTGCAATGACGGCTTTAAATAGAAAAGAAATAATTTTCGTGGCAATTCACTTAAAGTTCTCGGCGAACGTTTAACAATGTCCTTGAGGCATTTAACTGCGACTCAACCATAAATTAAATACCGACGACCAGACGATTTCATTTAATTTTCTGGGAATTTAATTCCGCTGGTGTAACAATGGTAACTTAATGTCGCTCGCCATCGTAAATAAAAATGTTCCCATCTTTTGACCAAATTCATTCGTTCATTCGCATCGTGCAAATTAAAGAAGGAGAGAAGCGTGCTTTACAAAAATTTAATTGCAGCCATAGCTGAGCGTTTTCACTGTCCCGACTTGGTTGTCTGTCCTATTGTCGTTGGAATCTTCTTAAGATATTCCAGTGATGGAGTCAGTCCAACACGACTGAATCTCGTTTGGGGAAATTTATGACCGCAAACTTTATGGTCGGAAATTTGCAAATGCAAATGAAACTTAGTTCTCCTTTTTCTTCTTCTTTGCATACCACTAACTGATGCTTGAGCTTAAGAAGTACGAAGGATGATAAATGGGGAACAATAAGAGTCCTATTGCTAGCAGTCCTTTTTCAAAAGATTGCACTGAATTGTGACTCGGTTTGCTTTGGCGCAATCATACTTGCTGTTGCTACTGCTGGGAAAACTCAAATCTTTTTATTATTTATGAACTTAAGCATTTTGATTTCTCCAAAGTGCTGCAGAAGAAACAAGATGTGACTGTGAATATTTGTGTGAAGCAAAAGTTTAAGTTTCTTCAACGTTTTGGGAAACAATCTTGAACTGAAGAATAGAGTGGAATTTCTAATAATATTTCTATAAACTGGTTTATTTTGAGCTGAAGAACCATCAAATTGCGAACTCAAAAGCACGACAGTGTTCATGTGGACTATTTTAGAAGAGTATAAGTTAGTGTTTTATAGAATTTTAGAACAAAGTGGTATGAACTGAATTCGAACTGACAACAAAGAGAAGCAAGTGGAATTTATGTTGCCGTAAGGACTAAGTATGTGGCAATTCAACTAAGCTTAGCTTTGCGTAACTGATAAATGACTTGCTATATTGTTTTGAGTAGAGCCTGATGAAGTTCAAAAAGGACTGAAAGAGGAAACTGTTTGTGAAGATCTATTATTGTTGGAACAACTATGGAAAAGTTATTCCTTTTTGAAGTTGCTTATATTAGTATCTAAGCATTTCCATCTCTTTGATAGAGACTGCCAGTGGAGTGTTATCTGGTTCAAAGGAGTTGTGCTTTGAATGGCAACTTATCTTGTTAGATTTGGTAATCATTGTGAATCCTTTCTCATTTGCCTCAAATGAAGCATATCTTGCCAGAAGAGGTTGTCATACGAGTGGAATATGTCACAGTCATTGTAGAATAATCTCGAATAAGAATGCAGCCTGTTACATTTTTTTAAAGTGGTTGTTGGAGTACAACCTGTCTGGTGTAAGTGCTGCCGGTTGCATTGGATAAAGTGGTTGTTGTATAGTACAACCTATCCCGTCTGATGAGGTTGTCATTAAGGTACTATTTTCTAAAGAGGTTGTTGTTATGTTTAACCTGTCTGTTGATAGTGCTACCTCAATAAGATGAATTGCATTGAAGTATAACCTGTCTCGCGTAAAGATGAGGTTCCCAGTGCAACATCTCTCATGCTTAAAAATTTCGCTAGGATTGTTGGATAATTCATTTAAACATTTTGTAGCAGTTTCCTTTAAATGGTTGTAATACGGAACGGAATAAAAAGTCTAACTTTTGGTGATAAGGCTTTATTAAGCAGATATAAACTCCTTCACACAAAGATTCCAAAAGCATTTAGTATAAATCTCTCCATGTTAAATTTTCGTTGAGTAAGCTACAAGTGTGTTAAGTACATTTTGAGAAAAACAACTCTTAAAACGAAATAATGAAATTTCTCTGCATCCACACGATTCATATTCCTTCCTAACGGAATAATCTACCCCATAAAAAAGGCGCACAAAGACCACCGAGTGTTAAGCACATGTAAAGCTCTAGCCTGACCTTTTTTTTTTAATGTCAAACGTTGTAGGAAGGGGCTCATATCCTCACAATTCATGCATATGCTTTCAGATCGTGTGTGAATGGAACACATTTGAAATGGAATAGAAGCGATAGAATGTGTCATCTTTTCATTTAATGCTTTAGCACTTTCTTTTCCTTCATATTCCCCAACGACTGTCGTCAACTTATCATCGCTTTCTCTGTTCGTGGCAAATGTCTCGAAAGGACATTAGATTATCATTTCACGTCTCAAAAATTAATTTGATGGCAATGAATTCAAATGAAAAAAGAAATGTGCACAAAAACAAAACTAACTCTACAGATAGGAGCTATAAAAAGGACATTCGATGTAATCTTGTGTCGATTAACGCCTCTCGCAGCTCTGTTCAGTTTTCTCACACTACGTACTTTCAATAGTGGACTTTCTTTTTCTTTTACTTTTTTTTTTTATTATTATAATTCTGTTGGTTTGTCTTGCATCAGTTTTTTCTTCAAATTCGTATTGAAGAATATTTAAATCCGGTTTAAGTGTACTTTCGTAAGAGTAAATGGCTAAACGACCTCAACCAAAGACAACAACTGACAGTGACGCAGGCGACGTAGTAGAAAAGCTTTTGGATATCTTAATTCAGTTAGCATTTTTATGAAAATTACCAGATTATCTGATTTAAACGTGTTAGTTTATGAGATGCAAGTGTTTCGGAATATTATTTCTCGCCATTTAATTTCCTTAACGGACCATGAATAGGAAACGACAAGGAGATTTGTGATTTATCGGAGGCATTTCGTGGAGAGACTCAAAGTAGGTTTACTACTAATGCACAAGGAGATTAGGGTGCCAGAGGCTTCTAATAAGATAAGACAATTTGTATTTTAAAACCATTTCAGCAAAATGAATCTTTGATGTATTTTGCATATTTAATGGACTTTGAACTTATAGGGCAGGTCTCTGGGCATTAGACTTTCAACGAAATTGAGTGGTGTTGAAATGAAGAGCATTTTACTTTTCACTTTCCGAATTCAAATCGACGGTGCTATAATAAAATCTTGAATTTGTCATTTAGAAAGTCTTAGGTTTCATTTCATCGAAGATAAAACTTTAAACAGCTTCTTGCTGGAAACAATATAAACTAGCTTCTTTCGTCATTATAATAGAAGATACATAGTGTTGTGGATTATTCTAATGTTCCTTACTGGTGGTGGAGGCATCTTAGTTAGCTTACCATTTTATCGAATCAGATTTTGTTTATCATGTTTATAATTTATCATAACATGCAGTTTTCTTTTTTAATATTTGTTGATAGTAGAAGACGTCTTTCGCTTGAGTGTTGTTTACTACGCTGAGCTCATCGAAAATTTTGATAAGTGTAATTGTAAGGGGCGGTACTGGACTTGGCATGGTTTCGACCCAGATTCGTTTATTCTGTATTTTAAAAATTGTATTGTGATTAGCTGAGTTTAAAAATACTATACCTAAGTTGCCAGAGTCCTTTGTCATAATCGATGTTGCTCCAAAAAGATGCTACCAATTATAAAAATTTTAATCACTCATGTAGCGTTGGTGAATAAGATTTGTGTATACATAAGCTTAATGTTAATAAAATTAAGTCCCTCACAATTAAAAAGTTGAAAATTGCCTGTCTGAAAAAGTCTTCGAAAAGGCAACGTACCAAGTTGGTACTACCAACTCCAAATATTTTTTAAGATACGGACACAATCCTGAACTCCTTATTATATGATGTTCTTGTATACCGCTCCTTCCTTTGGTTAAGAAGGCAACTGAGAAACAAACCTGTCAGTAGAAAAACCAAGGTAACCCTATATAGGACCTTAATCATCCTGCCTTACGACGCGAAAGCGTGGATATTATCGAAAGCGGATAAAGAAGCCCTTATTCATTTCGAAACAATAGAATTCCAATAATTTTTCCGTCCCTTATGCAAAGATAATGTATGGAGAAGAAGATACGATACAACAAAGAGCTGTATGAGCTGAACCTCGACATAAGTTTAGCTAGAAGAGCACGCTTTGCGAGAATACTGTGGCTGGAGCATATAGTGCGAATGGACATCAACGCTCCGGCCGAGGTGTTTTGAAAATCACATGAAACACAAATCACGGAAGGGGAAGACCTCGTCCTAGCTGGCGCAAATAAGAGGAACAAGACCTAAATGGAAAAAAAACGATGAAGAATCGAAGAATTTTGGTTGAGGCTCAGGTTCACCCCAAACTGATGCCTACCTAAGTAAGTAAGCATATCACGGTAAGGAATATAGGAGACCTGCAAGTTTTTGTTAATTCAAATCTATTTCTTTCATTGCAACGAAATTACAATGACCATTCCTCATACAGGGTGTTACCAATGGAAAAACAGTAGGATGTTTTTTAGGCTCAAACCTCAAACGTAATAGACAGATGTGGTAGCTACGGGAACTTTCACAAAACCAAATCAGAGGACGACAAGCTGTATGCTTGGAATTCTCATTTAATTGTTTTTTTTTTTTTTTTGTTAGAGATTATTTGGTTCAAAGAATGTAAGCCACTTATCAAAATCAACATTCTTCACAACCTATACCCTAAAGAGCAAATGCAGGAATTCTGCCCTCTCCCAGAGATAAAAGAAGTCCCTAAAGAGAGATTCTTGAAGATTGATTAAAACTACAACATCTTCTTATTTTGATGAAAAGTTATTAAATTCGTTACCATGTGCCGCACATCAAAGTCCATTCGAATAATTAAAATCATTCCAAAGAAAGGCCCCAGACCAAACGGACGACCTTTCATTTAAATTAACAATTGTAAAAGCCTAGCCAGCCGTTAAGTGGGTTTTGACTTTCATTATCGTATTCTTTTCAAATGTCCTTTTTGGGGATTTTTCAGTTGGTTGGTTTTCTTTTCCTGCATAACCTTATCATTGAATCAATGAAATGGGTCAAGATTGAATCAGTAGATAGGAAATTTTGGCCCAAGCTAATGAATCGAAATTCGAATATTGGTAAAATATAGTACCATTAATAAAGAGTAACACATACGAAAAACACAAGAAAAAATCCAACTTAATTCCAAAGGATAAGCACAACCTTTTTAGAGGATATTCATTGAAAGCATCCTTTCGGTCCACTGATTGATAACTTTTCTCGAATATCGACTTAAGCCAACTAGTCGCCCTTTTTCCGCTGAAAAATCAAATATTGCCTCTGCGAAAGATTTAAGAACCTCACAATTTATCCGTGTTCTGTGCTTCGCTGTTCCTTTCCTTTTTTTTTTTTGTGTATCCTGTCACTAGCGGATGCCGACGAAACGGATGTGTGTCTGGGAGGAAGCAGAGACTGAATAACATTCATCCCCTACGGAGTTTCCGTGTGACATTTACTGTATATGGTAGTTCGAGATCCAGCACATACACACACACCTAAAACACTGGATATAACATCGAAGTTTGTACAGATGAGGAATTTTAAGTAAAGTTACCTTCATTGATGGCGGTGATTGCATTCCTGTTGCAACACAGCGGAATGACGATGGATGTATCCGACAGCAAATCGATTGCTTAGCACGTTGGAATAACATTTTTAAGCTCCACAGTCTAGAGGTGTTTTATACTTTTTCCTCTTCTCCTCATACCAGGATTGAGAAGGATTCGTCGATTTAGAGGAATTCTGGAACCAGCATAGCGACGTTGACTTGCAAACATTTGTTTCGTTTTCATGCAGAGGCAAGATGCCTGTTAACAAACGGTGATTTGATAATGATTCCACTTTAAGCACATTTGTGTCACAATTCGTAATTTCCATCGAAAAAGAAACGTTTTCACATTCCACTGTACTAATGGAGGGAATTGCATCAGTACCAAAAGACATTTAATCTTTTTCGGAATTAGTTCACGTAGAGTCATTACAGTTGAATAAAAAAAACTGTTGAAAATGCACTCTCGTACTTCTGCGTCTTTAGCGACGTAGATTAGCAAAACTCAACTCATCTGGAACTACGTTACTTCCTCTGACTGGCTACTTGCTTCCGCAAACGTTCAAACAAAACCACAAATTTTCTTAACCATTGAACGTGTCCTGCACACCTTGGAGGGCACGCAAGTCCATTGTTTTTTTTTTTTTTTAACTCCTGCTAAGAATGATCACGTAGCGGTCATTTAGTAGTTCCTTTTCAAAGCCCTCACTCGGAGCCATATAATACAACAGTTGAATATCTGGATAACGCCCAAATGACTTGCCTGTGTCTCATGAAAGGAAAACATTCCACCGCACAAAACGCACGTGGAGCCCCCGGAATTAACACTTTGAAAGTGGAGTACGTGCGGGTAGTCAGTGTGACGAGGATTAGGTAATTAGACATGTTGAAAAGATTAATGGGTGGAAGACCGCAAAGCAGGTATTTTGCCATATACATCACAACTCTTAAAACTCTTCCTTTATCTGACACTCCCTTACTTCTCCCCCACACACACACACACACACAAACATTATTGTTTCTTGGCAATGAGATAGTGTTTGAAATTTCAATTAACTATTGTGGGATAAGATTCCCTTTCGACACTATTGCAAATACTGGAATTCTGAAATCTTGCCAAGCAAAAATAGATAGTGTTTGCCAAAGCAACCAGCACTTTGGGTTAGTTTGGTTATAAGGGTGAGCCATATGATGAAGGATATGTGAGAACTCTTTCTTGTTCCGTAATGTAACCATGATTTATATCATCTACAAAAACCCATTCTCCCTTCGATTCATAGTGTTTGATTTTCCTGGAAAATCTGGAGGGTTATTTCTTGGATGGAAGCTCTAATCGCAAACACTTTGGAGCACTTTAGCCTAATGGAATCTAGTTTTGGCAAATATTCCTAGAGGATTGAGTTATTTTGAAGATGAGAGAGAATATTAACCCCAATACTATAGTAGTTGTAGGATAAGGAGAAAGTAAATGTTTGAATATGCATGAGGTGCTGTTTATTTGAAGAGATTTAACATGCCTTGAGTAGTTAAGTCATTTAAAGGTACCTGAGATGAACCAACACTTTCGTCATTAAAACAATATGTACTTGCTATGCGTTGTGGTAGTGATTGATTTTTTTTTTCTTTGTTTATAAAGAATTTTTTATTGTTGACCAATAAATTATGGTGGTACGCCATTCGATCATAATTTAAATTAAGTGTTTGATTGTAGAACGGGGTTGAGTACAAACGAAATTGGCAATAAGTGACAGTGGGAGACACTTGAAAAGTCAGTACTCATTATTAATTACTATCAAATTGTCAAACTTGGCTTAGGAAGCAGCTCTGACCTTGTATGGTTTTATAGAGACGGTCTGTGGAGACATCGGTTACTTTTAATTAAGCCTAGTTTCTGTAAGCTTCGAGTCAAGAAGAAGTTGATCAAAAAGTCCTGATGTTGAGAGTCGATTTCCTCATGGAACTGGGCCTTAGTTATTTTTTGAAGCTATTACTCATAGTTGAAGTGATTGCACTCTTCATGAGGATAGTTTTTAGCAGCAGGGATTAAGAATTTTCTGATTTTGTAATATTTTCTTAAGAGGTTCTTCTTTTGAGTGAGACATCGACGACATCACTTTTAACATCCTAGAAGAAGTCAAATACGTAAATATCGCAGTAGAACGTCGCTCTTTTTTGAAAGCTGTTTTATTTTTAGAGAAAGCCTAAGTCAAAGTGTCTTCAGCTTTCACCAAGTGGCCGAAAGGGTGGTGACAATCAGGACTGAGATCAAACTCTAAAGCTTTATCACATAAGCGTGCCTGAAGGAGAAAGACACAACGCTCTTATGGAGGGTTCCTGAATCTTCTTTGCAAAACGACCAGTAATAACCCAAATATGACAATAAAATCAAATAAATAATTGCCACGCTCAGACAGGGGAGCCCTGGGGCCTAGCGCATTTCTCTCAACCATGACTTGTGAGGTGACCAAGTACAATTGCTGATCGAACGGCTAATCGAGATAGCGCTTATCATGGCATTAAATTAGTATCCTTTGCCAATTCCTCGCCTAAGGTGAAACTCGTCGAAAAGCTTGTATTTTTTTTGATATTTCTGGGATTCGAAACTTGAACCCCCACCTATCAGGCAGGTACGCTAGCCATTACGCCACAGGCACCCCATCAGAATTGAGAATTGCTTTAATGCCAAACTTAAATTGAGGATATCTTTATTTTCCAGAGGTAAAAACACTTTGTGAGCATCAGCACGTTGTTATGACTTGATGTTAATACTTTCAGAAACATAGAAAACACTTTTAAAGCTTACTAACCAAAAAGGCGAACATAGACTTGAACATAGTTGTAGCTAAACTTCAAATAAAAAGTTCCAAAGAGGCTCTTACGCAATAGCAAAAATTCACTTCCGCCAATGCCGAAAGCGTGTCGTTAAGCTTCCGACACAATGTTTGTGGAAATCCCCATCTACGGTTGGTATGGACCTAACGGTGCAACCAAAGAAATCCTGTAAGCCTTAAATCGTGTCCGGCTTGTCCTCATAGACTAACGGCTTTACATAACTCCACAAGAAATAATCAAGAGGCGATAAGTCGCAAACTCAGCCAACTGGCGCAAAGAAAGTCGCGGCTCGACATCTTTCGCCGTTGATGGTAACGTTTCTTCCACGGTGGTCTTTGAAGAAAAATGGACCGATCGATGATGCAACCAGTAGGTACATAAAGCACACCAAACTGTGGTTTTTCGGGATGCATTGGTAGCTCTTGTATGGCATGTGACTGTTTATCAATCCATTTGCGACAGTTTTGCTGATTTTTGTTATTTCGCCAGTTCGATTATGACGACCATAATATGGTCGTAACAAACGATGCATATTTTTCACTGAGCACGAATTTTGATAACAAATGTCGAATATTTTCAATCGTTGCTCGCTTGTAAGTCTTGCCATGATGAAGTGAAAGAGTACACTGAAAACTTTTCGCAATGATGACGTGCAACCAGTGCAGCCAACCTGAAAATCTTAACTCTCACCCTTTAATGAGCAGCATGTCTACCTGTTTCGTGCGATTTCATGGCTCAAATCTCAGAAATATAACATTGTTTTTCCATCAGTTTTGCCTTTCGCGAGGCATTGGCAAGCCTTCCGAGAATAGTTTCACTGCCACGAAAAGTACTTTCTCACTTCGCCTTCCCGATCAATGTCCCGCATAAAATTGTAGTTCCTGGAACTGCGTAAGGCCTGCAGAAGCTCCTCTTGCTTTGTTGTTTTTGTTTGATTAATTAATTTCATTAGTACATGATAGCCTATACGAAAACAGTCCAATGAATCACATCGCAAACCCACCACCTGTTTAATGATTTTAAAGAAGCTTATGACCATATTGGAGCATTTTCTTATCGCAATGACCTTAATTGCTGCCCCTCCGAAGTTATAAGTGATCCTAATGAAACATTCGAAAAGTCCAGTAAACCACTGGAACGACAGGAACACACTATCCTGCAGCAAAGGTAGTTCTATACAGCAACGCCGGCCGACATAAGATTTGTCAAAAAAAAAAATTAAATTGGCTTTGCGCTGTAGAGCGAATGAATTGTCACTAAGTTACACAAAGTTTTCGACGTCATATCTGAGAAAACGAAAATACCAAGGTAAACTAAGCGAGGTCTTAAAGTGCACAATTATGGAGACTGCTGAACAGAGATTGAACCTGCAGGAGAATTATATTAAGATATGTTTGAGAATGCCAAGGTTTCGCACAAACCAACAAAAGTTTATTAAATTACGCACATAAATTATGTAAAAAATCAGTCGGTTTTCAACATTCAATGGTTGTGAGAAGACCTATCTAGAAACGATAAGTTGTTTTTCAAATTAGTTCTATTCACGTAAACGTTCATGTCTAGAAGGACTTAAGTAACTTAATCGCGCATAAATCAAAACAGAAACCGTCTAGTAGTAAAATCAAAATATTGACTTAAATATCATTTGAATCCAAGTCAACACCATTGACAGGTATCGTTACGGCGTTAGATTTGCCACTTAATTTCAATCATCGAAAACGTCAATTGTAATGATATCTGTCACGCAAAGTCTCTCGTTCCACTTATTTTTTTCTTCCTTTTTTATAGCTTGGAGTGTCAATAAACTAGGAACATGTATTCATAGATAACCTTCTATTACTACGCTTTCGTGCAACTACAAGAGTGTGTTACTCACGCTACCCATATCCACTTAGAATAACATGAAATTGCCTTACATTCCTCATGGTACTCATGGTAATACTTTAACTCAAAGGATTGCACCCAGTGCATGTTGGAATTTCATTTCTCTTTTATATAAGTGTGTTTCGACGAGTGGAATGCTTTTGTAAATATAAATTCGCTTTCATCCCACACACAAAACCTTCAATGGTTGTTTTATTTTACACATGAATTAATTTGTAAAGATAAATACTATTTTAACAATTTCAAGCGCTAACAATGCATGCACTCTAAAGGTCAAAGTATATACTAATTACCTCTTTTTCCACATTGAAACACTTTATGGGAATGGAATTTCAGTCAAATCCTTTGGCTACACAATTTACAAAAAAAGCACATCTTTTATTTGCTCATGGGGCTGCATTCATCAAGCTTTGTGAACTTCTTATTCATTCTCTCTAGGGAGGATGTGATTGAGAACATTTAAACGGATTAACCGTTGAATTTAACGGGCCATTTCCGAGTTCTTACACACTGCCCCAGAGGTGAAATTATACAGTATATCCCTAATGACTCTCATTTATAGCGACATTTTAAGCTTATGAAATGAAGTAGTGTCAATGTCGTAGACTCTCCATAGATACCGTCGTTATTTTTTCAGTTGACAAAAGCAAAAGGAGTCCCTTCTTTTTCACAACAGTGAAAAAATGGATCCTAGTAATTGAGCTGGCTCTCAGCTTGAAGTTCAGCAGAGAAAGGGACATCCACCAACGACCACATCCTAAGTGAATGATGAATGGAAGTTGCAATTTTAAATTAATGTGAAAGCACGGCACAATGGCTGAACTGTACTCCCACGAGGCATTAAGCGACAAAATCATTTTTGATAAAATATAAAACGAAATTATATCTCGCTCACAAAAAATATCCTTTAACTCTTTAAGCTGCTTTTGGAAATTACACTCCTGTGTGTTGGAACTGGAAGTCATAAATAATAATAATTTTTAATCCTCATGTGGAATATTCCTCTAACCGAGTTTACATTATGGGATTTTGTTTGGAAATGATTTGTTGAACTGCTTAAGCCACATGGGATTGAAATATTGAAGCGTTAGGGTTGGCATTGTTTACATATAAATTATGTGAAACATGTAATGTAAACGGTCAAAACAATATTTTTACTTGAAAAGGGTTAATGATGTTTAATGATGCTTTTTGTAATTAATTACCAATCTAGTTTATAACAAGATCAATTTTTTCTTAAATATTATTTTTTATCTACTAACTCGTTCAACTGTTCATCTTCTGTTACGGTCTCCATTATTGGCTTTCTGTCTCTAGACAGATTTTGAATGTGAATCGTCTCGTATCAAAGCGTTTCCAAAAAGAATGAACGTTCAGTTTTATGCACCGAAGCTTTGATGTTTACGAAAATCGAACTTCAAACACCAACGCCAGAGATAGACATGACACACATCACCATGATCATACTTTTCATAAAGCAAGCAATCAAAGCAAATTTTAAAAATGGCGGCTGTGTCGCCCGTATGTACTTGCGATTGTATGCTAAGTGCAATATGAAAATCATAAACCTGACTTCATGATTTTCGTAGTCGTTCTTCATGTTATATTTGGTTGCACAGGGCTGCCAACTACACAATAATTATGCAAATTAAATAAAATCACATAAATTATTGAAAAAAGATTACATTAAACAATCCTAAAGCTTTTACGCAGATATAAAAACGCCATTTTTTGACGATACTAATACATATAAATGCTATAAATTTAATCATCACTTTTTTTTTTTTAAAACTTGTTTTGTAAAAGTGATGTATGCAAATTTTAAGGTCCTGCAGGAAGCTGTTTCTTTAAAAAAAAAAAATGAAAGGAGCAAAGGCATCATGTCGCAAATACATATTTCAAAAAAATCAATATTCAAAAAAAAAAACATTCCAAAACTGATTTTTCCGAAATGGAAACGCAATCTTCCTAAACAACCTGCGACTTCTTAAATAGAAAGACTTGTCAGAATCGTGTAAGCTTTTAAAGAGAAAGTTGGTGGTTTTGAAAAAATGGTGATAGGGGGGGGGGGGGGGGGGGGGGGTACCAGGACCTGCAGACCCAATTCTAAAAATCGTTTTGAATTAAATAAAAATTAGCTAAAAAGCTAAAGCAAACCAAGTTGTTGCCACAATGGACCCATTGTGGAACCAACCTGTTTTGCTATACGTCTACGTACTGGAAACACTATCCGATACAACGCTAAGAGGTGTCACTGGAGGCATACAAAGTTGAAGTTGTAAGTTGCTGTCAGCATCTGGATAATGTGGTTATACGAACATTGAATTACTACGAGAAGCTGAAAACTTTTAAATTTGTAACTGTACGAGCTATAATATAAGTTGTTCAATAAAGATACGTTTGTAAAACAGAGTTGTACTGCCCACATTTTTCGAATTCACTAAAATTTTAAAACTGACTTTCTCGTTATTGGCTGACACGATTTTGACAAAATTAAGAAGTTTTTAACTTTTTTTCAAGTTTTTCTTTTCAAAAAATCTTCTGGCAAAATCTTAAGCTTGGCATACATGATTTCTTAGAAAGAAGTTTTAAAAAAGTGAGAAGGAAAGAAATTGTTGTTAGTAAATATTGATCAAAGTTTTTAAAAAGTGATAAATAAAAAATTGTCTTTAAAAAATATTGATTAAATTTTTAGCGTTGCTTACTGCAAAAAGGTGGCGTTTTATTTTCTCAACAACAACCTCTGGGATACTTAGCTCAAATTTATGTGATTTAATTTTTATTTTCATAGTTTATGTGTAGCTGGCAACCCTTTACCGCCAAACACATTATGAAGAGCGATTACTAAAATCTTTTACTTAAGATATTGGCATTGTACTTAACACACAAAAGCAAGTTTGTGCGACCCATTATTGCCCGTTTTTTAAATCACACTCCTCATTAATATTAGCTTTTAGTATCTTAGTTTAGAGTTAGATGAAGATTTAGCTTGAACTTAACCGAATAAGTGAGGGTTTTGCCCCCTATTAAAATTAAGGGGATAGGGGTAGTCAGGAGCGTGAAAAATGCCATTTTTTAATATTTTTTTTACTAGTACCTAATTATGATTATTTCACATAACTAAAAACCTAGTATCATTTCATCATACCTCACTAACGTTTCAAAAAAAAATATTAATTATTTTACAAGTTATGGCGGTCTAAGTTGAACAGGTTTTAATAATGGGTCCTTGCGTTGACCACTGTAACTCAAAAACCGCTCGATAGATTTGAATGAAACTTATACAGCTTTTAGAAAACATAAAATTTTTTCAAAATTAACAAAATGACGGCCTCGGGAAATTTTTTTTCTGATTTTCGGCAGAAAACCAACAATTTATTGTGTATAAAAATCGAAGTCTTAGAAAAAAAATCCTTCGATCAGGCACTAGTTTTTTTATGTTTTCTAAAAGCTGTATCATTCAGATCTATTGAGCGGTTTTGATGCATATAGTGGTCACCAGTACAAAAAACATAATTTTTAAAAAAACGCATTTAAAGTTTTACAGTCGATTTATGTACAGTAATGAAAGCTGAAAATAAAGCTGAGTAACTCGAAAAATATTTGTCGGATTCATTTCAAACTTTCAGAGAATATTTTCAAGATAATATACTTTACGAAAATTCAAAAAAACAGAAATCGATTTTTTGAAAATTCTGGCTACTCCTAACTTCTTAAATTAGCATAATATTTTACTGTGTTTTTACAACACAATCAGTTGCACATGAAAATCGCTTACTCGAATAGCCACTGGGAATGAGCAGAAGATTGTAGGCTCGTCACAACGCACGGTTGTTCAATTTAAAAATCGACATTTCATAGACGAAAAACGATATCCAGAATCCAGCACAACTTTCTAATCAAATCAACAATGTATACAGGGTGTCCCGTAATTCGTTTTACATACTTTGGGATATGAGTCTTGGTCATATTCTAAGAAAAAAATTGTTATACAGTAAAGTCCGTTTCTCAAGTTTGACATCACTTTTTGACAATTTAAAAAAAGGCTAACTTTGGTGTACCCAGACCTTTGTTAAATTCGATATCTCTGTCGAAACTGATGATAGGAACCTAATCTTAGACTCAATTTTTTGTAGAAATAACAACCTTTAAGACTGTATTTAAATTAGGCTTCCATAGGTTTAGGGTTGCCAGATTTTCAATTTTAAGTGGTGTTCAAATTTTCTTCCCAAAACAAAGTTTTGACTTTGAGGTCATTTTTTTGGAGAAAAGGCCTGATAAACATAGAATTTCTTTATTTTTTACTGATGATCAAAACAATGATAAAGAAAAAACTCATCATTAAGTTAGCTCAAAAACCCATACATTTTATGATACTTGGAAAAATACAAAGTGGGAAAAATTTAAAAAAAAATAAAAAAAAGTTCTTGCTTTGAGGTTTGTTTGAATAAAACAATAATATGATCACTTTTAGTAGTTTTTTTATGTATTTAATACAAATACAATTATAACAAGTGCTCAAAGCGCCCTCCTTCGTTTTGAATCCATGCCAGAGCCGGTTTTTGGATTTCACTGTGGATGTTTGCTTTAAATTTGGGGTATGAATGTTCAATAGGTAAATAAGTCGTATAAAAGAATAAGAAAACAAATTTGTTCATTAGTTTGTCAAATTAAGTCACGATTGCAGTTTGATCAGAGAGTTTTTTGAAATGCTTTCATTTACGAGAGAAGAATACGCAGACATTTTTTTTCTTATATGAGTTTTTAAATGGAAATTGAAGAAAAGCACAACAAAGGATACCAGGAACCTTATACTAACTGAAAATCTGGCAACCCTTAGCCTATAGGAGTCAAATTTAAATACAGTTTCAAAGATTACAAGACTACAAGTAAGACAAGAGTTATCGACAGCAAACACCCACAATGAAATCCAAAAACGGGCTCTGGCATGGATTCAAAACGAAGGATGGGGCTTTGAGCACTTGTTATAATTGTATTTGTATTAAATACATAAAAAAAACTACTAAAAGTGATCATATTATTGTTTTATTCAAACAAACCTCAAAGCAAGAACTTTTTTTTATTTTTTTTTAAATTTTTCCCATTTCGTATTTTTCTTAGTATCATAAAATGTATGGGTTTTTGAGTTAACTTAATGGTGAGTTTTTTCTTTATTATTGTTTTGTTCATCTGTAAAAAATAAAGAAACTCTATGTTTATCAGGCTTTTTCTCCAAAAAAATGACCTCAAAGTCAAAACTTTGTTTTGGGAAGAAAATTTGAACACCACTTAAAATTGAAAATCTGGCAACCCTAAACCTATGGAAGCCTAATTTAAATGCAGTCTTAAAGGTTGTTATTTTTACAAAAAATTGAGTCTAAGATTGGGTCTCTATCATCAGTATTGACAGAGATATCGAATTTAACACAGGTCAGGGTACACTAAAGTTAGCCTTTTTTTAAATTGTCAAAAAGTGATGTCAAACTTGAGAAACGGACTTTACTGTATAACAATTTTTTTCTTAGAATATGACCAAGACTCATATCCCAAAGTATGTAAAACGAATTACGGGACACCCTGTATATAACCAAATGCAAATAAAAGAAACCCTGTGCACAGTGTGTACATTAGGCATTTTTAATTTAGTCTTCCAGCTAGACGACTTACCTACAGCTAATCTTGTGAAAAAAGTCATATCGTCAACGCAGTGACATATTTATGCATATTTAGTTACGACTGATTTTCTATTTATACGATTGGCAAAGTTTTCAAAATTTACTGACATTTCATTGAAAGCAATTAAGTCTCCCACAAAGTACTAAAAAGTTCAATATTTCGTGCAGTCATGATTTTGATAAATATGAAAGGAATTCTCTGGTACGTTTTTGGTTGGGTAAATTAGGTTTTTCAGTTCATAGCTCAGAACACTCATTTTACCAAAATAGTTTTCATTTCCATTGCGTCTCATTTTCTATAATGCAAACCTATAGTCTGTTCTGATTAATGTAGGCTTCAAGTAGCAATATGTTTTTATCAGTCAAAGCATTGTCATTGGCAATCCACAGATGGATTGTAATTTATATCAAAAGGATAATGATAAACCCACATCCATGCAAACATTCTGTATATACATATACACAGACTACTCGACCACAGGACGACCATGAAAACACTTTTTATATTAAATTTATACACAAGAAAAAGGGAAAGAACAACTGGATTGTATTGTGTGACCTGGACTGGAACTGACCAAACTTTTATTTTATTGGTAACACAATCCGTGTTTACTTTTCGCATAAATTCCAAAAGAACATAATCATAAGAGCACCAGGTGAATGAATGATATTCCCTTTTTGTGTCCATTTTCTGTCCTGTCCTTGTCCGTCTTCATACTGTTGTTTTCTTGATCAAATGTTTGCGATTGGTGCAAAAAGGTAGATATAGGCATTAGGAATAAATTGAACAAAGTCTAGCAACGACATCCAATTTCATTAAGTAACCACTGACGCCACAAACACAAACGATAGCGAACAAGCCCTTTTTTCTGATGAAGATGAAACTTAAGATGAGTTCTGACTTATGGACTAAAAGGGTGTCAACCACAGCACAAAATGTATTTGGTGTGCGGTGTGTGTCTATTTACGATTCCCAATTTTGACAAAGTAATGATGACAAGGATGTGCAATTTCGGACATTTAATTCAAATAAACTAACACAACCGCCGTAGGGCTCCTAAGTCTATTTTGATGATGATTTGAGACGGTCCTTTGGCTGCTAGTTTGGTTCCAACACCATAAGTTTCCATTTTATATCCTTTCACATTCGATTTGAATAGTTTCTCTTTTATTGTCCTTGTTGTGTCCTTTCGACCGCAAAAGTAAACTTCTGCAAGGATTTGCTGTTGCTTGCTCTGGACTTTTTTTCTTTTATTATTCTTACAATCATCATCAGCACCGTAGACCGTCAGAAAAAATCTGAACAAACCAGTTAGATATGTGTCGAAAATCGAGTGGGGTAACCATGGTGTGTGTACTGAAAGGAAGTTGTATATTAGCTTCCCAAGACGTCCCTTTTATTTCGGTGAAGATGACCTTTAGCGAAATAAAAACATATGATCATTGTTGGTTATAGGATGCTGACCATTTTCATTTTGTTTGGTTAGAACTCTTTTGTTTCCCAGTGAAAGGACTTTGATTTCATTATACATTTCAACAGAGAGAATGCGAGTATTTTCTTTAAGGGCTCTGAGAGAGGGGTTCTTTTGTAAGAACATTTTACGGTAGAAGAGATCGGGACACGGATGTGTCGTGCGGATAAGTGGAATAACGGTTTGTTTAACGATGCGATTCGTTATTAAGTGAAATAGTCTTAAGTAATTGCTTTTTGTACAAGTGTTGTTCGTTTGTTTTTTTTTTTTTTTTTTCCCCTTTCTTTTTTGGTCTGAAAATGGACTGGACATTACATATATGTGGGTTTCACTAGGCCAATTCAAATAATTGTGTGAGAATACATTTATTCGGGCAATATAACTTGGGTGAGGGCAATTATGGGGTTAAGTAGAAATGGTTGACTGACTTTGGGTCTTTTCTCCAACATTTGGGTTATGAACAATTCAGGGGTTATTGAGTTGAAAGGGCATGGTTGTTGGTTATTGGATACTGAAACTTCCGTAACCAGAGAAATCTTCTGGAATTTCCGTTAGCATATTGCGGAGGTTTCTTTTAAAAGGAAATCTTAGTTCTGATTCTGATTCTCTATAGAAGATGATTGTGAGGATGTTGAAGTGAAATAGGTAAAGTACCACATTATCAAAAGAGGGAGCTTTTGGTTTTGTTGGATGGTAGCATATTGAAGTGCCTTAGAAATGTGTGTATGGAAATTTCTGAGAGGGCTTGTATCAATATAAGTTTGTGAGATTTTCTGATAGAGCACTTAAGTTTGGTGTTCGTTTTGGTATTCCACTTAATAAAACAAATGTAGCGGCTTCTTGGAACGCAACGTCAAGACACAAGACTTTTCATAAACAACTTAAAAGCAATGAATTTACACTGACACGAAAGGGGCCCCAGTACAGCGAAGACATATTGTTTTTTTTTTTTTTTTTTTTTTAATTTGGAGAAGAAAGCAAAGCATATTTATATGAGAACTTTTTCTACCAAACAACTGAAGCATAGACGATGAATGGTATCAAAATTAAAGCCGTGGTACTCGTGGTGTTATATTTAGAGCGTAGATCTAAACCGAATATTTTCTTTCACGAGGATTTGACATTTCCGCAATCGTGCTTTTTCTGCGCTATTGCCTCCTGCGAGATATTGACAAGTCGTTAGACAAATTTGACGCGTAGCCATTCGGAACCGGTAAAAAATTGTAGGTTCCTGAAATGAGTAAGGCCCCGAAAATCCCCTAGCTTTTTTTCTTGATCCTACTTTTATTTTTCAAATTTGGGCTTTTGTGTAAAAAAGTTACAGAATAGCTCAAAGAGCCCGATGCTTGTGGTGCTGATAGTTGGACTACGTTCATACATACATAAATGGTTTAAAAAAGTTGCCTTTCTATTGCTTTCATTTTAAGGCCAGCTTTCAATCCCACATTTTCGCTTTTAATTCTTTTTCGTTCGACTAAAAGTTAAAATATGGTAAAAAGCGTTATTAGAATAAAGCAAAGCTCTCAAAATTATCAATTCGCTCTATCAAAAGTCTGATAAGCAATGGCTCGAAATCGAACTCAAACTAAGAATAAGAAGAGTTGAAAACAAAAGTTTACGGTTGCTTAGCTTCACTCAAAAGTAATGGATAAGTACTAAGTAGTCAGTAGTCATCACATCACTCATCCACGGCACCAAAATGGTTAACAAATGATGCGCTGATGGAAGTTGTTACTGGCAACTAGGATGAAATCGGTCGGATAGCTGAAAACTTAAAAGAGTCGTTGCTGTTTTTTTTTTTTTTTTTTTTGTTAATTGACTGGTTAGATCACGCAGGGCACAAGAACTACACTAAATGTATTGTGTAATTGTGTTCTATGTAGCCCTATTTATGGTATCGAGTCCGTATTGTTTATCAAATTTTGAAGTAAGTTCATAAAACATATCCTTTGACGATCTTGTGTTAGGAATAGAACCATCAAAATCCAATCCACAATAGACTGCTAGCTCCTCTAATTTCTTATGCCACACACTTTTTATTTCTATTGTTGTAAGGGCAACGGTTTGGGGAAGACTTTCATCAGATATCTCTAGCTCTTTAATCATATCATCAGAGTGAAGTTTTAAGGTTTTTAATGAATGAAGAATTATGAGAGTTGAAAAACTCTTACAAAAATTTTGAAAAGTGAGGCAATTGTAATTTTTTTGGAATTTTTATTTTTTAGTGTAAAATTATTTTATTTGTGTGTATTTTAGTTGTTTGGAACTGGATGGAAGAAACTTGAACCGAAATGAACAACACTAAACAAATTATTGATGTCAATTAAATGTAAACAAAAACAAAGAATATTTACAAAAAGTAATGAAACGAATATACCTAAAGTGTAAAGGCTTATGATAAAAGTTCTAGAAGAATTAAATACAAGCAATTTGAAAGCGAAAATGTAAAGTTGTGTGTTTTTTTTTTAAATAAGCTTTTTCCTAGTTTTTCCAATTTAGAAAATATACCTAGAACATTAGTAAAAAAGCATGGAGAACCAGGACGCAATTTAAGTTATTGAGGCCCTTCAGGAGCTCGAAGAGCTTGAGGAATTGGAAGAATAAGAAGAAGAAGAAGAAAAACGAAAGCATCGTTTTTGGGTGAATCCCTTTCTGATTTTAAGGGAAGTTCATGATCTTGAGCAACATTTGCTAAAAGATATTTTGTGGGAGGAGGGCAAAGAATATCAAAATTTTTGCAGAATGTCAGTCGACAAGTTTGTCGCTATTCTTACTTTGGTAGGCTCTTAAGTGCTTTTGTCAATTGAATACCTAGTTATAAAAGTTTTTTTTACTGATTACAGATTGAACTTTCTATAAAAAAAACAAAACACAGCGATGGTTTGCAATAAGTCCCAGAGTACGGCTTGCGGTGACGCTGCGTTACATTGCGACAGGTGACCCGTATCGATCGCTGGAGTTTTTGTCGAGGATATCAAGAAAAACAATTGGGAAATTTGTCCCTGATGTTCTTTCCGCTATTTTCGATGCACTTCATTGTGTGTATATGAAAGTAATTGTAAAAGTAGGTCCTTTAAAAGTTTTTTAGTAAAAATAATTTTCATTTTAGACACCTACAACAGAAGATGAGTGGTTAACTATAGCGGCAGACTTTGAAAAGTATTGGGATTTCCCGCACACCATTGGGTCAATCGACGGGAAACACATACGAATAATTGCACCCAAACATTCTGGCTGAGACTTCAACAATTACAAGGGCTTTTTCAGCATAGTCTTGCTAGCAATTGTTGATGCCCTTAGCCGTTTTGTGTATGTTGACATTGGAGGAAATGGGAGAGCCTCCGATGTCATCATATACAAAAACTAAAGCCTTTACGAAGGAATTGCCAGAGGAAACTTGAGAATTCCCCCAGCCAAACCGCTCAAAGGGCAGGAATGCGGAACTCCCTATTTCTTATCGGAGATGATATATTCGGCTTAGATAAAAATCTCATGAAAAATTTTAGTAAATGCTCTAAGCTAAGCATTCAGCAAGAGATTTTTAACTATAGGCTGAGTCGTGCCCGTCTGACAGTCGAGATGGCATTTGGAAGACTCGCGTCTAGGTTCCGGGTATTTCATCGTCCGATCGACCTATCTTTGACAACAACGGATGCTTTGGTGAAAGCGTGTTGCGTGCTTCATAATTACCTTTCAAAGTGTAAAAAAAAAAATGGACTGGCGCCGCAAGAGACACCTGGGTATAAATACGCCTCACGAATTCGTGACAACTTAATGCATTATTGCATCACTGATAGCGATGTTCCGTATCAATGGAAAAAAATTTCAAACTAAATGTGTGTTTTAAACTAATTGTGTGTTTTAAATTAATTGTGTGTTTTAAACTAATTATTTGTTTCTGTAAAGTTTTTAATGTTGTAAATGTAATAAGAAGCTGTCATAGCACAACAGTAAATAAATGTCTCAAGCCAAGTCTCAAGTCTCAAAATGCATAAGATCAAAAAATGCTAGTTTTTTTCTCCAAAATGAAATGGTTTCGGACTTCACCTCACTTCTTGTTGTTTCAAAGTAAACCGAAAAAACCAAATGTTCTTCCGATGTCTATACTGCAAACCTTTTCAGTAACTTTTCGCTTTAGTGACAAAAGATGAATTTATACATTTGTAAAGTCTTTAATGGTTCTTAAAGTTATTAAATTCTTTAAAGTAGTAAGTAGTAGTTAATTAGTTATCATAAGTATCACTGAAAATGTCAGAATTAACCATCGCACTCTGTAGAACGTCACTTAATTCGCCGCCACTCGAATAAGACGAAGATTGCGATGTAGAGCTCCGAGAAAACGATCTGACTAAATAAGCCGATAAAACTTGTTGCAACTCCGACATAGCTGATGCTGCATCCACTGGAGTTAGGTCCTCTAGCTGACAAGCGATGCTTCTCCCAAAATTCGCATATTTGCTTTTCGGTTCTGCAAAGAAAAATAGTAAGAAAAAAAGGTTTATTTAAGATTCTACTTCAGTTTTCCTTACCTTGTTGCGAATTTCATGTTTTACTCAAAATTGTAGCTATAGCGTCTTCGTATCTAGCACTTCGAGCGCTAGACGATGCAACAGATCGCCGCCCTGAAGCCCTGATCTGTGGTCTGGAAAATGATGAAGAAGGTGTTGTACTAGCTGCAGGAATTTCACCGACGCACGGCTCTTGAGAATTTGGTTGATCTGGTTGATCTTCACAAGCCTCTACTGCTCTCTCTAAAGTATCATCCTATCGAAATAAAAAATTGGTATTTTAAAGGAAGAAAATCAGGACCAAACAACTCAAACTAATCAAAATCTTTCCAGAGTAAAATTGCTCTGCGTCTTTCGCAAGACTATAACGCCATCCAAAAACTTGAAGTCATCGTAGTAATAAAGATTAGACACATGAATTTCTTCTACTCCTTAGCCTGATTTTAAAGAGTCTTCTACTTTTTTTTTCCACCACATATGCTGAGCGAAAGTTCTTAACTTTTTTCTTACAATCAGCTACTGGCTTTTGGAAATGATTGGAAATACTTTCCCACGCTTTTTTTTAAGGTCAATCCTTTTATACAGTTCACTCTTATAGTTCCACAAGCACTCATGTTCCCGATACATATTTATCAATACTTTAACATCACATATAGAAATTTTCCAATCAGTCATAATTGTTTGTATTGAGTAAAAATAATGTTAAGAAAAACTGTAGGATGAACTTCCCATACCCATACGACGCGACGCTGATGAAAGACGAAAAATTATGAGAAAAAATGACTTTTTCCACCAACACGCACCAAAAAAAAGGCATGTGTCAAATTTGATGTCAAGCTGACTCTGTTAAAATAAAATCGAAGACAGAGATGTCAGCGATTGCGACATAACGTCAAATGACCCGCCTCTACGTAACATTTGATGTTAAGTCGAGTCGACATAACGAAAATTCTTGCAGGTGGGGGCAGCCTGAAGAAAGGCAGCCTGTAGAAAGTAATCGATAGATCGACAGAAAAAACTATTCTTCGTATAACTTAATTTTAAATAATAAGAAAATTACTGACGTATTAATTAGAGGAGAATAATAAGTGGATTATCTCAACTATAAGATGTATTAAATTAATTTTTTTTACGGAATGGTTGGAGTCTCTCCTTTCAAATAGTAGGTACATCATGCCATTTTTTTAATTTCTGAGAAAAAATTATGACGGTCGGAAAACAAAGTGATCTTATAAAATACATGTGTACATCATTTGTTCTTTAAACTATACTTTTCTTGTTGTATTGTGGAAAAATTATAAAATTTTTTTTACAATGCGACACCCCACTTATCAAACCACCGTCGGAAAAAGTGTTTTTTTCGGCTCAAAGGACTACGTGTTGTGGATATCAATGTTCTCCTTTTCGGCTTTCATATAATAGTTCCATTATCTCTAACTCTTTTAAAGTCATAACCCTTGAGTCAAGTACGAGACATAATTACCATTCCCTTCCTACCAATTTAGTGTAGCGTTTCACCGAATCAAGTCATTGAAATGTACTAAAACTGACAGAGCAAAACATTAATTGCCATCAAAAGTATGTCCCTGTTTAGAGAGAATACTAAAAATTTACTACCTCTCCGTTTGCATTTGGTCCTCTCATATAAATTTCACTGAATTAACTAAATCAGCTCAGTCAGGAGCTCCACCTTAAATTTATTTTATCATAAAATCTTAGATAAAGTTAAATTACATGAATAACACCGAGTTTATTTCCAAATTAGTCAGCACTTAATGAATTCCCCAAGCGTTTCCCCCTCCACTAGTAATTTTGAATTTCAAGTTGCCCCATCAGCATCATTCTCTACTGTTCAATTGGACAGGTAATGAAGTGTTCTTCATTTACGCGAAATTTACAGTCAATTTAATGCTTCAAAAACACCCCGACAGAAAAGGGTTTTTTCTTGTTTTGCATACAACTTGATTTCATTTGAGTTTCTATCCGTTTTCAAACATCCTTCAGATTTTCTTGAAGGTAATCCTTCATTCTAACCCAAGTTCGTTGGGTGCACGGCGAGTGTTTAAAAAAGGAAGTCCTACGATTTGCTTGCCCATAAGGAATATGATTAACTCAAGGTTGGCTGAACATTCTCTTCGTCGTAAACAAAATCTCGCTTCGAGCGCCATTCCATTGCAGTCTTATAACAAGGATCATTTTTGCATCCTTGTTGTTGTACATAATAAATTATACGACAAGTCATGTTGATTCTTGTTAATATATTATTATTATTATAAAGGAAGCTGTCTGTGATGTGGAAACTGCTAATGAGTTACCTTCAAATTGAACATGAAATTGTCCTATGGACTCTGGGTGATCAGGTATAAAGTTCGAAGCACACCAGGGACCCTGAAGACTAGATGGTAAACTGAAGAATGTCATTCAAATAGGAATATAATACAAGTACATAAAATCTGAAACCTTTTTTTCACTTTAAAACTCTTCAAAAAAAAGTTTAATTTTCCCACATAAAAATGTTATGCGATGAGAGCATCCTTTGGACGAAGGATATGAAAAAGGACATCTGTTTTCCTTGATGCTGTTATTTTTATATACCCGTAAATGTTGTCTCAATTGAAATGCGAGGGTTCTCTTGCAAGAAAAACATAATTCAGACGAATCAGGATCAAATTTTTATCCCTAGTGCTTGTGTGCAATAAATTCACACAAGGAAAATAAGTCATAAGGACTGCAGTTGTAGCAAGGAGTCTTCGGAGCAAAAAGAACACCAATGAAGACGTTTGAAAAATATTACTTGCAATAAAACTTTTTCTGTTTATGGTTTGGAGCTTCTATCCGGTCGTTGTGATGTTTTGCCATAGAGGTTTGCCTTAAAGGAGTGAGCTTTGGTCTCTTGTTTTTTTTTTCTCCATTTTTTCATTTTTTTTTTTTTTGCACAATTTCAACTCTATTAGTATTTCAGGGGCTTTCTTGCTATGCTAGTTTATTTTCTTGAGGTTTCTTGCTTTCATTAAGTTTTTCGATGAAGATGAAAATGGCCAAGTTTTTGGGAAGATAATTTAAAAAATAAGTTTTTTGGAATGAGGAAAGTTAATTAGGGTTATTAATGGAATTTGAAATTCATAATGGAAAATGATAAAAGTTCGTTGCAGAAGATTGTTTGTGAGGCAAATTTGGGTAGTTTATGAGTAAATATTTGTCGTTAGCTTAGTTTATATATTTTTATCTAAATTTATATATTTTGTGTTCAATGGTAATGAAAAAGTGTTTGTTGGGTTTTTGCATGACTCTTTGGCAGAAGTAAACTTGGAACTTATTAAGGAATTGAGAGAACCTATAGCAGAATTGCTGTTTTCAATCATAGTACTAAGTGCTTGGCACTGAAAATATTAAAAAACTGAGGACATTAATGTTGTGTTGAGGAAAACCCAGATTTCTCGCCAATCTTTGGAATCGTTTATTTACTTGCATGTAGAATAAGAGCTTATCTAGGCTTTGGAACATTCATTATTTCTGTCTTCGATGTTTGGGTCCTTGAAGTCCATCAACCGGAATTCATCGCAAAACTATCTTGAGTAAAGAGGCGAATTTTTAACACGGCAGCTAACAAGCAAGCAGAGTTTTTGTATTTTGGGTTGGAGAAAACAGGAATTATTGTTGAAAAGCCTCACCATCCTCAATGACTGATTCTTTGGTACGGTTTTGGTCTGGCCTTACTTTTTCGAAAATGAGGCTATCGAATGACGAATGATTTCGTGTGGCCGGAATTTGCTTTTTGAAGTGAAAAGCTTCCTGGCCGTGTTATTTACCGAAAAAGAGATCTTGGTAATTTAAAAGTATTAGACTTTCTTCTTTGAGTCTACGGTTCATTATGACCCACAATCGATGCTTAGCCCTTAAAATGGAGGGCATAAAGCTATCGAGCATACACAGCTGCAAATGAAAGATTAGATGGTGCAAAATTTCATGGAAATAATACTATTTTGAAAGAGCAGCGGTGGTGGTCATTTGGCTACGGAAAGCTACGCAAAATTACGCAGAGCTACGCAACACAAAGTTATGTAAAGCTTAAAGTGTCGTTGTCGTTGTCGTTGTCGTTGTCGTTGTCGTTGTCGTTGTCGTTGTCGTTGTCGTTGTCGTTGTCGTTGTCGTTGTCGTTGTCGTTGTCGTTGTCGTTGTCGTTGTCGTTGTCGTTGTCGTTGTCGTTGTCGTTGTCGTTGTCGTTGTCGTTGTCGTTGTCGTTGTCGTTGTCGTTGTCGTTGTCGTTGTCGTTGTCGTTGTCGTTGTCGTTGTCGTTGTCGTTGTCGTTGTCGTTGTCGTTGTCGTTGTCGTTGTCGTTGTCGTTGTCGTTGTCGTTGTCGTTGTCGTTGTCGTTGTCGTTGTCGTTGTCGTTGTCGTTATCGTTGTCGTTGTCGTTGTCGTTGTCGTTGCCGTTGTCGTTGTCGTTGTCGTTGTCGTTGTCGTTGTCGTAGTCGTAGTCGTAGTCGTAGTCGTAGTCGTAGTCGTAGTCGTAGTCGTAGTCGTTGTCGTTGTCGTTGTCGTTGTCGTTGTCGTTGTCGTTGTCGTTGTCGTTGTCGTTGTCGTTGTCGTTGTCGTTGTCGTTGTCGTTGTCGTTGTCGTTGTCGTTGTCGTTGTCGTTGTCGTTGTCGTTGTCGTTGTCGTTGTCGTTGTCGTTGTCGTTGTCGTTGTCGTTGTCGTTGTCGTTGTCGTTGTCGTTGTCGTTGTCGTTGTCGTTGTCGTTGTCGTTGTCGTTGTCGTTGTCGTTGTCGTTGTCGTTGTCGTTGTCGTTGTCGTTGTCGTTGTCGTTGTCGTTGTCGTTGTCGTTGTCGTTGTCGTTGTCGTTGTCGTTGTCGTTGTCGTTGTCGTTGTCGTTGTCGTTGTCGTTGTCGTTGTCGTTGTCGTTGTCGTTGTCGTTGTCGTTGTCGTTGTCGTTGTCGTTGTCGTTGTCGTTGTCGTTGTCGTTGTCGTTGTCGTTGTCGTTGTCGTTGTCGTTGTCGTTGTCGTTGTCGTTGTCGTTGTCGTTGTCGTTGTCGTTGTCGTTGTCGTTGTCGTTGTCGTTGTCGTTGTCGTTGTCGTTGTCGTTGTCGTTGTCGTTGTCGTTGTCGTTGTCGTTGTCGTTGTCGTTGTCGTTGTCGTTGTCGTTGTCGTTGTCGTTGTCGTTGTCGTTGTCGTTGTCGTTGTCGTTGTCGTTGTCGTTGTCGTTGTCGTTGTCGTTGTCGTTGTCGTTGTCGTTGTCGTTGTCGTTGTCGTTGTCGTTGTCGTTGTCGTTGTCGTTGTCGTTGTCGTTGTCGTTGTCGTTGTCGTTGTCGTTGTCGTTGTCGTTGTCGTTGTCGTTGTCGTTGTCGTTGTCGTTGTCGTTGTCGTTGTCGTTGTCGTTGTCGTTGTCGTTGTCGTTGTCGTTGTCGTTGTCGTTGTCGTTGTCGTTGTCGTTGTCGTTGTCGTTGTCGTTGTCGTTGTCGTTGTCGTTGTCGTTGTCGTTGTCGTTGTCGTTGTCGTTGTCGTTGTCGTTGTCGTTGTCGTTGTCGTTGTCGTTGTCGTTGTCGTTGTCGTTGTCGTTGTCGTTGTCGTTGTCGTTGTCGTTGTCGTTGTCGTTGTCGTTGTCGTTGTCGTTGTCGTTGTCGTTGTCGTTGTCGTTGTCGTTGTCGTTGTCGTTGTCGTTGTCGTTGTCGTTGTCGTTGTCGTTGTCGTTGTCGTTGTCGTTGTCGTTGTCGTTGTCGTTGTCGTTGTCGTTGTCGTTGTCGTTGTCGTTGTCGTTGTCGTTGTCGTTGTCGTTGTCGTTGTCGTTGTCGTTGTCGTTGTCGTTGTCGTTGTCGTTGTCGTTGTCGTTGTCGTTGTCGTTGTCGTTGTCGTTGTCGTTGTCGTTGTCGTTGTCGTTGTCGTTGTCGTTGTCGTTGTCGTTGTCGTTGTCGTTGTCGTTGTCGTTGTCGTTGTCGTTGTCGTTGTCGTTGTCGTTGTCGTTGTCGTTGTCGTTGTCGTTGTCGTTGTCGTTGTCGTTGTCGTTGTCGTTGTCGTTGTCGTTGTCGTTGTCGTTGTCGTTGTCGTTGTCGTTGTCGTTGTCGTTGTCGTTGTCGTTGTCGTTGTCGTTGTCGTTGTCGTTGTCGTTGTCGTTGTCGTTGTCGTTGTCGTTGTCGTTGTCGTTGTCGTTGTCGTTGTCGTTGTCGTTGTCGTTGTCGTTGTCGTTGTCGTTGTCGTTGTCGTTGTCGTTGTCGTTGTCGTTGTCGTTGTCGTTGTCGTTGTCGTTGTCGTTGTCGTTGTCGTTGTCGTTGTCGTTGTCGTTGTCGTTGTCGTTGTCGTTGTCGTTGTCGTTGTCGTTGTCGTTGTCGTTGTCGTTGTCGTTGTCGTTGTCGTTGTCGTTGTCGTTGTCGTTGTCGTTGTCGTTGTCGTTGTCGTTGTCGTTGTCGTTGTCGTTGTCGTTGTCGTTGTCGTTGTCGTTGTCGTTGTCGTTGTCGTTGTCGTTGTCGTTGTCGTTGTCGTTGTCGTTGTCGTTGTCGTTGTCGTTGTCGTTGTCGTTGTCGTTGTCGTTGTCGTTGTCGTTGTCGTTGTCGTTGTCGTTGTCGTTGTCGTTGTCGTTGTCGTTGTCGTTGTCGTTGTCGTTGTCGTTGTCGTTGTCGTTGTCGTTGTCGTTGTCGTTGTCGTTGTCGTTGTCGTTGTCGTTGTCGTTGTCGTTGTCGTTGTCGTTGTCGTTGTCGTTGTCGTTGTCGTTGTCGTTGTCGTTGTCGTTGTCGTTGTCGTTGTCGTTGTCGTTGTCGTTGTCGTTGTCGTTGTCGTTGTCGTTGTCGTTGTCGTTGTCGTTGTCGTTGTCGTTGTCGTTGTCGTTGTCGTTGTCGTTGTCGTTGTCGTTGTCGTTGTCGTTGTCGTTGTCGTTGTCGTTGTCGTTGTCGTTGTCGTTGTCGTTGTCGTTGTCGTTGTCGTTGTCGTTGTCGTTGTCGTTGTCGTTGTCGTTGTCGTTGTCGTTGTCGTTGTCGTTGTCGTTGTCGTTGTCGTTGTCGTTGTCGTTGTCGTTGTCGTTGTCGTTGTCGTTGTCGTTGTCGTTGTCGTTGTCGTTGTCGTTGTCGTTGTCGTTGTCGTTGTCGTTGTCGTTGTCGTTGTCGTTGTCGTTGTCGTTGTCGTTGTCGTTGTCGTTGTCGTTGTCGTTGTCGTTGTCGTTGTCGTTGTCGTTGTCGTTGTCGTTGTCGTTGTCGTTGTCGTTGTCGTTGTCGTTGTCGTTGTCGTTGTCGTTGTCGTTGTCGTTGTCGTTGTCGTTGTCGTTGTCGTTGTCGTTGTCGTTGTCGTTGTCGTTGTCGTTGTCGTTGTCGTTGTCGTTGTCGTTGTCGTTGTCGTTGTCGTTGTCGTTGTCGTTGTCGTTGTCGTTGTCGTTGTCGTTGTCGTTGTCGTTGTCGTTGTCGTTGTCGTTGTCGTTGTCGTTGTCGTTGTCGTTGTCGTTGTCGTTGTCGTTGTCGTTGTCGTTGTCGTTGTCGTTGTCGTTGTCGTTGTCGTTGTCGTTGTCGTTGTCGTTGTCGTTGTCGTTGTCGTTGTCGTTGTCGTTGTCGTTGTCGTTGTCGTTGTCGTTGTCGTTGTCGTTGTCGTTGTCGTTGTCGTTGTCGTTGTCGTTGTCGTTGTCGTTGTCGTTGTCGTTGTCGTTGTCGTTGTCGTTGTCGTTGTCGTTGTCGTTGTCGTTGTCGTTGTCGTTGTCGTTGTCGTTTCATAAGGAGCTCACTGGCTCCATCTTTTAATGTCTGTGATATAAACGGTAGCTTTAGTCCTGTCACTCAAAAGAAAACAATCGTCTGAATAGTATCCAGTTCGAATAATAATAGGCAATAAATAAGTCTTTTACCATAATGAACTGCCAAAAAGTGATACGTCATCTATTTAATTTTATTCAGTAGATTGCCACAAAACTATTTGATTTTGATTTTCTTATAAGCGTTGTCAGGTGCTGAGCGACCAAAAGCAATGTTTTCCTAAACCTTTTTCTTATTTGTTCAACTTTGAACTCCCTAAAACTTTATTGGACATCCAATGAATGTCAGTCCCAAAAGCCCAGTTCAAATAATTTAGCAAAACATTATTATAATTTGCTCACCCTGCAGAATTATCTCTATCTGGAATCTGAAACACGTTTTCAAACTATTCACACCTGTCCCAGGGCATTTCCATCGATTAAAGGCTAAAATTGGCAACTTTTAGAAATTTTTGGCACCAAACCAGGCCACTACTCTATCCTTTTTTCCTTTCGCTCTCTCTCTACAGAGAAAATAAAATTTAAATAGTAAAAAAAAAATCTACTACCAACTTAATGACATCGTTACGCCATTTACACGTTAAAAATTCTCCACCACTTGGATTCCTTTTAAAGTTTACGTGAGCTTGAAAAGTATCCTGGGGGGATAAAATTACAAAATGCCAAAAATAATGGGCTAACGGCAGAGAAAAATAAGAACAATTTTGAGGCACGTTCATAAGTAATAAGTCCTCACTACTGAATATTTGCTTGCTGGCCCAGTCATAAAATTGTTCTTAATTTTCTGTAGAGAAGAATCTTGTGTTGGCTCCGATAAATTACAGAGGGTAAAAATTTCCCGAGGCCCTTTTTTGTGTCTGCTCGTAGGTGCTAAATACATAGAGTTTTGTATATCCTCTAGTCATGATGGTGGTGGTTGGCGGTGGAGAGGATAACATGATATCTTATTATGGCTGAGAAAGAAAAACTTCACACTGCTTAGGATTTCGTTTCGTTTCTTAAAATGAAAGGAGCACGTACACCTGATTAAAGGATTTTTGAATGAAAATTTATTAGAAACGAGAAAGACTTCCAGATCCAGATAGATACTGCGATGTTGTTGGTTTCCTTTTCTTTTTTTTTCTAAAAGACAAAAACAGATTAGATGCTTGACGATACGAAAACATTTACTAACTTTCCCTTCCGTTCAGCTAATCGATATCGTTTGTAATTTTAACATTGAAGATCCTAATCTCCTTTGAGTTTGTAGAAGGTTGAGTAAGGAGAGATGAACGCGCTAAAGTGGTAAGAACGGAAAGTGTTGGATCGATGCAAAATAAAATTGAATTGCAAATTCCATTTCCGTTATTTAATTTTTGATGATGGCAGCACCGTTGTGTGATTAAATTTAAGCTTTACAAACGATAGACGGATAGTAATTTGCTGAAAGTTTAAAGCCCTGAAGAATTTTGATGCTCATATGGCATTCCATCACAGTAAATTAATCAGAAACGATTTATAAAGCTTTAACGCGAAACATTCAAAATATATCAAAACTCTTCCACAAAATTGAATCGTTTTGTCTCGAAACTATGTCCTTTTGTGTTCTTGGGGTATTCGCATACTAAACCATTTAACAAAACGACACATCGTAATCAAATTCCTTACTTTAAGAATAGCTATATTCATTTTTAGAACGAAGTATTAGCGCCGCGCTGCGCTGGTGCTATAAGAGTTATAACGTGGTGAGTCGGAGCTCGATTGTCTATGAAATCACAAATGCTTCTAGGCAAAGATAGCTTCTCGCTAGAGATATATGCAAGGCCTTCAAGATACATAATGCAGTGAAAAAGACTTTCTCGTTTAGTCCTTTAAAAAAAGCAGAATATTGTAGGGGTCCCCTAGATTCCTTGCAGGAATAGATTCGAGTTAGTGCTTTTTGCCCTGTTTGGCTATTTCGTTGGGTTTTTTTTATCAGGGAACCAAACAATAAACTGGAATAGTGTTGAAGGCTGGATGAACAGTCAAGTCACTTAAATCGAATGACGAACTATTGTGCTGGTATTTATTTCTTTCTGTTCCAATTTTTCAGAAGACTCAATTTAAAGCTCGGAGTGTTTATTTCTTTTACAAGCAAAAACATTTCCATAATTCAATACCAGAGCAACCTTTCCTGTATTTTTTTCCATTTCATTGCAATCATCCTCTTATTTCTTATACTCTCTATTTCTATTGTAACACAATTTGCTTACACTTGTTTCCTTGAAGTCGATAGCAGCTGACACACTAAAGACGAACATGTGACTTTATGTGATTTTCCAATCAATGCCTTCTTTCTTGCCATCCGTTTCCGCTTTACTCTTCCAATCTTCGGCAAAAAAAAAATCCAATCAGGAACTTCACAGAAAATTCAACTTCCCCGTGGTCTTGTCTCCCTATTTTGCTACTAACCCTCACGTGTCCGCAAATATCAAATAGAATCAAAGAGGAAGATAAGAAAGGGCAGATGAGAAAAATGTCACCCACACTTACCGCCTGACAGTTCATCGCATCTATCCTCCTTCGCTCCCATGGGGACTCTCTGGAATCTTTAGATATATATGCAAAAATCCGTCAGCCTGTTTGTCACATCACGCTGTACAACGAATTCTGTCAATAAGACAGAAGACTTTTGGCATGTCTTTCATGCTTTTGAAAACTGACAGAAGCCGATGCGACAGGCAGCAACCAGCATGACGACATTTGCAAAGTGAAAAGCGGAAATAGGTACAAGTAGTATACCTAGCCCATGAGAATTTCTATATTTTGTACTTGGAAGGATACCCGTACAAATTGTTTGTGTTGACTCGGCTACGATGACATGACAGTTATTGGAACCAACATGCTTGGCATTGATATGGAGGGGCCGGATTTATATCATGCTTTTGCGATATTGTAGGAAAGGAACGTTAAGTAAATTCATCTTTCAGAATTGGCAATCTGATTATTTGTTCCGAGCAGATTATCTCTTTGCAAAGGGTTCGAGATGGGGATGCATGTGTGTGTGTGTTATATGCGAACTGCTTCATGCTACAGGTGAATCTTGTATTTATCAAAAACGACATAATGTTCAATGGAGTATTAAAGGCGTTGTCGCAATTGAACTTAATGTGGTGGTTCATGTAAGAGACTGCTTCGAGCTATTAACGCCCCTCTTATTCACTCAGTTAATTTGAAATGTTTTCAAATTATTTTTCACTCGTAAAGTGAGAGTAAAGAAGACACTGAACGCCGTCGTAGATTTGCAAGCAAAAACTCTTTGCGGATTTAAAAAAAAAACCGACAATTTTATGATAAAGTCCTACATTTCGGTATTTGGCTTTGTGAGGATGATGTTTGTTTTGAGTTTTCATCTTTAAATCTTGCAAACTACCAAAACATGTTCTTCTTTCGGGCGCTCATAAAATAAATAAATAGGCTGGCGGTACAGAGTGGGGCGTCCCGGAGCCTTATGAGGGAATGGAAAGGCCCTAAAATTTCTGCCGATTCCAAATGGCTATTCGGGAATGCGCTTTTCATGGCAATGAATTTATTATCGGAGTACTTGTCAATTCCTCGCGGAAGGCGATGCCCGTTAGATTCGTTAGGATTCGAACCACGAACTTTAGCGTAACAGGCAGAAATGTCAACGATTGTGCTACCTAAACCTCAGTTGTTCATATTCCTTTATAACCTGGCATCCTATCCTCTGCTGTTTTGCATTATTCATGACTTCAGCCTCTCGTGGAAGTATGCTTTGAACTAATTCGATAGGGATGAAAACTCTTTCATGCTTTTCCTCTGTACATATACTTGTGCATGTTTTTTTTCACTTGCTCAACCTAATTTCTGAAATAACATCTCCATATCCATCTGCAGTGCCTGATGATGACTTTCAGTCTAACCAAATATCGTTCAACTTTAATCCTTCGCTACATCAACATACATACAGTACTACACCCTGATTGTCAACCTGCACAAAAGTAAATTCAAAGTCATTTATCAAAATCTAGAATATTTGCCTGTTGATGTTGTGTCAGCAAACAACAAACACGCCTGAAGACGACTGGATGTATCCTTTAATGTCTCGCACACCTGAAAATGCGTATTCACTTGCGTATTGATGTGACATCTTAACACCAAACACCCGTACATTCTTTTTATATGTAGATATGCTCTTCATCTTTAGCTTTTGGTTTAACATAAACTTTCCCTTAAATGTATACACACGTGTTTACCCTTATTTGCACAACTTGTTCAAGTCAAGAACAACGACAACAGCAGTGACAAGTTCACCATATAGGACGGAACTCATATCAAAGATTTTCGCCTTTTCATTCAAGTTTATCATCCTTCTCTGAAAATTGTCTGTCTCTTCCTTGACTGTCAGACGGTAAGGATGTTCAAGTAGATAAAAGAAGCCACCACCAATGCCACCCCAGTTGTATTCAAATGACAACGACAAACATCTATGCTCCATCCTATAATAGCTGTTAAAGTTAGTCCTATGCTTTTATGTCCAAAAAGGACGACAAATAAAATTCTCCTTTGTCCAGCCAGAGAGATTCGCATTTGAAGTGGAAATGATTTCACATTTAAATAGGGGATCGTTTATAGCTCACATAGCTTCTGGCTCACTGAGTCCTCTAGCTGATGGTGAAATATAAATGGATAGGCCCTTTTGGCACAAAATTAAACAAGTGAATGACCAGGCATAAAGGATGGATATTGTCTTTATTCAGGTGAAGACGAAAGTAGACGAATTGAGTGTTTAATAGAACTGACCAGAAGAGCTGTTCAGCAATATAGGATCTAGATGGCTTTCAGCACCAAACAAAAGGGTTGAAAGCTTTTTCTTTGAATAATCTAAGCAACTGAGTTCGGTTACATATCAATAGATTTCCACATCAATGGATTTCATTTTACTAACATCTAAGAATCCTTCACAAAATAGATATAGCTTTACATTTAAACCACAGGAGTGCAATTCAAATATTTACACAGAAATTTTTGTTCTGTTTTATTTGAATTAGAAATAAATTATTATCTGCTATGCAAATCCTCAAAAAGGTGGTCAACCTCTGGAATTTAATTAAAAAACCACCAACGATTATTATTTTTTATTTGCATTAGATTTGTTTATGTTATGCAATTCCAAAATCAACAATAAGATTTTATTTACTGAGCTCCTATTTGTACCTGGTGGCTTTGATGAATTATATTGATGTTACCTTCCCTGACAACTTGAATAAAACTGTCAGGGAATGAGAAATTTTACCAGAAACATAGCTTCTGGAACTAAAGCTCAGATCTTTACTTTAAGGTAAAGTCGGTAGCGGTAGCGTCAAGAACATCAAAATAGAAGGTTTTTTTAATGATAAGACGTTTTTTTTTTCAATTCACTTACAAGCTTAGGCCCCACTTCCATTTTCCGATCGTAAATGAAACAAGGAAAGCCAAATTCAAATGAAAGGTTTTACTTTTTAGATGTGTGGTTTTCAATCTGGCAATACTTTTTTGGATTTGGTCTTTTTGACAACTGCCACTAGGTTTATGACCAATTTGCTTTGCCGTTTTATCGTAGAAAAACTGAAGCCGTATGATCTCTGGGCATTGCGTACTTTCGGTATGTGATATCGAAGTGGATTCGCTGTTGACGCCGGTTTTTACATAATTTCGTGCTGTGCGTTACCTCAAAAATCGAAAAATTATTCCACAGCCTGACAGCACAAACGAAAAATGGCCTGTGTGAAGTTAAAGAGGCAAACGTGATAAAACGTATAACGATTGGAGAAGCAAAAGTCTAGTTTGTCGTAAAGATAGCTGGGAGTCTTGTTAATGATAAGCTTGAAAAGAAAAGAACAGTATCGATACTTCAAGAAAGCCTCTAGGCTACAGCCTAAGAGCTGATGAGCCTTAGAAGAAACACCACGATCGTACCTTCGAAGATTAAAAACAAATCGAGCAATTGAATTGAATGCAACTTTGAATTTTTGCAGTGATTGGGAATCGAGATCTGCGAACAGCTCGCAACCATATGATAGGATGGGTATGACTAGCGCTTTGGCCAATTTCAATTTAACATCAGTAGGTAGAATGCTTTCGTAATAGATAACCCTCTTAGTGCAGCGTAGATTTTAGAGATTACGGAATTGATATGCGTATCCCAAGTCAACGTATTGTTGATTTTTTGCCTGGGTCCCATACTCAATTTGGCTAGCGTTTAAGTAAAGAGGAGGAAAGTCTTCAAAATGAGGTTTATTTCTTGAAATTGGAACTGCTTTCGTTTTTACCGGATTAAGTTTGAGCTCATTACGTGTGGACCAATTAAAAATTGAACATAAATCAGCATTCATTTTACTTATTGCGTCTTCGATCATTTCGAAAGGAAAACTAATATATAACTGGACATCATCCGCGTAGATATGATATTGACAATAAGACACTACTGATGGCAAATAATTGATGAACATAGAAAACAGTAAAGGCCCAAGGATAGATCCTTGAGGGACGCCGACACCAACATTGAGGAACGAGGATAAATTGCCATTGATCGACACAGCTTGCCTACGATTTGTCAGATATGAATAAATAAGATTTTTGGTTGTATCTGAGAAATTAAAATAAGAAGTCAGTTTATCACAGAGTAGTTTTGAGCTTACACAGTCAAATGCTTTTGAGAAGTCAAGAAGTGTTATCACAGATGTATATTTCCTATCAAGAGCCTGCCGTATATCATCAGAAACCTTAACAAGTGCTGAAGTGCAACTGTGTCCGGATCTGAATCCTGACTGCAGTGGACTTAAAAGATGTTTTTGGTCTAAATAATTTTTGATTTGGTTACTTATGATAACTTCAAAAGCTTTCGATAAAAATGGAAGAATTGCTATGGGTCTATATTCATATTTTACACCTTGCTTCGGGATAGGGATAATCTTAGATTTTTTCCATGAGTTAGGGTAGACTGAGGTCATAATAATGGTATTAAAGGTGTGGGGTTATATGAGGAAGTATGAAAGGTAAAAGGATTTTTAGGCTGTCAGGATGAAGGTTATCTAATCCAGTAGACTTAGATTTAATATAGAAAATATAGCATTTCCTACTTCATATTCATCTACTGCGTAGAATTCAAAAGCATAATCCCTATCATTGGATATTATGGAGAACAAAACTTTAGGCTCAATTGCTCTACATCAATCAGAAAATTTGATGATCGATTTGAATTGAATCTATTTTTATAGAAATTTAGCTTAGCTGGTAACCTGGTTGCGTAATGTTTTGAAATTACTTAGCATTTCAGCACACCGGTAACGTTTCCAGCGACGATATGAGATATCTCTAGCTTTTATTGCATTTAATATTTCATTAGAGATCCATGGATAACTAGTAAATTTAATCTCTCGAGTCTTAATTGGAACATGCTTATTAAAAAGATCGTCAATGGCTGAGGTTATAAAATCGACTTGATTATCAACATCAGATTTCATGAAAACTGTTTGCCATTCAATTGCAAAACAATCGTTGAACAAATTTTCAACATTGATATTTCTAAAGTCCCGTTACTGAAAGTAATTGAAAGTCCCAATGAATTCATAGAAGACTTAAACGAAGCAGACGAAGATTGAAGTAAGTTTATATTAAAATCTCCGCTGCCTTATAAAAAACTACTTATCGCGACAGACTAAGCAAAGTCTAAAGATCAGCCAGCATATGTGGCAGCTGAGTTCTACGCTCAACACCTTCAGCTACATTAAACATACTCCTATATTTCTTACCCCTCAACATTTCCCGCAAACAATCGGCTGGAAACACTTCTATTCATTTATTTAGACCCACCTCCCAGTGCCCCAATAACTCTAATGATTATTTTGGTTTTCTGAACTTATTCGGATTTATACCAAGTCGCTCCGACTAGACCACCCCTAATTGGTTTTCGATAGGAACTTCCAAGTCACCATCCCACCAATAATCACATGGGACGATGCGAACTTCTTACAACTTGATACAATTCATTTTTACATTTACGGTTCAAAAACTGAGGACGAAGTTGGTGGCAGTACGAACTCAAAAGAACTAAATATAAATCTATCATTAGAAACACTGTATCGTGTTTCATTCGTGAATCCTGGTGATCAAAGAGGTCCTATCATGGCTCAGAGAAAACATGATATTTTAGACAGATATTTGCATTTTATCTGATAACCGAGCAGCCTTTAAGCCGCTTGCCAATGTTTTTACAAACTCAGTAACTGCCCACAACTGTTGTCGGTTGTCTTTTATGAAAATGACAGAACTTTTGAACTATTACTTTTTCGGATAACAGTGTACAGAGATATTCCGGGAAACTGCAAGCCCGATGAACACGTCAGGCCAATGTCGCCCTACGGAATGAAAATTGACATGCCTATCGCTGTTTTGGTCTAAGTTCATCGGTCTTTTCCCGACAGCCACTTTAAACTAACGTAACCTAACCTAACCTAACCTAACCTACTTGTGCATTACAGTTACAGTCCTGTGATCCTCAACCAAAATCTTTTGACACATATTTTGATTTTAGGCGAGCTAGAATCTTAATAGACGTATCAGCAAACCTTTTTTTAACAAAACCTTAACGTCACGTAATTAATGTAACTAGAAACTGATCTTAGTTAGATAGCTCATTTGTTTTATAATAAAAAGGTTCAGACAATTGTTTCGGTATCGTCACGATACCATCATCAGCGATATGATTCAAATCTTAGTATTTTGAAGTAGCGGACTTGGATCAATATTATTCTGGGCTCTTTGCACTTTTATGGAAAGGTATCAAAGGATGGAGCTTAACAATATATAGCTAGAAGATTTGTGTTGATTATATTTAAGTCGAAAACATTGCACATACATTCTAAAAATTAAAATGCTAAAGTTGTTTACGATGCACATTCACATGGTTCTTTGCCCATTTTTCTCTGACCTATGAAACTCTCAGTTAAAAATAGAGTAATACAATGAATAGTGTTAACTCATTAAGTAAACAATTACAATTGCAGAGTCCAAAAAATGAGCATTCCTACGCTCAATCTAAATTCCTAAATCATACTTCTTTAGTTCACTGGGGTGTATACTTGCTTTTTTTTCATTTATTTATTTAATTTATGGTTCATTTGTTTCAAAGTTAGAACTTTGAACAAAAGTTTGTTATCCACAATGAATTTTTAAGCTTATTAAAGAAAATCCTTTATTATTTGCAATACTCATTCCGGTATATTTATTTACCTTAACCTAAAATTTTAACAAAACGATTAAAGCTCAAAATGAATGGCTCAGCCCATATTTTCACCAGGAGTTTTCCTCTTTCATTACAATAACAGGAAATAAATGGTCCATGATGATATTGATACAATCGATGTGGCAACGAAATGGCCTCATAGGTCGAGTTGCCTTCTCGATATTGCTCTAGCGTTTTCGTTTCTCCAAAATAAATATGTACATACAAATGAGTTAAATTAGATTTTGTCATCCATCCCCGGTTGTTGTTGTAGGGTATAAGGAAAGAGTTTTAGCTTTCCGGTTTACTATACTATAAGGTTGCTCTATGGGTAATATGATGCTTAGGACCTGGCGGAAATTGCGTACATTTTTCTATGGATGAATAGAGGGTCCCTAAACACAAGCCACTCAGAGAAAAGCAACAGAGTCGTTTATTTTTATGTGTTGTGTAAATGTTTTGTGAATAAAGCGTTTTCTACCTTTACGATTATTATCTAACACCAGTTCAGCATACTCGGAATATATTTATGTGCAAATGTGTTTGTGTTTTTGTGCTATCATAGGACATATTACGAATTCGGTTGTCATAAAATGTTATTTGAATTTCAGGATAAATCCAATAAATCGGTGAAGGACCTGCGGGGACAAAGGATGCATGCGAGCCCAGGAATATGAATTACCAATTTACGTAAAAGCTATAAATGTCTTTTGAATTAATGCGATAGGCGTGTGTGGCGTGTATGTTTTTGAAATTTTGTAGATAAGTACCCAGAATCTGAAGAGGACATTATGGAATTTAAATCGTAATTTAGATAAAACGATAGCATTTTGGAAATGAACACAAAGAATTGTGCAAGGATTTTGATTGGCATACTTTGATAGGATTCATTTTTATGGGTTTTATAATGAGATGTAGAAATCAACATCTGTGTTTTAGTAATTTAACTGCTCGTGTTCGCTCATTTAAATAACAAATAACGGATTAAGATTTGAATGTTTTGGGATTTGTCCGTCGGTTTCCAGATCCTTTTGTTCAAGTGCTTGTTTTCTATTAATAATAATTATGCTGTCGTTAGCTCATCAAAACAGTTATGTAGAAGGTAGACATGGTTTAACAACGTGAAAGAGTTTTCATTTATGAACTATGACCTAAGTGAAAATAAAATTATTTTTGTATAATTTGAGCACTTCATCCCATATCGGATTACATTTTGCTCCAGGGAAAAAACTGCACAAGTCCAGTAAAAATGATTTCGAGAATGATGATAAATACACAAGTTAGAATGGATTTGAATGGGTATAACATTTCGTTTCAACGGTTTCTTGTTGTAAAATAGCATTTGCTTTCAAAAAGAGCATGGATACATTAGATCAGTACCTACAAAAGGCTTCAAGAAGTTATCGATTGTCCTCAGAAAGTAATACTAAAAGATTCACTCTTTTTTTAAATGTATTCTGTCTGTTGCTCAAAATATCTCACACGCAAAGACTATAATTACGTGTGAGATTTTTTAATGAGATTTAAAACCGCAATATCCACCTCCAGCAAATGACATTTAACTATTTTTGGTTTTTCTTTTTTCTTATACAATTTCCAACAATGAAATTCGATGTTATAATCCCAACCTCGAGGACACTTTGAAACCTCGCTGCTCGTAGATACAGAAGCTGATTTAAAACACGAAGCATACGTACGGGATTTTTCATTTCAGCTCTTTTTTCCGGAAGGAAGAAACCAACGAAACGTTCCGCATTCACATACGTACAACGAATGTATGAAGGTGCTTGGTGCCTACATTTGTGTGTTCAGAATGCGGAAAATTCTGAATTTTCCACACATTTCCATTTTCTACCAGACGCTTGACGGGGTTGCATTTTTGTTTTTTAATATGTATTATGAAATCAGTGCCTTGCCTTTTTGCTTTTTAATTTGCTTCGTCTGTGAATTTTAATGTTCGCGTTTAATAAAACATTTTTTGCGCTTTCTTATATTAATACTTGTTATTATTACCTCTCGTGCATTTAAATGAGAATTTGAGAGAATATGTGAATGTGCGCTGTGATGCACATTGAGCGCTTCGAGGTAGGCACAAAAGGATATGAAATTAATTGGGTGCTCCTGTTTGAACGAACAAAAGGAAAAAGTAAAACATATGTCGTCTGGAGTTGAAAGGTCTGCTCTTATGCTCATTTTTAAAACATTTTGCTGGAATCAAAAGGAATGATTGCGAGAGGTGTGACAGACAGGGATATACAATGAATCCCAAGTTGAAATATGTTGCGTAAGTGGAAATGATCTTATCAAATATTTGCCAGAATCTTACTCCTGGTTTTTTTTACTTTTCATTTCCTTCAAAGCTCTGAAGCTATTAAATCTAACAGTAAATTTATGGCTTCAAATTCCAATGATAGTGGACAATGTATGCCAGTAAAAGAGATTCCCTCTTCCCAAAACTCCCGGCAATCTAATTGTTCTTCATTTCACAGAAATTCACAGAAATGAACCATTTCAAACTCTAAAAGAATCAAGGGATTCAAGGAGATGATGTTTTGAAACGAAATTAGATTTTCTCCTCAAACACCACGAGCACACACGAGGGAACTCAATATGATAGTTCAATCTTACGAGTTTATGTGAATTTGTGCGTGTCAACGTGCGGAGGATGGCTCAAATGTTGCATATCTGTATGAGAATCTCTATTCCAAGTCTTCTCATGGGGGTCTTTATTCCACAGAGTATGTTGACCATAATTCTGGAACCTTTCTCAACTCTACTGAGAACTCTAGTAAAAGAACCATAAAATCCAACTGCTCCCCAGATGACGAAAAAGCAGAAAAAAAACAAGCAAACTACTCTATATAGTAAAGGACTATACACTCTCCTCCAAAATCTCCTTGCCATAGGTACCTACTCTGCCATTGCCATGTTGCACACACTACTCTGGTGCAGGATTAAAACTTATTTGCGCTAAAAATTGATTATTAGATTGTGAAGTCTGGGGGTTCAAAGTAGGTGAAGGGTATAACCATGTGGTTTTTGGGCAACATAAACTTCATACAGTCCATGGGTTTTTCGAGAATTTAATTAGAAATTTCCTGATTAATTGCCCACTGGGGACAATAGTAGCCGTTGCCAGTATAGCAAAGGTTTATGTGTAAAAATCAAGCACGTTTTGTGGTTAGTCATGGACTCTACATTTAATCGAAATTTTTCGACATTCTAAATGGAAAAGTTTTGCTTGTAGTTTATGGTTACATTGTACTATGTGATGCAATTGCATTTTAATTTGAAACGCTGCTTCTGGGATTTGGAGGAAAAACATTAGTTCGCGAAATAGACACAGTAGATAAGAGATGTATACAGCTGTGGGTAGGATGTGTCTTAAATGCTGGAGTCAAACTAATTGAATTTGTTGAGTTTGAAACTTTTTGGTTTTATGCAAATCATTTTCATAAAAGTTAAAGGTATAGTTTTTCCATAGAAAAGCATGGTAGACGGGGATAATTTAAATGAGAGGAAAACTTTTATTTACATGTGGCTTATGAATAAGAATCCTTTATATTTTATTTGCGGATGTTGAGCATAAAATGTTTTGAATATACATTGGATGTGTCAGAAAACATACTCTAATTTGAAGCGTTTTTTAAGTAGAATGAAAAACAAAAAGTAGAATATGGGTAGGTTTATAACCACATATAACCTTTGTACACATTATAGAGAAAAACATGTAGAGCTAGATAAGTGTAAACACTCGATAAAACGAGAATTTAGAGCTCCGCACTGTCCTTCTATCGTAGTTCGTAGAGATATTTTATTAGGTGAAATATTTGTTTAATATAGTAAGTTCCCTTTCGGTAATGAGCCTAATGAGGCTCCAACTTTTCTTTCTGGTTAGCTCTCCATAAAAAAATATATTACCCTATGGATTTAATCTTTTCAGACCATTTTGTTCTTTGGAGTTGTTAACAGTCAATTTTATTATAACCAGGTACAGGAGTTTTTTCCTCAAATTTTTGAAATTTTTCACATTTTATTTATTTACTTAAATGCGCAGATCAGCCTAAATGATAGTAATGACCGAGGTATGGGTAATTTTTTATTTTCATTATAGTGCAGTCATTGAAGCATTATTGGTCCGAATTTTTTTACTGTGAACCGATTTGCATGAAATTTTGGAATTAAGCTCATATTACTCTTAAACTCAAAAGTGACAATGATTTGAACACCGCCTCCACCCTGGGAATGGTTGCCACCTCTTCGCGGGGGTGAATTTTTTTTTTTTTAATAACCTCGGATATCGATAAAAGGCTTAATTTTAGGCAAAAAATCATAAAAAAAAGTTTTTCATTAAGTCCAATACTTTTCAAGTTATTGGCAATTGGAAATTCTCAATTTTTTCACGTTTTTCATCTGTTTTTTGCAAGTATCTCCAAAACTATACGTTTTATCGAAAATTTTATAAGGAACAAAATTGTAGCAGGTAAAACAATGAACAATTTGGTTTTTATAAAGTATTCTAAGTTCAATATTAAGCTAGATATTAAAGATCAAAGCCATTCTTTATTTTGTCTGAAATTTAATCGATGTGGTCAATGCCGTCTAGCGGCGAGCAGATGCATTTTATGCATTTTAATATAAAAAGATTTTTTGTAGTGCTTGAAATAAGCTTGAAAATGAGCATTATTAAAAGTCTTTTGCACGTAAAATTAGTGAGCTGTAGTGCAAATAAGGGGAGCATCTAATGTTTTTTCTATTTAATCGATCGATATCCGAGGTTATTTTGAAAAAAAAATTCGCCTCCGAAAAGGGGTGGCAACCACCCCCAGGGTGGTGGCGGTGTTCAAATCATTTTCACTTTTGAAGTTAAGAGTAAGATAAGCCTAATTCCAAAATTTCATGCAAATCGGTTCACAGTAAAAAAAATTCGGAGGTAAGATCGTATTTTTCGCTTCAATGACTGCACTATTATCTTATAACGAAAAACAGTTGTCAATTGCCAGTAAATCTTGAAATTTCGATGTAAAAAACATCACTTACAGGTAAGTCCAAATGTTCTTCTGTTACTGAATGAAAATGGTGATTTCATAATCGCTACAAAATATCCCGTTCGATAAACTGATTTTTGTACCTTATAATTTTTGTAAGCGATAACAACGAATTTCAGTTATGTAAAAAGAAAATGTATTGAGAATTTTCTCTAAAAACTTAACGACTTCAGTTGTACATGCTAGGTCTGAAAGGTTTAAAGGCAAACTCATCAGCACAGGCAATGTTTACATTTCAACAATATTTTTCAATGGTTCAAATTCCAGAACAACAAAAAAAAGATCATTATCAGCCTTATTATGAGTTTCACGTGAAATCGTTCCCCTCGAAAAAGATCCCATTTCACTTTTCCCTTATTATGGGGGATGAATTTTCCATGTTCAAAAAATTTCCCTTGTTATGAGCTATTTTTCTCCGTGAAATGTGAAAACGTTGAGAGCAATTTATTTCACTTATTTTTGTGAGTCGAACAAGTGAACAACAAAAGCGGAAAAATTGTAAATCTGGAATTTTGTTCAGGTGAAACTCATAATAGCTTTTAAAATTCCCGGCGAACAAAAATGTTCCGGGCAAAAAGCTGTTCACGTGAAACTCATAATAAGCCTGTATGCTTTTTATTTTGGGATTTAGGTACTTTAATAAATAGATATTACACTCAAGTTGTTTGGTCTTAATCATTATCAATTCGTTAATTACACATTTAAAATTCAGTCCAGCATAGTATTTGTATTGGATAATCAAAAAATGTAGCCAAAGAAGGTTTTTCCTTTAAAATTTATTGAATAATTTGAACTAACTTATACAAACTTTCAAGGGCATTTTACAGGGAACAGTAAAAATAAAAAAATATTCCGTATGTTCTTTTTCGCAGTTTATTTCAATTTTGCAATATGCAATTTTATAATCAGCTAAGCAATGCATTTTAACGCTGAACACAATAAAAAATCAATACTGACCACTTTTAGTTTAGTATGATTTGTTTTTGCGTACACTGGTAAAATGCATTGCTGAGCTGATAGAATTGCCGAGTTGCTACAAAAACGCATTTATTGTTGTGTTTCTTTCCATTTAATGAAAAGAAACATTGAGGTCTGCTCGGGAGCATTCTTTCTCAAACAGTTTTATTTATGCAAAAAGATCGCTTCTTATGAGTATGAGAAGTGACAGGTACTTCTCGATTTAAGAATCCATTTAAGAAGCACTAATTAAACTCAAATCTCCATCGAGTTGCATTCCATTGCATTAGCGGTCTCTTTATGTAGAATAACGTATTACATTTGACATCTAGAGCTTTCCATCAGTGTGAAACATCGAGAGCTTTCGAGCAATTTATAAGAGTTTATAAATAGGTAAAGGTATATTTCTGCACAGATGTAAATTGCAGTGTTGCCGCTTGTGTTTTTGGTTGAACGTTTTCGATTAGGAAATTAGTATTAAATGTTGGGTTTACATTACAATATATTATGTATACAACATATACAGGGTGTTTTGCATAAGGAAGTGGAAATTAAAAAAAAAAATTGCTTCATTTTCTTAAAAAAAAATATTAAAAATCAACTAAGGTACTTGTGTATAGAGCTAATACCGTGTTCTTTAATTTATATTTTAGTTCAAGTTGATTTAGTGAATAGTTTTTGAGTAATTAAGTTTAAAAGTCTTTAAATAAATGTTTTGCCAGTATTTATGAATTTTTTAAAAAATTAAGTCTATTTAATAAAACTGCTCCTCCCACCTAAACGAAGGGAGATAGAACCCCCATCCTTTACGATTTTTTTCATGTCTTGACCCAACCTATCCGTCCAGGGCTTTTGTCGAATCTTATGCAAAACATCCTGTTAAGGTTTTTCGTAAATTTCTTAAACACGGAGTTGTAACAGCAAGAGGCTAACCGGGTACTTTTTTGGGTAGTACATTGGCATAAGGCTCAGAGAACAAAGCGAATTGAAACTTTTCTAAAAATGCTTTATGGCGACCATAGAGGAATAAATAACAAGAGGGAAAACCCTTACTTCTCTTGCCCCGCAACTTCCATTTGCTTACATTGTTGCTTTTGTAACACGAGATCTATCTGCGATACACGCATTCAGTTGAATATAAAGCTGTTCAGTGAAATTACTAACACCACTTTATTCTCGGATTTCCAACTGGTTTTGCCATTGTGTGTGTGTGATTTGCCCTTTTGTTGTATCTGCTCTGTCATGGCGACCCTGGGGCGAATGCAAACCCAGGGCCTGAACGAACGAACCTTACAGGTTTTTTCGTTGAAGCCCTGTGTTTGTCCTGTGGTCGCTTCAAATAATTTTTGAAAAATTATATGACTTTCAAAGAAACCTGGAAAGTTCAACGAACGAACCTAGCGACAACCCATTTTTAGCATATTTTGTGGTACTGGAAATTTTCAAACACGACAAGTTTTTTTAAGAATCGAGATAATTTGAATTTATGTATTTACAAAAATCAAAAGTTTAAGACTGTCAATACCTGCTACGATTAAAAAATTAATTAATAGGTTTCAAAAAATTGTACTTTTGTATGTACCTATGCACCACAATTTCGCGGTAACTGCATTTCCCGAGGAATTAGCAATATTACCGAGAGGAAAGCTGCCGTCAACCGTCAAGAGCTCATTCGATTACAGTCGCTGAGAACCAGGAGTTAATGGTAGTCATCCATTCGTTACAGAAAGATTGAGAATATACTAGACCCTAACTCATCTTAAGCTTGTTGCTCTCAAAAATGTATCTATGGGAATAACCTTGGTAGAAACCCTTTTTGTTTTTAAACTAGAAAAACGAAACTTTCTTAAAATGTGAAAAATTTGATTTTTTCTAAACGGTTTCTAAACATAGTTTAATCTGTTTCCGATTCGTAATTTATGACTTTTGAATAGAAGGGGAATTTTGCAAACCATTCTTTCCATCCTTGGGAAAACAAATTTTACTCTTTTCTTTGAAATCATTCTCTTGCTTCTCCTTTTTAAGTTTCAATCAGCTCCGCAATACTGCCAATATGTTTTGAAGAATTTCTTACATCTTACATTACCCAATTATATAAACCAGGGGTGTTGCAGATATTCGCATCCGCATCCGCAATCGCGGATTATTCGCATTGATTTCAACATCTGCATCCGCATCCGCATCCGCATCAATTTATGCGGAGTTTATGCGGATGTGATTCAAAGTTTATTTTACTTACTATCTGCACACAGTTAAAAAGCAAAGAGAAACTATTCGGTTTTTTCATTTTTTCCAATGTACGCAATAACGTATTACAGAAATCCATTTGAAAAAAAAAACATAGCTATTGAGTGTTGTTTTCATACTAAGAGTCGACAAGAAAATATGGCAAATACCAACACACACTGAAGCGAAATTATTTTTTCTTCTTGTTGATTTCTGTTTCTTGTTTTGTTCTGTTCGGTGTGTTGTGGAAAACTAATGAAACAGATCTTAAAACACTCTCCAAAATTGCACGCAGGTATTTGTCACCTCCACCTGCTAGTGTTCCCAGCGAACAGCTGTTTAGTGGAGCTGGTTTAATCTACGATCCATTAAGAAACAGATTGGAGTCTGAGAAGGCTGCAATATTATTTTTTATCAAATATAATTCACCTATTTTTAATTTTAATTATTAAACCATTTTCTTATTCAGTAACACAATGAAGTACAATACATTTTTATTTTTATTTTTAAATAAAAAAAATTTAAAATTGATAAATTTTCATTCATTTATGTATTTAAAATGATATATATTTCGCAAATTCTAAGATCCGCATCCGCATCCGCGGATATTAGTTTCCTAAAATCTGCATCCGCATCCGCATCCGCGGATGTCAAAATTTGCACATCCGTAACAACCCTGATATAAACATCGGACATTAAACGGGCATCAAATGGTCACAAACATTTAAAACGTTTAATACGTTGCCGTTTGCTGTTCGTAGAATGGTTTGAATTTTAAAAGCTTATCAAATTTTATCAAGGATTAAGAATGACAACACTTGCGAATTGCGCTAGGCCTGAGCGCCTTCTCATCTCAATTAAAGGAATAATAATAATCAACCCAGGTGTCATCAACGCAATTGATTTGGGTTTTAGCTGAATTGAAATCATTTTCCAATTCAGTTCAAATTGCAATGTGCAATTCACAAATGTGGAGTTAAAACAAAAATACACATCTCCAAATGTCGTACGTTGTAGCTTTCGAAAATTTACAATAAGCATCTTGTAACTAGTAGGCCAATTAAAGACAAACTTATTTAAACTGTCGTCCAAAAACGTTTATATATCGACTGAAATTAAATGCATTGTATCGACTTTGATTAATATTTTGAAACTTTTAATTTTATCTACTAACTTTGCTCTAATCTATCACTTGGTTTTTAATGTCTAGTAAAAATGGAAACATATTTTCGATAACAAAACTAAAAACAAATGGACATTCACATCACAGGTAAGCTTTGTGTACCCATCAGCCATCTCGAATGAATTTCGACTCCCCGGGAGGTGCGACTCTTTTTAAAACGATTTGGAAGTTCTCCGTGACAGCAAAGTCATCCTTGAATATGAACACCAAATTGATCTCAAACTCTGAAGAGGAAAATAGTTCATTACAAGTGAAAAAAGTTTTCGTCTAAAGCATAATACCAATTTTGAAATTTTTCGTTATCAAAGTGGGGCATGTGAACAATCTGGGTAGAATCATGAAAATGGGAATCTCCAATTGAGGGCAAATATTGCCATCTGCGATTTGAATGGTTTGAATTTCTGTGGCATCTCTGGAATAGCCCTCGTCGCATCCGCATGTTTCAACACGAACAAGTTGTAGTTCAATAGATTTTAGTGCTACTTCTGTATGTTGAACGGACACCTAAAAAAAATGAAAACAAAATTACAAGTCACTTTTTTTTGAAGAAAATCGAATTGCTTACATGTCCAGTAATTGGCTTGGTTACACAACACTCCGTTTCGTCTAGCTTCCCTGTAATCAGAAACCTTGGAATTGAAATTCTTTCTTTGGCGGATTTCTGCAAAGACTCGGGACTTATACTAAACGCCACTTCAGTTGGCGGTACTTTTTTGGCATCAACGATGTTGGGTTTGTATTGAATGCAGAATTGTTGGATTTTTTGAAGGCTCTTGGCGAATATACTTCTTTTAACATCACACTTTAATTGATAGTTTATATTCACAAACACACCATGATATGTTTCATAGAGGATACGTGGTTCCTTATTGCAAACCAATGGCAATTCAAAATGAAATTCAGACAATCCCGGTGAGAGTTTACCAGGCGCACTTAATTCCAAATTGGTGTTCAAAAGCTGAATTGGCTTAACAGAGTTGCAGAAGGCTTCAAATATACCAACATTTTTTGTACTCAATTGGAGATTAACTATTCCTTCCATGGATAAGAAAATTCCATCATGTTTGGCTTCTGTTGGGCAATTGAATTGGACCACTCCCGTAAGCATTTCCTGGAAGAGTTAAGATTAGTTTGTGGGAAATCTTTTTATGTTTGTATTTTTTTAATCTTACTCCTTCATAATATATTTTATTTTCACGCTTTAATTTTATTTCGAAGGATATTGCACTCATTTTGAATGGGGAGGAAACAAAAATTTAATTTTGGTTTTAAGATGGTTCACAAGTAAACTTTCAAGTTTCAACACAAGTGACATTTGTCGTATTTGGTTTTTGTTTTGTTGTGCTAATGTCATCCGTTGTAGGGTGCACTTTCGATCGTTTGTAGGCAAGAATTTTTTGAAGTCAATGGGATTCGAAAGGTATATTTTTTATCGCAACTCAGCAATCCTTTTCAATCAGGTCATTAACCCTGCAGCTACATGATCAAGATATGGTAAGCCATCAGCCTACATATACACTATGTCAAATTCCTGTTCGTGTTTCGGCTGTGACGTAGGCGACTTACAATTTGCCAGGCAAATGGCTTTCAATCGCCATGTCATTATATATTTTCAAAATGGCACCTACAAGAAATTTGAAATTCAAAGTTTTTTTTCCAGGCACTCTTTTCTCTTTTTAAGGGCATTTGACGAAGCTGTAAATTTCATGGCTACTGAAACTGCTTCTCGGGTGGCTTTCAATATTACATACCAGCTGTGTTTCAATTTCGAAAAATTTGATTGTATATGTAAGAAAATTTAAATGTATTGTAAATGGCTTACCATATCTTGATCGTGTAGCCCCCGGGTTAAAGTTTCACAAAGTCAGACTACAGACCGGCACCGTCCTAGATCGGATGCAGTGTATGCAGACGATCGTCCGAGAAAGTCGTCCGAGTAGTTCCGACCCGATGTCAGCCGATAATTCGGTTTTGGTGTACGCGAACGGTAACACTTCTTTCCGTGACGCATTTTTTTTTAGTTGTAACAAAAACTCAACCATTAACAACGTTTACAGATGGACTTCTTGAAGCAACAAAAGGTACTGTGCTTCCACATAGATAAAAGTGATTGCAAAACAAACAGAATTTTCAATTTCGATAGTAGAAGTTAAATCTTGGAATGTGCCAGAAGCGCACCTTTTTAAGAATAAAACATTTTGAAAAAATGTGTGCACCCAGTGTCATAGCTTTTAAACATCCCTGCATACATTTTATTTGTCACTTTTGTTCTATGTCAGTTGAAAATTTGACAGATTCATCCTTCGATACTTATTTTTTAACTCGAGAATTTTTAAAGCAAATTAATTAAAATCCTGTTAAATAATGTTACGTAAAGCCGTGTTAGTGCTTCGTCCCATGAGGATTAACCAACAGTGGATCGCTGCTTCTCATACCCAAAATGAATTCGACCCAAACGAAGCACGTCTTCCAGACAAAATCAGGCGTGAGATTGAAGAATCAAAGAAAACCCTACAGTGGCGTACACCTATCGGAGACCGACCTGATAATTGGAATTCTAAACTGAAAACCTTCGCCGATATGGAACAAACTTCTGATTACATTACTATGATGCAGAAACCAATTGATATTAGTCCATCATCCGTAAAAGGATGGTGGGAGAGAAAGAAAGAACGAACCGAAAGATTTCTCCAGCAATACGTCTCCGAGCGTCATAGTCAACTTGGCAACGAGTTAGCGGCTGCACATTTTATTATTTTTCGTAGAGGCTCTGTAAAATTTCTTCACGAAAAAGAATGGAGTAAAAGCAATGAACATGGAGAGTACGATCTACCGACGAAGTTTCATCCTACATGGAAAGTGGAAGCCATTCGCTGTGATAACATGATTCTGTACTATGAAGGGCTAGAGAATATTCGCTGCTTGCCACATCTTAAGTTCATCTCGTTTCACAATGTCAAAACGTTTGACGATTGGTGTCTGGACAGGGTTTCGGGTTCAGAGTTTCATAAACTAGAAATCTTGGACATATCTGGTACGGAGGTGACAGCAAATGGACTTCAATGCCTCTATCGAATACCATCTCTAAAACTTCTCATAGTAGACGATCCAAAATCGTCCTTGCAATTCGAATTAGCTTGTGCACTTCTTGAAGAAGCTTTACCAAAGTTGAAGATCATGACAGCGAAAGATATTCATGAGGAAAAAAGTGTAAATAGTTCTTAGCAAGTAAAAGTAATCTAGACGAGTTATTAAATTGTTGAAGTTTATTTTGGTCTGGTTTTCATGTACTCCTCTTTGATTGCGGCTCGGTCTTCTGGTTCTGGCATGTAAGGAACAATTCCTTTAGAGCGCCGCTCCGATCGTACTTTATTCTGAAATTCAATTTATATGTCATCATTGTGAGGTCGTAAAAACTTTCTTTGAATACCCAGAAATCCTTGCAGTTATTGTAGTTCGCAAAGAAAACTTCACACCTCTCCCGGTCGAAGTTGAATTTGTTCAGACATTTGTACGTCAGTTCTTGTTCCTATAGAATTTGAAAACGGAATATGAAAGGTAGAGGCAGCAATATCTGTTGCACGAATTTACCTTTAAACAAGGATTATCCCGTTCAGCATTTAAATTTCGGGACATATTTTTCAAATGTACGGTATTCGAAGGTACCTATGATGAGTTCTCTTGTTTTTGTTATATAAATTTGTAGTATTTTAACATATCGTGAAATGGACAAATAGGGAATGACATCTTGTTCTTGTTTTGAATAAAAGTAATGCCAAACTTCGATGATATCAACAAAACTTTTTCAATTTTTTAACAAAAACTTTTACCCCAAGGCTACACGAACAATAGGTGCGTTTTTTTTAAGTTAATAAATAGTACAGAAAAAATTTGTCTTGGGGAAGAACGACAAAGCATTTTACTTTTGTTATTTTCTACAGGAAACGCAGGGATGACATTCCTTTAGGTAAATAATTTCTATTTTTTAAATGAAGATGGCGACACCATTGAATTTTAACTAGAGCATTCGAAAGGACGTGGTCACAAAAAATGAGATTTGCAAAGAATTTTTTCTCTCGATTAAAAGTTAGAGAAATAAAAATTATATTCATATTGAATATTCGTCCAGTTTTTCACTTGCTTATATATATGTCACCGGATTTCGCACTAAATCCATTGTGCTGAAGTTAATAGCTTTCCACGCGAACTATTTAACTGAGAAGATATCGCCAATGCAAGCAGAAACAAATTAATTGTTTGCCTTAGTATGAACTTCGTCCATAAGGTTACATGCGTTTCATTTTGACAGAAATCGCATCGCACGCACCAACTGCGCTTGCTTGCGCAGGACTTAAAACATGTGCGTGCTTTTCTAATTATGACCAATGTACCTTGGTTTGTCAGAAAAAGTATATTTAAAGCTATGTATTCATAAACACGGCTGAAATTCATTACTTCACCAAAATGATTAGTCTCGAAGCATAGAGAAATAAAGAGCAAGAGGGAAAACCATTACTTCTCTTGCCCCGCAACTTCCATTTGTTTACACTTTTGCTTTTATAACACGAGATTTACATGCATCTGCTAATAGAGAAATGCAGAAAAGTAATGCTGGGTTTACATGCATCTGCAACTGCGGAAGTGCAGAAAAGTATAGCGAGACTGATGAAGATTACAAAGCACAAAAGTTACGCCTGGTCTCCACATGCTTTAAATCTATCGCTGCTATTACAGCAGCCTCTGAATATCGCAAGTGGAGACCATTATAGCAGCTTTATTTTCATAGTCTGCGATAGAGAGCATACTTTTATCGCAGGGTATCTATCGCAGCTATTAAAGCAGAGGGAACTGTCATCTGCATAGGTTTTTCCACCATTTCGTTACTTCGTTGTTATGTTTGGTATGAAAAGTATGCTATACAAAATGCCCACAACACAAAATTTGTCAGTTGCTCTGCTTTCTTGTGTCTGTCATATTCCTGCTTTCTGCTATGAATTTAAAGCAAGTGGAGACACAGCGTTAAAAAGAGAGACGAATAGGATTATGGTTGCAGATGAAAAATTATGGTTGCAGATGAACATGTTCATCTGCACCCATAATTTTTCATCTGCAACCATAACTAGGATGTTCGTTCCCTCTCTATCAGTAAAGTATGAATTTTACATCTTGTGTCTTTTTCCGATTTTCATCTGCACTTGCAGATGCTTGTAAATCCACCATAAAGCATCCGCACTGGATCGATTCGAAAGGGTGTGTGTATACCTAGATCGAGTAATCGATTAATCGAGTGTGTTGGTGTGTCTTTTTTTCTTCAAATTTAAGTGAACCAGTGGAAATTGCACACACACATACTTACAGGCATATTCGATTACATTTGAGTTCGATTTACCGATTCGGTGAGGTAAGTAGATACCACAGAGGAGATACAACAAGAGGCCAAACCACACACACCCCGGCATCGGTCCTCAAATTGATTTCACAAATACCACTTTATTTTCAGCTTTCAAATACAGTTTGAAATCCGAAAATGGAAGTTGCGAGGCAAGAGAAGTAATGGTTTTCGGTTTTCTCTCTTGTTCTTAAATCTTCTATGGTAGATGCGCATCGAAATCTGAATCATAATTCGATTCGATTACCCGATTCTATTTGGAAACGTGGTATATGCTGTCCACTTGCCTACCTTGCTTGTGTGGTCCCTGCTTAATGATTTTATTGCTAATTAGTTTCAGTGGAAATGGGATAATTATGTTGGCATACCTGAACCCATTTTCAACCGGTCCGCTTTTGTCTTATGACAGCCATTTTGAAGAACAAAAAAAAACCATTTCACTTGTCAAACGTTTACCTAATCGTAGGTCAGATTTTTTTGTCTACGTTTGGGTAGCTTTTCTTTCCATTTTATTTAACTTTTTACTTAATTTACAATTACAAGTAGTCTATAATATTTCTTTGAAAAATAATTTAGTGAAAAAACAGTCGCAAAACAGACATTTACTCTACAAAAAGAAATAAAGAAAATGACTCATTACGACAATTCAGGCAGCGAAGATGGCCAACTGCGAAGCCCTGGCGATACACATTTTCTTAGGTGGGTATTTAGTTTTATGAAATCCATGAAAAGCGATGTGAAAAAAGTTTAAAAAATTTCTTCTTGTTTTTGTTGTTCGATTAAAAAAGAAACACAAAAACCTAAACTCAATAAAAGTAAATGTTGTTTTTTACATCCACTTTGTTAATACTTAAATCGCTTTTCATGGTCGCGGAAGCAAATGAAAATTGTTATTCTCCTCTTGTTCCTGGCTTTTGGCTATAAAAATTAAATTACGCCACCAAAATAGAATATGCAAAACAAAAAAAAAAGAAAATGAAATTTAAAAGTTTTATATTTTTCGAAAATACATAATATATATTAAGAAAAAAACATATTTTATTAAACAGCCTAAGCATATTTAATTTACTTGAGTTTTTTCATTGCAAATAGGCCAGAAAGTGTGTACATGTCCAATGACCGATGCGCGCGATGGCCACACGATCTCCTTAAAAATAAAATTAAAAATCATTATCAAACCGAAATAATTACTTTCGAAGAGTATTATTTCGAAAAATAGCAAAAAAAAAAAAAAAACATATTTGTGTACCTAAAATCGATTTTAGAGCAATGCAAAAAGGTTTGACAAAGAAAAATGTTGTGCTCGGGTAAAACCCTGCGAGGCGATGACTACAAAATGGATGGTGGTAGTAGTGATAAATACTTCCCAACTCACTAAAGTGCCCCGCCGCAGCTTCTGTGAATAGAAAGTCTACGTTAATGGTGGTAAATTGATATTTGTTGTCTTTTAAACATTAAAATTAATATTTCTTCTGCTAAAGTGGATAAGATTGTAGTGCTGCTGCAAAGACAACTATTTGTATCGTCGTCGATGCGCAAGCATGGAATGTTGATTAACTTAAGTTTAACATTGTTGCATATAAAAAAAAACAACAGCTGATGCCCTGGATACTTCTCAACGCCGCTCCTCCATATGGATCATCACGGGTGAGTCTTTGAATAAATGATTTTATTTAAAGTAATTGGAAGAAATATTTGTGTGAGGAATTTTATTGATTATTAAGCTTTATCATTGAAGTAAAAAGAGACTTGGGTTGAGGTGATTATGGGGTTAGGTAGAAATTACATTGAATTGAAACCTTCTGTCATCGATTTTCTTGATTTTTTTTTAAATCAAAATCAACCAGTTGCCATTTGATTCGTTTTTTGTTTTGTTTTGGTTTTTTTCTTTTGTTATTTCTTATCTGTGCATGCTTTGGTTTGTGTAAAGGTACATATATACATACAATTAAAGAAGAGAGCAAGAGAAATGGGAAAAATAATTGACTACTTTTCAACTGACTTTAATCAAACATGCGTGTCTTTGTGAAAGTTAGCACGTGTCCAACAAAACTGATAAATGCCACAGATTAGAGTTTTTAAATAACTTTTTACTTACATATATTATGTTATATTGTGTATTATGTACATGCATCATAATTATAAACTTTATTCATTTGTCTTTTTCCAAAAGCATTACACTCCCCGACTAATTTCTCGTTAACTTTTTTTGATTTCGTTTAAATGAAACGACAGATTGTGAGTAGTTGTGTTAGTAGTGGAAAAATTGCTAGACAACACTACTTGAATTTTTTTGCTATTGAAATAGTTTGTAAATAATAAGTGACATTCTTGTGCTGACATAAATCAATGGAAACTACGGTTAGCTTTGATGAGAAGTCAGATAAAAGGTTTGTTTATTGTTAGGTCTGTTTCTTTACTTTGTGCACAGAAATTCACAATCTGAGTGGGAGTAAAGTTCTCTCAGAAACTCTCTGAAAGAGCGTATTTGTCTAGAAAGTAAAGAAACGCCTTGAACAAAACATTCGCAGCAACGCTTGGAAAACGTCTGCTTGACAGTTGTTGTATTCGTTTTGGCTGTGCACGATTTCTGTCCACAGAAATTTTGTTGGCAGAAATTCGCAGGATGGGGAAATTTTTTACTATCTCGTGAGCACTCTCTTTTGTGCACTGCTACGAAAAATCGCTGTGCTGGAACAGTGCTTTTCGTGCGAATTTTCAATAAAGAAACGCACCTGTTGTTGATCTGATCACTCTTGTTGACATATTCGTTGTCTAACGATTAGGTGATATTTAAAATGTGTTTAAAACAACTTTAATTTGCCCTTGCCTCGCAAGGTGAGAAGGTGAAGGTGGTCAAAAGTTTGGGCTTCTTCTGAATAAGTTGCCTTAGGTCGGAGTTGGTAACGAGCTAGCTTGCAAAACTCCACTCCAATGCCTTCTTCAAATGTAGAGGTGTCTTATGTGACACCTATCCTCCGATTTACACTAAATAAATGAAATCTTTGTTTTTCCTAAAAAACGAAAAAAAACTTCGCAATCAAGTCATTTATTCAAATGGAACAAGAGTAAAATATATCTAGAATCTTTAAACTAGAGTTTGCCCAAAAAATGGCGTGATTTCGTAGTAAACTTTTCTAAAAATGAAAACAAAAATAAAAAGGAAAGTTTTTTCAAAAAGTACTGAAACTTAACAAGTTCAGTTATGTTCGCAATTTATTCGGTATCACTTTGAGGAACTATGTCCCTGTCCATACGTGTTATGCCCATATCGTTATATCGGTAGTTTCTGGGCAAAAGGGGTGAGGAAGAAAGGGACTCGATGCGCAAAATGAAATCTGATTTATCTGCCTAAACAGTACACTTTGCGTGTCCAGACGGGTTATACTCATAACGTTATGCTTTTTCAATACAATTTCCAACACAAAATGAAGTACTTGTGCGAGGAATCATAACAACGTCTCGACACTAGGTGTTATGAGCATAACGTTAACAGCATAACCCGTCTGGACAGGCACTATCAGCTTTTTCTTCTTGATTGGTATACAGTGGTGGTCCAGTATAACTAATGCCGATATAACGAATGATCGATATTACGAACACTTTTTTCAAGTCCATTTGGTATTCTATATAAGGAACAAATAACGAATTTCAGACAAAATGGCACTGAAAACTCTTAAGTCTTAGTTCTAAAAAGTTAACGGGAAGAGCCATTCAACACAAATGCATATTAACGATTTTTTTCTTTAATTTGAGTACAAATTGAGCCTATTTACTTAAAGATTTGTATGACAAAAACGTTTCGATACAACGAATCTTCGATATAACGAATTGACTCTGGGCATTATATCGTTCGTTATACTGGACCACTACTGTAATGACACTTCCATTTTTAGAAATTTTTTCAATTTCGTGAGTTTATAAATCGTGTAAAAGCGAAATCATGTAAAACGAGTATCGCGTAAATCGGGGGACAGATGTAGTTGGAGAAGTCAGACCAATTATGTTATATCGTCTCGTGATTAGCTTTCAGAGTATCGATTAAATAAATAAATAACTAAATAAGTAGGGTGGTGCAACAGAGCGAGGAGCCCCATGGCCTAGCGCATTTCTCTCAACCATACCTCGTGTCCTCGTAAGGGAATGAAAGGGCCTACAATTTTCTGCCTTTTTTTACGGTTAATCGAGAAAGCGCATTTCTTTGCAATAAATTTACCATCGGAGCGCTTGCCAATTCCTCGCCAAAGGCGATACCAGATTTTTACTTCTCTTGGGATTCGAACCACGAACCTGCCGATTAAAGGGCAGACATGTTAATCATCTCTTCATCGATTAAACATGTTCAAAAGACTTCCCTACCTCTGCATTACTAGTGTGGAGCAGATAAGTGTATCATTAAATTCAGTTTTTTTTTGACACTGAAAAAATGTCTTTTTTAATTGGTAAGGTAGTTCCATGAAAATTTCACCACCAGAATACATCCTCAAGTTTTAACGGTAAAAAATATTTCTTTATTAGTTCAATGAACTTTTTCAAAATCTTTTGACAATAATTTACAACTTTTTATAATTATATAATTTCTATACTCTTAGTATTAAAATTTTAAATTTTAAGTGAATTTTACTTTAATTACAAACATCAGAAAGAATTAAACCACACTGATTCTTGATTTTAAAAATATTTGTAGTTCACGTTTAAAAGAGATTTGATTTGTTTCTGATTTCAATTCACTTGGTAAACTGTTGTGAAAATTTAAACCTGAATGCATCAATGAGTTCATATTGTTACTTCTGTTGCTTCGCATAGGTCTGGGGTCCTGATTGTTTCTTAGGTTGTACGGCTGCAATTATACTACTGTTGTAATACTGCCTTAAAAGTATGGTGGGAGCAATGCATTTTTCATTTTAAATATAAATAAATACCATTGCATTCATCCATTTTTTTTTTAAACGCTGTCTAATGTAGTTATGACACCCAAACAAAATCGTAGAGCAGTACAAAAAATGTGGTAAAACTATTGCGTTATGTATGCATTGATAAAACAGGTCTTAAACGTTTGACTAAATCCCGAGGTTCGAGAATATTCCCTAAGTTGAACCGAAATGAGATAGTTTTGAAGTTTTCGATATCGTTGCAGGCACCTTTTTCTTTATTAGCAGTAGAGCTGCTGTTTTTTAAATCTCTGCAAAGTAGGAGTTATTGCACGCATTCAATGCACCTTCGAAACTCTAATGTCAGTTTATAACTTTCTGTCAGACTTAATTCTACATAGCTGGTGGTAAAAGTTATTGGAAAACATACAGATTTTCCAAGTTTGAGATTCAGGAATTTGATTTGCAAGCGTTTGTGTAAAGTTGTATTCGAATCGCAATCATTTTGTTCAATTTTGATAAAAAAAAAAATAAAATCGTATGCCCCCAAAAATTTATTTTCGTTGTTGATAAATTTTAATATTAATTTACAAATCAGAATATACAAATATCAATAATTATCAATTTCAATTTAAAAAGTAAGCAAAAACTAGTAGAACATATATATCATATACGGATTTTCCTTGTGACGAGTAAAATCTTATGATTTGATTTTCAGACTTTTCTCCCAGTCTGAAAATCTTGTTATTTGACCAATCAGAACAACGAAAACGGCAGAATTTTTGGAAGTTACAATAAACGAAAGCATTTTCCCTCAACAGTAGGCATGTCAAAAAAATATCGATATATCGAAATATCGATATTTTGTTTTCGACATATCGATATATATCGGCAATATTTTTTTTCCGATATATCGATATGTCGATACTAAAATTTTAGTGTCGAAAACGAGTAAAAAAGCGATACTTTTTACTCGATCAAAGATAAACCAATTTCAACAACAGACATGTGATAACTTCAATAGAGCTGAGAATCATATGAGATAAATGGTAGTCCTCCTTACACCGTTCAAGGAAGCAAGGTAAGAAATACGTTTCTAGCTAGCTTAGCAATGACCTTTGCAAACTTACTCCAAAGAGGCCTTAGGCAAATGAAACCTTCTACTAAGGTAGGAGTTGCTATTCAGGACAATTTACGTGTTGCAATCGTTGACAGACTTGAGCCTCTCAAAAAATATATGCATCTCGCTAGGGCAACCATACTGGACCCTTGGTTGGAACACAGACGGAGAGGTCAAGCGTATCCCGAACTTAGAGCTAACACCATTGTCCCAGTTTCGGAAAACGCTACACTGTCTTTGTGGTCTGCAGACGAGCAAATTGCTACAGACATTGCAAGCACCAGTTTCGTTCCGTCAACCAGTAGTGGCATGGCCAGTGAGCTGAAACAGTAAATTGATCTATCCGTCATATCTAGAGAGGAAAATCCAACGAAATTCTAGTATAACTGTTGCAATTTTATTCTTGTTCTGTAGTATTTGACACCAGCTGCGTCTTCTATTTTAGAGTTTTATCTGATAAATGATATTTACATAAAAATTACTTTTTTATATTAGACAATTATTATACAAGGTGTCTCAAAAGAAAGTTCACATTTAAATCTTTTTTTAAAAGAAAAGTCTTAGCTTTATTGAAAAAATGTTTATTTTATATTGAAGTACACTGTTTGGGAATTTATTTTTTAAAAATAACATCGTCCAAATGTAAACCGTTGCGCTCTCGGCATTCATTTAGTCGGGCACTAAAATTGCCTATGACAGCTCGGCAGGTAGTCTCCGTGATGGCTGTTTCGTTTTCGGCTGTTCTTGATGTTCTTGGTCGCCCAGATTTTGGTTTCTCCAGAGTTGACCCAGTCTCTTCAAACTTCTCAACCCATTTTGCAATGAGACGAGTGCTAGGCGCATCATTTAAGTGACGAATATGTCGAATACTGCAGAATTTTCTACGCGCTACAGTGAATTACCGTTTTTGTAAAACTCACGTACGCACAACGCACGGTCCGCACCAGAGAAACGCTCCATAGCGACTAAATTCCCAAGAGCCAGACTACCGACTGACATACCCCCCGCGCCCCTCAGAATAGTTGCTTTCGCGTAATAAGATAAGCAAATGTGAACTTACTTTTGAGACACCTTGTATAACATTCTACTCATTTTTGAAGTTAGCCAAATTTTGTTTGAAAATACATATATCGGTATATCGACATATCGATATTTTTTCTAGATCGATATATCGATATAAATGTAGATATTTTCCATCTCCGACATCCCTACTCAACAGTACTTTGCTATTAATTTTAAAGTGTGATAAGTATTTACTTTAGTACTTAAATCAAACTTGAAATACCAAATCTTTGGAGATTTTCTAAATGAGTCAATAAGAGTGTTCAATGACCTGTTCTAGAACAGTTTCAGACAGAAAAGATCAGCCTTTTGGTGTTCAATGAGAAATTTTCTGTTCTTTTCTGATCTTTTTTGTGTTCAATGAGCTGTTCTAGAACAGTTTAGCACAGCATTTTCAGCAAGTGCAAGTTTGGTGAAAACTGTCAAAAGCAGCTGTTGACTTTTTGCTCGTAGTATTTTAAGCGCATTGTAATTTTAATTTGTTGTAAAAAGTTCAAAAAAATTAAAAAAAATCAGGAAAATAACACCTAACCTTGTGCTGAAAATAAAATTACTTATTCGTGACGAAAATACGCTAAATTAAATTGATATCAGAAAAAGATAGATAGATAGATATAATTTCATTTCTTATAAATTCATTACAATTTTAGGCTGTTTCATAGTGAAAAAGATAAATAAAATAAATGCAAATGATCATAATTCATTTATAAGAAAAAATGAGACATTCTGTTTTCGATCGAGAGATCGAGAAGAAAATCGAGAGAAAAGAAAAATTGGTGGTTGTTTTTTTTCGTTTTGTTGTTGCTTTTTTTGACAAGTTTGCTTGTTCTAACTTGCCTGACGTTTTTCACTGCTTCTGTGCTGTGCTGTGCTGTTCTGATCTAAAAAAAAAAGCCATTGAACACATCTAATCAAACTTTTCGAGATTTCAATCAACATTCTGATGGCTGAATACAAAAGAATTTGGTCCAAGTGCTTTCTTCTTCATTGTCTCACTTACACCATGAACATGCAAGCCCATAGCATCAACATCAGCTTTCTAGTCTTCAATGAAAAGTGTTCTGACCTGGAACTTCTCGTTGGTGATATTAAACCTACTTTTGTCTTTATTACCGAAACAAACCACAAATCTCATTATAAATTACAAGTGAATATTACTACTCGGGGGTTGAAACAGGAACCTAAATTCAATATTCAAACACTCTGTTTTTCTTTTAATTAGTTTTCATTAATATTCCGTGCACCACAAGTCTACCATTCCAACAAGCCTTTGACGACCTTCTTAATGTTCTTTCAACTTTCAAACATTTTACCGAAGGAGGTGATTTTAACTCCCGACACCATTTCTGGGGAGATAGGGTCATCAAATCAAGTGGTGCAAGCTTTTACCAAATCGATATATACATATACGACGATATAGTAATATCATCGGTGGAAACAACTTGTGCAAGATCCTCATATTGACTTGTATCTAACATCTCCAAGCCTAATAGCTTAAAACTATGACTACGGCATGGTAGGCTCGGGGATTCCTGCTCCGTTATTTATTAATTTCCGGTTTCGGACAGAGATCTCATTGGTTTTGCACTCTAAGTTGGTTGTTGTTCTCTTTCTGACTGTTACGCAACCCAAGACGGGGCTCCTATCCAATCTGCTACCGAAAACTCGTCGAATCTGAGCTTTGATGTCTATCTACTCTACGTAAGCATCGTAGCCTCGCGTTGTTTACTCTTTAGCTTTTCCCATGTCGCGGTACAACTCATGCAGGTTGTTGTTGAATCTTCTTTTCCACACGGTGTCTTCTCATGCAGGGCCAAAGATCATTCGTAGTATTTTTCTTTCGAAACTACCTAGTGTTTCCTCATCCGCTTTTGATAAAGTCCATGCTTCGTGAAGCACGACTGGGTTGATCAAGGTCTTAAAAAGGGTTTTCTTAGTTTTTCATTTCTCAATTGCCTTCTTAACCCAGAGTAGAAGCGGTTGGTCAGGATTATTCTCCGTTTGATCTCCACACTGATTTTATTTTCCGTTTGTGTAGTGGATCCTAATTAGACAAGTCCTGTACTACCTGAATGTTCACTGTCCTTGTTTCATGACACCATGTATGTACCGCATTAATAAGGAGCTATCAGATTCTTCACGCAGGGTCTTAGACGGTTACATACTAAAGCACACAAGACGTTGTAAATTGTTTTATAGAAATATGTAACTACACTCGACCAGCAAAATGTTTTCGTTTAAAATAATTTCTCACAAATTGTGATTGTGATGTGTGACTGTGTGATTTCGTTCATTAATAGTTCCATTTATTCATACGCACATCCAATTCATTCATTTCAACATTTCTGCCGGATGTATTTTAAATACTAACTGAAGCACTCGGACAGTTTTTTTTTACTACATTCAGTTCAACATAATCACTCTCTTTCACCTTTTTCACTCTACCTACATATGTACATTCACTAACTCAAGTTTGATTTAAATCAATTTTCTACATTTTATAAATCTTCATTTCATTGTTTGAACAGGTCTTAATTTTATTCTACAATGTAAATAATTTAAAAAAGTGTATATTTATTCATATATGTACATACAAATACATATATTATTTCACATCCCTATTACAGATTCCCAAAATTTGGTTGTTTGCCTGTTTGCCGTGTTAAGTAATATGGAGACAACCAAATTTTAGTTGAACTACCATCAATAATAGATAATTTAAATGTGATTAAATTTAAACATTGGCTTGCTATATTTATTTGGCTTTTAGAACACCTTGCATAATAAATTTAGTCCAAATACGTTCAGACACCAACCAAATAGTTCGGCACTTGGGGTGTCGTTTTTAAACTTTAATTACAAATGATAGCATTAATAAATATTAATATTAGTTACGTGTTAAGTAGAAGCAGAAAATTTAATTCTGGGGCCCTACTATGTAACTCGATTCTACTTTCGAATCATTCGAAAGTTATTATATTATAAAGGGCGTTCGTACGTTTTTATTGTAGAATCGAGTTACATGGTAGGCCCCCTGAGCTTCGACCAATGAATTTCATATTTTGATGAAATCATGAGAAGGGCATTTGTAAAACTAGACTTAAAAGTGAATTTTTCTATGCTATAACGATACATCTAAACGAAAAACTCACCGACTAAGTTTACAGAACCCTATCATGAAAGCTTTTCTGATAAATGTTGAACTCCCTAAAAAGTCGGAACCAATAACTAAAAAGTAGGAAAGCTTTTGAGTTACAATTGCCTTGGTCTGCTTTCATTGCACGAAAAGAAATGTTCGAAATCGAGGTGGATCCTCTTTAGACGCTTTCTTTGATGCAAAAAGTTTGCTTCTCACAATTCTGAGGAAGAAAAATAGATTTGCAGTGAAAATCGACATAATGCAATAATATTTCTTGTGAGCCATAGGCTTTTAACCTACCTTTTAATACTAGTATGTATTTTGACCTTTGTTGGATAATTAATTGTTTATTGGCTATAGGTCATGACCTAAGGCCCATAAAATAAACAACCTTTTAATACGTTCAACTGATCAGAAAAATTTTACAATTCCATTGGTTTTCGAAATTAGAAATTAGAATAAAGCCAATGGAAAGCAGCAACGGTGTTTAATCGACAATTATTAAAATCAAAGTACCCCTTACCGCAGGTGGGAAAGTCAGTAATGAAAAAAATTCGTTTGTTGTGCATGTCTAACAGCAAGTGCTTTATTAATTCAATATTATCTAATGCTGACCATTTGATTGTTATAGGAAGTGTCATATTCGTTGTGTTCACTTGTTTGTGGTTTCGTTTAGGTAATTTTGTTTTGGTGGTCATTTTATGCTGTTGCTTACAATAAATTGTTGCCGGAATAATTATCTATGTATAATGTGTTTCTTGTTTTGCTTATACATACATACCTTTTTAACTGCTTATAGAATGTGGAGTATTTATGTAAATTTGTACAATATTTTGTAAGTCAATTACAAAGTTGGCATGTTGGTATAATTTTACACACAAACTCACCGCCTAAAATAAAATATGAACGGTTATCAAACTGCATTTTTTTTTTTAGGTTAGAAATCTTTATTTGTAAAAAACAGGAATTATGGTTGTAAATATTATTGGTCTGAAGGAGTTATTCGGTTACATCCGGTTTCCGGAATAGGATTCTTCTTTGGTTTATTTCGTAGGAGTTCGACTGCAAATGTTGTGTTCGTTATCCGTATAGAATTTTACTGTAATAAAATACGTAAATTTATTTTAATTTCTCATTAACTGTTTGACTCAGAACTAATAACAGAATTGTTTATTAAAAAAAAGAGGCCCTTAATTGTTTTTTCTTCAAAATTTTGACTTTAAAACTTAACTAAAACTTAAACTAAAAGGTTAATTATAGAACAAAGTATTAGCTTTCAAAGTTCATAGTATGTAAAAGAAGATGGCTGATTTTTTTAATTGAGTCAATTTTTTATAAAATTCACCCACCTGCCTAATCGAAAGGGTGACTGACATTGCAATGACACTTTGTCTGGCTTGGAATTTCATACAATCGTTGAAAGTGTCCCAAATTTGAGTATTTTAAAAAATCCATGTTCATCCAAATTCATTTCTTGACCAGAAATTAAAACGGTTCAAGTTGTGTATAAATGCTTTATGTGTTTTTTTTTTTTTTAACTTTTTGTAAGCTTGATAAAATCTGCGTATATTTACTTGTGAAATAAAGCGAACACCGGCTTTTCTAAGGTTCCTTTTTGTGCACATCGATATTGCTTATCGCCTAAGCTTATACCTCATAAGATTATGATGACCAGTTTTGTTTGTTTACGTTTCTGTTTGCTTACGTTCCTCTTTGCTTACTACCTTTGTTTAATATGAGAAAAAAGGCGGATTAGATCGGCACAAAACAGAACAACAGTCAGAAAAATCGTCAAGTAACTTATACCAGAGTCGGCTGGAGGTTTCAAAACGGAGTTGTTATAAAGAAAAATAAACAAATATTTTGTGACGTTTTACAGTTGAAAAACAATTTGCTGTGTATATAGTTGAAGGAAACTTTTCATCGAAAAGTTGTAGCCAAATTGCTTTGGCCTATGGGTCATTCCAGCGAAACCGACACCGTCATAAAAAATAAATAACTTAATTTATAATAAAATCCATATCTGGAGAATAGAACATTATAAATTCTTATGAAATGAAATGATTGCTTAATTAACATTAAGTAATTCATTAAAGAGCTGATTTAAAGTAAATACAAAAAAACTTTTTTATATTATTCATACACTTATTGTGCAAATATTACTCGTCCCACCCGTCACAAGCATTAAGAAGAAAATTACTTTTGTTTTACGAGTTATTTACGTAAATTATACTAATACCTAATCTGTACAATATGTGGAACTATATAAAATTAGGTTCTTTAACAAAAGTTTCATACTTTCTTAGCTATTGCGAATGGTGTAAGTCAACTCGCAAAGGAAAGGTAATTTGATGTCCCAACCGCCACACTTTTTATACCATCAATTTCTCATAACAATAATGATATTTTCATACCTTTTTCGATGGTACACTATGCAATGACTATTCAAATATATAATGTCATATTCAGTACGTAAATCGTTGTCGTTTGGCAAAAACGAAGCAAAGTGTAGGCAAACAAATTAGTATAAATGTCCCACCCGTCACAATGGAATGACCCCTATACTAATCGGTGCGGCTATTTATACAGAAAGAACATATGGACAATACGCTATGTGCTGACTGTATAAATACCTTTGGAACTGATAGAATCGTATGAATATATAATTTTAGTTTACTCTTTGAATATCTTTGAAATCAATAATACGTACATAAATAACGTGACGCAACAGAGTGGTCAGCCCCAGTGCCTGGCGTATTTCTCAAAACCATTCCTTTGGAGAGAATGGAGACGACCTTCAATTTTCTGCCGGTTTCGAACGGCTAATCGAGAAAGCGCTTTTTATGATAATGAATTTAGTATCGGAATACTCGCCAATTTCATGCTAAACGTAGAAAATTATTTTTGGTTTATGTTGGGATTCGAACCACAAACTTCGCGCTTAACAGGCAGGCATGCTAACCATTACGCGAAATTCAATCAGCCAATAAAAAAATCGAACAGACACGACTGAGATCGGTTGACCCGTTTTCAAATTGTCATGCACATGAGCTCAGATATTCTGGAGCGAATCGGAGCCATTTATTGATTCTGTATACATGAATGCTTGGAAAAAAAAACTATATAAGGCAACGAATGTTCCAGTGGCCTATTCTCTACTATGCTTTATCAATATGTGTGAGTAACTAATAAAATCAAATGCGAATTGCATTGCATAAAGACGTTAGAACGTAATAGACCAAAAAATAATACTGATTAGTAATTACATACTTGCTACGTAGAACTGGAAGTCCAAAATTCTTTTTAACAAATAGAATTTCGTTTAAAACAGACGTCTTCTTCTTCTTCTTCTTCTTCATTTCCGGCGTTACGAGTAGTGATCTTGAAGCGATCACAACTCTCCCACTTTTCTGCTTCACACTAGTGATCCGCCTGACCTCAGAAAGCGTCGGCAAGCCTCCCGGTTTTGGATTGTTCCATGTCTGAGGCCAACCAAATGCTGCTGTTTTTGCATTTGCTTGTACCAGGAGTGTTTTGGCCTGCCTTTTCTTTTTCGTCGCGAATTTGTTGAAACGTTGTACGATATTGCCTTTTGGACGGGGTTCTGCGGATCTCTCCTTTGAACATGACAATACCAACTGAGCCGGTCGTGCTGAATTTTGTCCAAGATGGTACTTTTGACATGAAGGCTTCCACGGATCTTAGTACTTCTAATTCGATCAAGCTTTGTTACTCCTGCTGTCATCCGAAGCATCTTCATTTCGGCTGCCGTCAATTTGCTCTCATACTTTTTGTACATTGTCCAACATTGTGAACCGTATGTCAGAGCTGGACGGACAACTGCTGTGTAGAGTCTTCCCTTCAGCTTAGGGGGCATTTTTCGATCACAGAAGATAGCGGAGTTTTCTCGCCACTTCATCCACCCTACGCTTACTCGATGATTGATGTCGTCATCACAAGTTGCTTCACTATTGATCATAGATCCCAGATATTTAAACTTTTCACACTTGGGAAGCACATTTCCATTCAAATAAATGTCTGGAATAGGCTTGTCTGGATCAGAAAAAGGGCAGCACAGGTATTCAGTCTTTTTTGCGCTAATACGGTACCCATTTCCTTCCAGAACATCAATCCAAACGTCAAGTGCTCGTTGCAGGGATGTAGGATCCTCGCTTATGATGGCTCCATCGTCAGCAAAGAATAATTGTTGTACTTTATTGTCCGTTACTTTTCCTTCGAGCAAATAATCCAGAACAGCAATAAAGAGCAGTGGACTCAAGACACTTCCCTGATGTACACCTACTGTTATTTGGAATTCTTCGGTGACTCCAGCTGGGCATCTCACTTTTGTAACTGCTCCATCGTACATGTCCATAATTATTCGCACATAGGCTTCAGGAACTCCTCGGTGTCTGAGGGCCACCCATATCAGATCTCGTGGTTGTCGATCGAATGCTTTTTCGAAGTCAACCAACACAATATGCAAATCCTCTAAGGCATCTCGGTGTTTTTCCATAATGATCCTTATACTTTGGATTGCGTCTGTAGTTGACTTACCCGCGACAAACCCGCATTGGTCATCAGACAGCCTTATTATTTTCCGCAGTCGGCTATCCAAAACCCGCTCAACGATCTTCATAGTGTGGGACATCAACTTGATCGAACGATAGTTGTCACAGCTTCTGGTATCTCCCTTTCCCGTCTACGCCTACAATTTGAAATGCAGAAAATAAATACCAAACAGTGGGCTTTATCTTAAAACCAAGAAAAAAGTATTTATTTAACGCTTTGTTATGTTTTCTGTATAATTCTTATCAGTTCAAAGTGTAGTTTGTAACCCAAAGATAATCAGCTGAACTAAACATTATTTGCCAAAAGTGAAAATAATGAAACTTAATTGTAGCTGGACATAGTTGTCATTCCAAACAAGACTCTATCTTTGATTTCACCACAATAAAAATTGAGGTTATTTCAGGCAAACAGAGTACGAGTTAATCTCTGTATTACCTACTCACAAAGTTGGTAGGCACCTATAATTTTTTGCAGACTCTGAACGGTTAAGGGAGAAAGCACTTGAGGTTTAATTACTCATGGAGGACTTTATGATTTGAGAGGTAATACTCGTGGAAAAGTAATTGGATGTTTTTGCGATTCGAACCTCGAACTTCGAATGAATTCACCACACTAACCGAATTCATAGAGAAAAGTAATAAACTCACTTAGGTTGGTGAGTTTCGCGTACATCAATACCTAACAATCTTTTGCCACTCGTTTTAAACGAAATGATTTTCAAGTAAAAATGAAAAAATTCATGCAGTTTTGTGATACAAATATTTTTCAAAAATTTTAGAGAATGTAAAAGGAAGCATTCTCATATCAATTCCAAGGAAAAAACACATATCCAAACAGCCAATAAAACGTCCTGAAGTGGCCAATTTAAACCGATATAAAGTTCAAATACAAGAAAGCTTGTTAAAGTACTCAACTTTGTACTAGAAAACTTTCAAGTGTCATCAGTTCTGAATATCAGACAGATCTTAATCAGACAAATTACCAAGCATTTTTTTTGTTGCTTGTATCATTAGATTTTTTTTAAATACATAAATATCGATTGATTTCTCTGCCAAAAGAAAGATTTTTATTTCACAGTTTTATTTCCAAATCAACTCTTGCATTCAGAAGTTAAACTAGGTTTGGGAACAGTTACTCCAAAAATTGTAAGGCATCATGTTTTGTTTTTAGAATTTTTTTTTCTCAATGAAAATAAAATATAGAGTTCTTAAAATGCAATATTTACGCATGAATTTAATTAATCAACTAACTGTTGGTAAACATTTAAACATAGTTGATTTTGGTTAACACACCTAATATACTTAAATTTTAATTTAACAATTTATCAAAAACAATAAATAATTGAAGTAAAAAAATTAACTTTTTTGAAAAATTTAAACTGTATTACACTTTGGTCAAGTTTTCTTTGTAGACACACATTTTGTTCCATATGGAGTTATATCCTGCCAGCTGTTGTTTTAATCGACATTCCACTAAAAAGCACTATAATCTTTCTTACACAATAAATCAAATCTTTATTAATTCAGTCTAACTTATAACTAAAAAATCTTACCAACGCCATAACGTCGTGTCGGAGTGCCATTGAACTTTGAATCTTTACACACGGTTCTGGTATGAGTCCTAGACGATGAAGTTCACCCAAGGTCACATCCACTTCTTTCATCGCTAGAGGCCAGGAACAACACCCCATCGAGGAGATGCTAACAAGAAAATAATTTAAACTTTCTCAACAGATGATTTTCCATAGTTTTTCTTTCTTTTTTATAATTGCAGCGGAGGCCATAAAAATGCTGGAAGAGTCAATAATGACTTGATTGATGATGACACAGATTCCTTAGATATTAAACCACCGCAAGCGACAATACATCGTGACACATTGGGTAAACGACGATCGGGCAAAGATAAGAAACATTCCAAAGAGCGTAAGCACAAAGGAGAACACAGAGAAAGAGAGGAGAGGAGAGAACGAGAGGAACGAAGTGATGGATCTGCAAGTATGTCAGGAAGCATTGGCAAGTACAGAGGAGAACGGGAAATGATGGTTGACGATCGTAGATATATGAAACACTACGAGCGAGGCAGACCTATGCCACATGGGCAACAACGTCGGGATCATCACTACGATAGAGGAATGCTTGGTGAAGAGTATGAATATCACAATCGTCACAAGCATCGCGAAATGTACCATCATCATCAACAGTACCAACAAGGACCACCCCAGCGATATGATTATCATGGGCAGAGGAACTACATGGAACCACCTGCGTATGACACTCGTCCCGAAGCAGAGATGCTTGAGCAAGATTTACGAACCAGGCTTTTGAGTAAGAGACATAAATATGTGAAAGACTATTCAAGTTCTCACATTCATCACGATAAGAGATCGAATCACGAATATCACCGTGATCGCGGAGATGGTGCCACCGAAAAAAGAAAAGAGACAGTGATCGAAGTGATGGACAGTCCCGAGCAGCAGGAATCCTTCATGAGTAAACAACATAAAAAGAAAAATAAACGTCGCTCACCCGATGATCCAGAACTAGCGGCTAGGAAGTCGAAGCTTTTGGAGGCCGAACGTGAGATGGCCAAGCGGAAAGAATCAGCCAGAGAAGAGCTCGAAGCGAGGAGAGAACTACTCCGAGAACGGGGGGTTGAAGTAGAAGAAGCCAATTCCGAAAAAACACACAAAAGCGGCACCAAACGGCATCGTTCGGCTGAGGAAAAATCCAGGAGAAAAAAGAGAAAATCACAGAAAGAAGAAGGGGAGACCGACGCTGCTTCGGAAGATTCAGATACATATAGTCATAACGGAGAGGGTGATGATGATGATGACGACGATGAAGAAGAATACAGTGACGCTTCGTCAACCAAATCTGAAAAGAAAAAAAGGCGAAGAAGAGCAAAGGATCCCGGAAACCCTGATGTTTACAGCCAAAATGAAGATGACGTCGATGATAATGACAGCGAATCAGATTCCTCTGAAAACTCGGATGCACACAGTCACAAAAGTTACAACGGTGCTACAGAAAAATCAAAAAAGAAAAAGAAGCGTCAAGTTTCGGAGGAGGAAGGTGCCCTGCCGGATGAAAGTCCTCTCTCTATTGGAGATCTTTCCAAATCACCACACAAACACAAAGGAAATAATAACTCCAGATCCCGATCAAGGTCGATGTTATCAAGTCGTTCAAAGTCTCGTTCGAAGAGTGGTAGTGAAATGGAGGACGATGACGACGATCGACGTTCCAGATCACGGTCACACACAAGATCTCGATCACGTTCACATTCAGGGTCACGTTCATTATCGGGTAGTTCCAGATCAAGATCAAGATCGCGCTCGCGCTCTAGATCGAAGTCAATGTCAAGATCCAAATCGCGTTCAGAGGAAAGAAACATGAAATCAAGTGCCGAAGAAGAAGCCAGGAAGGGTGACCCTGAGGTTGTTTTGGACGAAGACGATGTTCCCCGCAACGACAAAGGCGAGAAGCTACCTAACTATTTCCCGGGCATACAGGGTTGTCGTTCTGTAGAAGAATTTCAGTGTCTGAACCGAATAGAGGAGGGCACTTATGGCGTTGTATATCGAGCCAAGGACAAACGAACCAACGAAATCGTTGCTCTAAAGCGACTAAAAATGGAGAAAGAGAAAGAAGGCTTTCCCATCACCTCCCTGCGCGAAATCAATACACTTTTGAAGGGTCAACATCCGAATATAGTAACGGTGAGAGAGATAGTGGTTGGCAGCAACATGGATCGAATTTTTATTGTAATGGATTACGTAGAACATGATCTTAAATCGCTCATGGAGACTATGAAACACAAAGAACAGTCGTTTTTTCCTGGAGAAATTAAATGCCTGATACAGCAGCTACTATGTGCCGTTCAGCATTTGCACGACAATTGGATTCTTCATCGGGATTTGAAAACTTCGAATTTATTGCTTTCGCACAAGGGTATTTTGAAAGTAGGTGATTTTGGATTGGCGCGAGAGTATGGAAGTCCGCTGAAAAAATACACCTCACTGGTGGTTACGCTGTGGTACAGAGCGCCAGAATTGCTTTTATGCTCGCCTGAGTACTCGACACCTATTGATATTTGGTCAGTTGGATGCATATTTGGAGAATTTCTTCAAATGCAACCTTTGTTTCCGGGCAAATCGGAAATTGATCAGCTAAACAGAATTTTTAAGGTTTGTTCAATTTTGCATTGATGTAACTGTTGTTTAAGAAATATTTTTTTTTCTTCTTCATTACAGGAACTTGGGACACCAAATGAAAAGATTTGGCCAGGCTACAAAGACCTTCCAGCTGTAAAGAATCTACTTAGTCAGAATTCTCAATTCACCGAATACCCAGTGTCAAACCTGCGCAAACGTTTTATGAAGAGAACCACAGACGTGGGGATATCCCTTTTGCAAGGTCTTTTAACCTACGATCCAAAACAACGACTGAATGCCGAACAGGCTCTCAAACACCCGTACTTCAAGGAGCTACCACTGCCCATTGATCCATCAATGTTTCCAACTTGGCCAGCTAAAAGTGAGCTTGGAGCTCGCAAAGCATTGGCATCTTCCCCCAAACCACCTTCTGGCGGCTCTCAATTCAAGCAGTTGGGTCAGGATGAAATCATCACAACTAAATCGTCCGGTGTCACTTCTGGAATTATCTCGGGTAGTAAAAAACCATCGAACAGCAGTACTGGCTTTGTGCTAAACGCTGGCATGGATCAACGTCAATTGGCAATGGGGCCAGGATTTAGTTTGAAATTTTAAGAAATGTATTTTTTGTATAAAAATGAATTTTCGGTAGTTTTAGGTGTTCTTTTTAACATTGGTTTTAAATTGTGTATGTATTTACTCTAACAATCGGAATTAAAATGAAAAACTGTTTTCCCTAAACCCTTTTTACCCCGCCATTACAACAATATAAACTTTTAAGTGTACAATAAACAAAAAAGGAAAAAACTAAATAAAGTTTCATAAGTAAGTAAATAAAATGCAAAGTGTCAACAACAAATCATTAAGGTAACTTACATGAGTATGTTGATCTTAAGGAGAGAAATAAAATAAAAAAACAAATAATTTTTTGAGAAAAAAACAATGCTTTTGAATTATGTTTGGAAAGTCTGGTTACTAGTTTTCTAAGTACATTTTCGTTTTTGTTTAAAAGTGGCTGCTTAGAATCAAAAACTTCTTGTGAGTATGAATGCAAACTATTGCTACTGTCAACATCTATTTTGGACAAAAATTGAGATTTTGAATTTCACATTTATCAAAGGAATAAAATCTTTTACTCCAAAATCTATCGCGACGCCTGTTTTACAAATAGTCATAGTAGTGTTTGCCTATAAAGAAGGCGGTTTCATAATTGAAGTGAAAATTCTTTAGCACCGTGTGGTTTGAAAAGATGGCGCCCGTGGCTTAATGGTTCGGATCCCAATAGAAAAATAAAAAAAAAATTTCCACGGGTATCATTTTTCACGAGGCATTAGCAAGTGAATTCATTACCCCGAAAAGCGCTTTCTCTATTAACCGTTCGTAATCGGCAGAGAATTGAAGGGCATTTGACATGTTTGAATTTTATTTATTTTTTGCTGAAATATCTGATAACTACATATATATAAAATATATAAATTATAATATATAAAAATGTCGATGGTCTTTAGAATTGCAAGTGTCTATTGATGGCAAAGAAAATCAATACAGCAGACATCTTCATATCCCAGTTAACCTTTAGCTCAAAAACTGACATCTTTTTAACGTTAACAATCTGCCCTAGCGAGGTATCTGTTCGGAGAGGAAAATTTTCCAATTTTGTACGATTCGGAGGTTTTTGCTTTGAAGTATTCTCCGAATAGCTTTTTGGAATTTTTCTCCAATATTCAGCCCTATCGAGGTAACCGTCGGAGCCGAGTTTTCTCCGCAACGGATGTTTTTTCGGAGATTCAATTTTGCTTCGAAGTAGTTGTCGTCGTATGAAATTTTTCACAAATGCGGCAATGCATTGCATTCCCAAAACTAAAATCTCCGCAACAAAAACTTATCGGAGAACGTCGGATCGTCCGATCGGAGAACTACTACGAAGCAAAAAGGGCCAATTATTTCCACACACAACGCGAACTGCGTTGAAGTGCGATCAATTGCTTTATTTGTGAAATTTCTGACAGCTTATTGCAATAGTTTTTCCGATTTCGTCCGACGGTGCGGACGATTTTCTGCTCCAAACGGATACCTCGCTAGGGCCGAATGAAAGAGTTGATAGAGCTAGGAGGGGCAAATGGCTTGTGTTTGCATTATTGAATTCTACTTAATCAACAGCGCTTCAGACGCAAAAAAATATAAAAATAAAAAGTTCATTAATCTTCGCTGTTTTTTTTTTGCCCGTAGCATGATGAACGCTTACCTGCTTCTCACTTGGATGTTCGAGGTTGAAAGTTCGAAATTTCAACCCCAGAAAAAAAATTGTTTACTAAATACACTGCCATGAAAAGCGCTTTCCGACTGTAGCCGATCGGAAACGGTGTAAAATTGTACCAAATAGTATTTAAAATCACTTGAAATGCTGTGCGTGTGCCTTCTTAGTGTTTTTGAAACTATAGCACAGAAGAATGAGGATGAATGTTTTACGGCTGGGGCTCATTGTGTCCAGCCAATTACATGTAGCTGCTCTTTCGATTGACAACATAACTACTTTATTTCATTTGTCGATTTAGATATAGCTTACAGTTTAACAATAATTTCCGTCTTTCTTTGCTGTCAATAGGTGTGTTTTTGTCGCAACTCAGCAAAATGAAAAACCGTAAACAAACATCAGCTGATTCCACAATGTATAACAAATAAAAAAGAAAAAGGTCCGAAAATTGGGATAGTTCTCAAAAGGTAAGTCAGTATATTCAATTTCCAAATTGCTAAAGATAAAAAAAAATATCCCGTATATCGTGTTGCTGTAATCATTTGAAAGTCAATTGGGATATGCCCTCCTGTTTTATCATCGCTAGGGTAAGGCCGAGCTAATTTTTATTTTTTTCATATTTTCCGTTGTAGTGTCGAATTGCAAGCAGATTGATAGAAAAATGTGAATACATATATTAAAAAATTTAATTATCATCAATTGAATTGAGAGTAATTTTTTTTTATTAAATTAGTCAAAAACACACCACGACACGACAATTTTTGATAAGTCTTCCAAATGGAAATATTGGAAGTTTATTTTCCAACCATCTTCGCTTTTCAGAATAACCTAAAGGCAAAGCACTTCTCAATTGAGTTATCGCTTTAAATACTATCAGCCGTGCCCGTGCTTTCTGGAATAGCCCTACCGAGTTTTATACAGCTTTGACCATCTCCTTCTCGGAGTTAATATCTTTAAAGAATTTTTATCATTAACAAAATCAAAATAACTATTCATTTTTCCTCAAAATTGTAACAATATTTTTCTTATATCATTTTCTCAAAATTAAATTTAGACTCTAAAACGACTTTACGCCGGCTTTAACACTCCTATGAACCAGTTTTAGTCTACTCCGCCTCTAAAAGTTCCTCCAAACCTAAGCGTTTTGCAGCTGCGGCAGCGACAGAAACGCTGCTGTCCACTTTAGCAGTTGCGACTTGCGATAGTGCAAATGTATAAAAACCCTAGGTTTTTTTCGTAGCGTCAGTTTGGGTATTTTCATATGTCGCAGTGTAACTTAAAACTGGTGTATTTTTTTTATTAATAAGGTTTGCAGTATTAAAGTCGAAGTAACTTCTCCGCCGATAATACGAGTTAATAAATAAGGCTGATGATATAGCTAAACAAGTAGCGCATTGGGCATTGCGTATGTTGAGCTTGTAGCTGTCAACAAATGTGTACCTCTTTGATGTCACACGAAGAACAAATACAAAATCAAAACGCAACGATCCTATAAAAATGTGTACCTCGATGACGTACATGCGCAGAACGAGAGAAAAATGAAAGATGACGTACTATCTTCTTTATGTTGAATTCCTTTCACCAAAAGTATCGATTCGCCATCGATTCGGCGGCGATATTTTTTGCTTAAAAATGTTCCTTTGGAGAAATATCGATTCGGCGGCGATTCTTTTTTTGAGACGAATCTACACCGATTCTCACACAGATTATCACACACACAACTAGCTTGACAGTTTGGATATGTCAAATAAAGTTATTATTTATTGTGAAACTTTTGCGAAACAATAATCTAGCGCGCCCAATTATTTGATAAATTCAAAATTTATTATTTAATATTATAATAAAACAGTGTATAAATGGTTTGTGTTGACTTTATCAAAATATGGAAACGTAAAATCGTTTTATTAATGAAAATTTGTTGCAGAACATGAATTCCAGGCTATTAGAGGCCGTAGAATGCAGCTACTTCATGAAAATTCACCTGAAACTTTTGTGTGCCTACAAAATAGACAAAAAAAAATCAATGAAAATTACATATTTGTTACATTAAATCACCACATACTTGTTTTGTTTTGCAGCACAATATATTCCCCATTGGATAAACATTGTCCCATTGAATTCAGGACAACATCGTAATCACATAAATTGATATGAGCTTCCATTTTCATTTATTTTGTTTCATTAGACGAAAGACCCGACACCAGACTACTGAAAATGAAATACTTGGTGCGTTTTTTTTCTCAAGCCTATAAAGGCTTGATCAAAAAGAGAAAAAAAACACGATTTAGCAATTTGGTAGCACTACATACGTATTTGGCATATTATGACGTTTGAGTGCCAGCTTCAAAATAAATTAAAAAATTTGAAACATAAATAAATAAAAAATAAAAATTGAAACCGCCAAATTTATCTATCTTATTATGGATGCAGATGCAGAGAACAGCAGGCATCATTGAACGCTCAGCTCCAGCACCTACACCAACATCAGCAGTACCTGTAAAGACAACAGCAAATGGTGCTTTCGCAACACCATCAACAGCAACAACATCAACAACTGGCGCAGCACCAACTGCCACCAATGCCGCTACAGACCATACCCGCCGAAGAACCCTGCTTGGTCACCAAGGTAATTTTAAATAATGGTACAAAGCATCACAGATTTTTAATTTATTTTGATTTTAACTTTTATCAGCTCTACAAATTGGACGCAACTTTCTCCGGGTACCACAAGTACAATGACGCGACCTACACCTCCTCAATCAGCGCAACAGCATGAAAGCAGCAGACGTCGTCGAGCAGTTCCAATTCGGTTTCTCCCCATCATTCTTTGGGTTCAGCGACGCATTTCAACCACCTCTATTTGCTATTTTTGTGTAGGAGGTTGACCGATGGAAAGCAGATCTCATACTTTCACACAGAAAAATATAAAGCTGACAGATTCAGCCAAACGGTTGCTACAATTCTCCTCAGAAATACATAAAAAATTGGAATTTGCTGTAGCACTTTTCTTTTACATTTTTATGGAACAATTGCATTATTAGTTCACTGAAAACAGGTTTAAATTAGATCAATTGGTCACTTTAATAAAGGGTAAACAAAATAAACAAAAACAAAGAAAATTAACGCGTTGAGTAACTTATTCTTTGAGAAATTTGATGAAACTCATCACCTCCAAGATTAGCTGTTGCAATGGTGTTCCTTCGTTGTTCCAAATGCGTTTGATGATGATAATTACTACGACGTTGCTAATGCTGTTGATTCTTCGATACTGCTATTGCAGAATCATATCCACAACGAGAATTGTTATTTTTATTGTTGTTCTTGTACAGAAGTAACATTTTCGGTAGTCTTATATTTTGTTCTTCAACATGGCATTGTGAAGTATGTATGTTTGCATGTGATTAAAGTTCCTTCTGGGCGTATGTACGCTGGTTATTTCCACTGATATTATTTGCTTGAAAAATTCCAGCGGGAAGTCCTGCTGTTATAGTGTTTCATTTGGCAACTGGGCAGCAAATGAATAAGAATTCATTTGCTGCATCAAGGCAAGATTCTGCAACCGATTTGCAATAGGTTGCTGTGGTTGTTGGTTACCTGACCTCTAGAATATCCTGACTCTGCATTAGTTATTGACGATGTAGAACTGGTGCGGGAGGAGGTGGGCAAGTATTTTCTGGAATGCCTGAAATATACAACTCTTTAAACAATCACATACATATTTAAAACTCACTTTTTGCATAAACATAATTAGTAGTGAATTCCTTACATGCTTTTGCCTCGCTTCCAGATTCATCAGGTCAATGGTCAATTCTTTTTGACGCTAGGCGATAGTGCTCATGTCCATTGAGGGCAATTTATCTTAAGTCGCAACACCATACATCTTTTATATTTTATATTTTATGTTTTGAAGATTTCAAATGGTTGACGGCAGTAATTTTATGGCACTTTCCATTGGACGAAAAGAACCGTCCAGGAGCGTCCAGAAGCATTCTCAAACCGTTCCATTGGTGCAAAAAGATCTCTTCTCATGATTCTGAGGAGTGTCAGCCGCTTCTCGATTTGAAATGAGAATCGACTCAAGAAGCACTAACACATGTTACTCAAATGTCAAAAAGAAAATTTTCTTCAAGGAATATTTTTTAAGAGCCATAGGTGTTTCACTCACACAGAGGCAATAACGTTAAACTGAACAGAAATTATTTTGGGTGTTCCATTGGTTTTTAAAATGAGTGCTTCCCCGAGTGAAACCAATGGAAAGTGCCATTAGTTGCAAATATGAAAAAAGTACACAACTCATTACTGAATTGAGAAATCAGAAATGTCATTTGAAACGTTGGGTGCGTTCGGTGAGTTAACAAATTGTACATTTTTGTTAACTAAAAAACATAAAATTGTTCACAATTGTTAGCGTGTATTTGAGTTTGTAGCTACACCGAACAGACCCAACGACAGCTTTCGCCATTTTCGATAACATTTCCAAAAAATAGTTTGGTAGCACATTTTTTGTTATCGGGCTAAGGAAATAAGACCGAATAAATTATGAGGCTAAGGGAAGCCCAGATAGCTAAATTTTTGTTGTATTTAGTACGTGAATTTTTCTAAGCCGTATAGGCTTGAGAAAAAAAACGTACCTACTGTTGAATTGACAGATGGTACGCACGCACACATTTACAAAAAAAAATCGCTACGTTTTTATATTCCTTTCACCCAAAAACGAATCGAAATTAGTATCGCCGGCAAGTGGTTGAAAGGAAATCGACATAAGTTAAAGGGTTTATACATTGTATATAAATTCTATAGTACTATTACTTTGACCCGTTCCGGTGACAAAGTGGGAATTGAACGTACGCCACAAAAGTTGGAATGTATTCCACAAGACTGTATTTGAAGAGGAGGAAAATTATATGCGTATGAGCAGGAAACAAATATATACAAATATATATTTTTCTTTCTTAAGCTACGTGCAGACGGCATATAAAAGCCGCACATATGTGCGGTTCTGACGTCATTTTTACGTCATAATTTGCGAGTATTGACGCATATCGTCTGAACACCCTTTTGGGACAGTCCGCACATGCACGCAAATGGTTTGCGGACGATGTGCGACAGCAAAACCGCACATAAGTGTGCGACTTTTTCGCAAATCGTCTGAACACCCTCGCACATTTTTTGTGACAGTTTGCGTGCATGTGCGTGGATGTGCGGTCGTCATAATCATATGCGTTGACACGAAAATAGGACAACGCAAATGTGCATATTTTTACGTAAATCGGTAGTGATTGTGAAGTGTAGTTGTGATCAATATTCAATTGCAGAAGGAAAAAAATAATAAATGAGCGAGAACAAAATAGATTTCGAGGGCTCACAGTACAATAAATCACACAGCACAAGGAAATCAGAATCCGGTATTCGGATAGTGCAGCAGAATTTGACGCCCAATGGAATTAAAACCTTAATTACTACGGTGGAGAAGCGCGGCTTTGGGATGCAGGTTCGGCAGAGTACAAGCTTGAAAATCTTGATTTTTGGCGTGAGATGGTTGACGAAATCGGCTGACGTTACTGTTAAGGAAGACAAGTGATAGTGGGGCTGGGGCGTATAATGTTCAAGGCAAATTTGGAAAAACTTCGCACCAAAAAGTCAGTGCAGGGCACAAAACCATCCTCCGTGCATTGGCAGTTTTCAATCAAATTATGTTTTTGGAGGCCGACGATGTAGAAAAGATCCACTTCATATGTTTCGTCAATTAACCATGTAAGTTTTTCTGAAATGCTGGCTTTTCGTTTTAGACAAACAATTTACTTCTATTTTACAGGACTTTGCTGCAATCGTTGATGAAGCAGTTACAGATGATTTACTACTGTCAGAACCTGCAGTCGGCCAGCCCCAGCAGCACAAACGTAGGTTTGTGACAAAAACCTTAATACCGCCTTCGACAGCAACGTCGCCGTGGCCATCATGTTCAACAAACGCTCGATTGACCATTTTAAGTTCAGCAGTCTCCGCTTTGCAATCAAGCGACAAGAATTCAACATTCTGCGACTATTTATTGTGCCATTCAAGACATCTTCCTGAAGACCAAGCTGGCTGTTTCTATGTTTTTGTTCCTATATACAATACCTGCTTATGTACTTAAATATTAGTAGATCTTTTTTTCTGTTAACTTGAGTATTTATTTTTCAATCTATGTTTTCTTTTAATTCTAATGAAAGCAATAAACAAATTGAACTTAATAATAAATATAAAATTTTTTGTTATGTTTACAAGTGAGTTGTCAATTCAATATGGCCTTCTTCGGTGAAGTAGTGCGTGAACTCTTTTCGAATGCCTTTACTTTCAGATCCATGGTCTCGCGATCGTAGTTCCTCAAGTGGATACATTGTTGAGCATTGAATATCAGCACGCCATTCACCAGGACTCACTATATTGCCTTCAGCATCGTATTGGTCAAACGATATTATTCAGTGCGTTTTTCGATTTATTTGTAGAAATAAAGTAGTTGTGAAGCACGATGCAGAAGCCAGTCCTTTGTCCACACACTACGTTCGTTCCACGCCCGATTCTTCGCGAAATTCACTTTTCTCATCTTTTTCAATTATATCCAATGCCAAAACAGCAATAGCAACCTACTTTCATTTTAACATTTTCAATTTAATGTAGTAAACAATGAAAAAAAATGAGCTAAACACAAAAGTCAAACAATCGATTAAATTAACGCAAACTTGCATATGAACGCAAATGGTTGATGTGCGCATTTTTCTGCATATCGTGTGAACACGTCGCACATCGACCGAAAAATGTGCGTATTCATTTGCGTACATTTGATGTGCGAGCAAATCAACGCAAACTAATGTGCGGCTTTTGGGACAGATTCCGCACATCGTCTGAACACCCTTATATGCGAGTTTACGTACACTGATTTACGTATAGCATTTGCGTTGAATTTACAACTTTTTATGTGACGTCAGAACCGCACATATGTGCGGCTTTTTATATGCCGTCTGCACGTAGCTTACGCTCGCTAAAAATAAACATTCCACATCAGCTGATTCGCGCTTCCCCACGCGATGTTGCGCCACCTAACGATCAATGCAGGAGATGAAAAAAGGTGTCCAGTAAAATTACTATAGTTTAGATATACAATGGTTTATACAGATAAGAATTTTCAAAAAGTCGATTATTTTTATTTTATTTTCTTAAATGTACAAATGCATATTTAAGAATACACACAGAAAATTACACATCGTTCCGGTGAATCTTTTCGAAGTTACACCCAAATTTAAAAAAAAAAAATTGTATCCAATATATGTATGTGTAGTGCTTTTAAAACTTCAAACGCGTTTTTCTCAAAATGGTGTTTACAAAGTCGGTGACCAACATTACTCGAAAACGGCTAAGCCGATTAGTCTCAAATTTTAACACGAGCTTTTTAAATATATTTGTTAGTAATTAATCGAAGATTTTTTCTCATCGATCAATAGTTTTTTTTTTATAAGCAATTTAAGGCCGAAATTTTCGATTTTTTTTTTTGAGAAACCGCCATTTTTTCAAAAAAATTTATTATGCTTATTCCTTCGATTAATTACTAGATTTAACATTACTTTAACGAAAACAGTTTGTTTTTTTAATTTCATAGGATCCAGTTCAGAGATATAGTGGTCACCGCAAAACGTCTTTTTTGAGAGGAGCTCGCCGGAGATCAGCTGTAGCTCTTTTCCAAATAAATATGTTTACTAATACTAAGTCTTAAAATACAGTTAAAAGATACCATAATATGTGCACACATTTTTAGATCAATAAATTTAAAAGTTTTCTCAGAAAAAATTCTGGAAAATTCGTTTTTTTTCGGCCTTCCAACTGTATATAACCCCTTTGTTATGTTGTATGAGAATAAACAACAACATGTCATGTTAAAAATACACGTTATATCTACACAACTTTGTTACGTTTTAGAAACTTACTTGTTTCCCTTTTTTGCAAGCTTCTGTGGCGTATACTTACTATATCGAGAAAATTCTTTTCTCGCAAAGCTATAAAATAAAACGACAGAGTGCTTGAGTTTACTTTTTATTAAACCAAAACAAAACTATCTTGTAACTTATTACACACCCGTTACTTTGAATTGAAATTCAGAATTTTTAAATCGACAAATTTCGACACTCGCTTTGAGAATTTCTCTCTAACCTTTTTTTCTCTTTCTGACAATTTGAGTGTCATCAGAGTCAGATTCCATATTCCAAAACAGAAAAAAGAAATAGGAGCAAAGTGTTATATCGAAAGCAGCAGTTTCTATTTCAACAAAGTCCACATATTCTGCCCTCTCACCTCTCCTACGCTTAAATACATTCTCGAACAGTTCTCTGCCTTCAACTTCCACTGCACTGACCACTGAGTCAACTCAAAAGACGACATCATGGGATCAGTCGTTGGTTCCCTTTCGAAGAAGACTGTAGTAGATATGGCAAGCCCAACAGCGCAATTTGTTCGTAGTCAAATCCAATCCAATAAGGTTGTGATATTTTCCAAATCATACTGCCCATTTTGCACCATGGCCAAAGAGGTTACTTCAACTCAAGTGTATTAATGTTTGGAAGACGAAACTTAATCTTTTGTTGTATATTCACAGCAATTCAAGAAGCTCAATGCCGAAATGCACGTGATAGAACTAGAAAATAGGAACGACTGTGATGAAATCCAAGATGTCCTTGGTGAAATGACCGGAGCAAGAAGTGTGAGTTGAGTTTTTTTTATTGAATTTTACAAATCAAAAGTTAAATGGAAAAATTGGTTAAGTTGACGGACAAAAATTGTTTTCCAGACGTCTTCCACGTCATGATTCACACTATTTTAGATTACTTATGTGATATGCTTTGCTTATTTATGTTTCATGACTTGTCAATTCTAGGTGCCGCGCTGTTTTGTAAATGGGAAATTCATCGGCGGTGGAACTGATGTTCAGAAAATGTACCAAAGCGGAGAATTGCAGGCTCTACTAGCATAAGGTTTTAGAAAACAAAAAGTTTTAAATCGAAAACACGCTTTACTTGTTGTGTAGAACTTTGTTAAAAATTATTTTACATTCTGTATGACTTTTGCTTTGTTAAGAAAACTTGTGTAATATATTGAATGTTTTAGAAATCACAACAATTACTCGTCTGGCTTCGGGAGAAATTTGTGAATAACGCGTTGTGAATAGATCAAATGGAATTCTTAAAAACTAAAGACAGACTGACTCATTAAAAAAACTTATAAAATGGAAGATAATTAGATCTTTGGACCGTAAGGCTGTCTATTGTGTAGTAATTAGTATGTCTGCTTATTAGTGCTTATGTGGAAGTGAGAGGTTCGAATCCCGTCATCCAATGGCTTTCCACAGGCTCACGAGGGGCACATAGAAGTGGTTTGTCTTCCAGCGTCTGCAAAAATTTTAAGGTGATCTCTATTTGTAACAAGGTAAGTATAGTTGAGAGGAATGCGCTGGGAGGAACCTAAATTGTCTGCTGTGTCACCTTATTTATTTATTTTATTATAAAAGAATAATAACTGCAAAATCTCTTTAATCATTCAAAACGAATTTCTGGCTTTGCCGACATCAATGCATTTCCAACATTCTTAAAATTCCATTTACTTTATGGTACCATAAACTATTAGCCGGTAATCGTTTGCCTATACTTTTTTCGAATGTTAAAAAACAATTACCTATACCAACTTACTGCAAAGAAATACTTATTTCCAATAAACACCGGATGTACATGTCAAAGCATTTCAACATTTGCTTTTTTGAGTGCTACCCCTTAGCTTCAATCTGAGGAATTGTAGGATAGACGAGGTCCAAAACTGCGAAAAATATGAATAGGTAGAAGAGGAGGACCGGATTTAAAACGGAAACCGAAATTGTATCCGTACGGATTTAAAAGGTGTGGGTGGAATATGAAAGGCCCTTCATCAATCTCACTACCAACGATACTCCTCAAAATTGAACTGTTTTTAGTTGCAAACACCACTTTTCTTATCGTCATACAATTCAATTTATAGCCACACAATTAATATTCCAATATCTTAACCTCTAGAGAATACAAGAACCTTCGAGCAATTTCGAATAGTTTTGTATGTGTTATATCCCCTCTTCAATTACTTTATTTGTGTACAAACAACCCTTATTCACCACATGTAACATTACAATATTATGTAACATTTGACATTTGATTGGTATTTTTTGGCGTATTGTGTTTTCGACAGACGGGGTTTGCTTTTTTCAAGCTGAACCCATGTTAGTTATTATTGAATAAAAAAAAAAATTCACGAAATAATCAAATTAGAAAATGATGTTTTCAAGTAAAAAAAAATATTTCCTGATGACTGGAAATCTAGAACGAATTATTTTCGACGCTCCTTGAATTTTATAACCTTAACGAGTCAAATTCAAAACGATTCGACTCGCATTCTACAATAGAATCCCAGTCCTCCCACTTTGTATAGGGGCCTATATTGTCAGTTTCACCAAAATTTCTTACTTTATTAAGTGTTTCATGCAAACCAACATCTTAAATGAATTGGGCAAAACTTTTTTTTAGCTATCTGCTATCTTTCTTTTTGGCAATGTGGGGTAAGCTTCGCAAACAAAAACAAAACCACATTAATTCGGTGGTTAAGAGCCTCGAATTGAAGATAGCAATAGCAACCATCAGTAGAAAACAATGTTTTTAGATTACCTTTATCTATCATGAGGTTAAGTAGTAACATTTCTTATCAAACCAAATGTTTTTAATGATATCCAAATTTTATCAATCATATTCGGTATGCATTCATATTCACCCTTACTGCGTGAACACAATGCATACGCATACGCATACGGAGCCGGAGCCGCAAGAGTTAAAATCAAGTTAACTTGTCCAGCTCCGTCTTGCGTTGTTTTTGTATTCGCTTGTATTTAATGTTTTGACATCTCTTGCGGCTGCGTGTCTGCAGCCATTGTGTTCATTGTATAGGAGTTGAAATTTAACATTAGGTTTGTTAGTTGAAGCCCTGGGGCTGCCCTAGGGTCGCCACAAAGCGTTTTTTGAGAAACCTAAATTCGCCCTGAATGTCAAATTGAGTGTTTTTTGAGCCATAGGTTTGCCACAGGTTTTCCCCAAACTCGCCCTAGCTTTTTGCTGTGGCGATTTGAGGGCTGTCAAATGGCATGTATTTTTTTTTAATGACAGGGATGTGTGGTGATTTGTGGTTTTGCGTTTTTTGAGAACTGGAAAACCCAGGTTTTTTTGACAACTCATGGGGTTGTCAAGAAAACCTGGGTCAACCCTGGGGAAAGTTCAACGAACGGACCTATCTCTCTGCTCTCTATTGTTTCGAAAACTATTTTACTAAAATTCCAATTGTGGCGTTGTGTCATTTTACTAATGCCGTTTTCGTTTGGTAAAACTAGAGTACCCTTTTTTTTAGAGTACTCTGATTTTTACTCTGAAAAAATTTCTAGAGTAGCAAAATTTGCTCTGAGGGTAATTTCTGACAGCAAAAAGAGTACCCTTAGAGTACTCTTTTTTCCCAAACGAAAACGGCATAAAACTTTGTTTATTTGAGTTGTCATGCACCCTTTTCCGGTTCTCACTCTTATACAATTTTTATAAAACGTCTGAAAAAGACAATTTTCTACTGACTTGGCTAATTTTGGCCCCGATTGCGGTTGTCGATTGACTAATCGATACTCGACTTTTGTCGATTTCGATCGACATCTTTCGTTCATAATTTTCTGGTCGACTGTTGTCGACTGTTGCGTTAGGAAATTATTTTATGGGAAAATGTAAGTATTTTATTGAACAAATGCTCATATTTTGATATAATACAAGTATATAATACGAGTATTATATCAAAATATGAATTTGTTCAATAAAATACTTACATTTTCCCACAAAATGATTTCCTAACGCAACAGTCGACAACAGTCGACCAGAAAATTATGAACGAAAGATGTCGATCGAAATCGACTAAAGTCGAGTATCGATTAGTCAATCGACAACCGCAATCGGGGCCTTTATTTTTGGTTATAGGTGTTAATAATTTGTTCAAAAACGTGAGAGAAGACTTCCTGTTTTGCACAATTTTACTAACATTTTTGCTACTCAAAGTTTGTCTACTTTTTTCTTTTTCCGCCATTACTAACATCGTCTTCACAGGGAATCACAGATCTTCCACGTAACTACTTGAAACGTAATCCGTTCGTGAGATACGCTAAAAGTTTTATTCGATCTCATTAAAAATTTTCGCTTAAGTTTCACTTTACTTGTATACTCACTTTCTCTGAAAAATCACGAACTGTAGTAGGTATACATTACATTCTATTTATTCTTTCAAATGTAATTTTTTCAAGTTCAACCACTATATACACATATACACGGCATACCAGTCGTCCATCAGTTCTATGAAAATTTTTTTAAGCAACGAAATACACGATAATTCTCACGGTCAACCCGAATTCCTTAAACATACTAAGCTACAGCACAAAAAAAAGACAGTCTTAGACGAATCATTTGATGACCTTACTCCTTTATTGATAAACTAAATATTTTTGTTTAATTTCTTTCACAATTTTTTTTTTTTTGATAAATACACACAATAGTATCTGTGTATTACAATTTTGCATATTATAAATTACATTTTGTGTAAACAGTACATTAATTGTGGTTACATTTGCTTTCTTTTGTTTGTGTAAATTTTGTTTTAATGTAACCTAGAAATTGTTTTTTTTAAATATAAAAACGAAATAATATTGAGAAAATTACTAACTTATGAAATTAACGGCAGGATCTACAGAGAAGAACATGATAAAAATATCTCGTTGGGGGACAAATGCCGTCCTAGTCCCCAAGCCAATACATTTTTCACTCAAATAATAATTTTAACACATAATAGTTATGCATGACAGCAATGATTCAAGAAAAACAATTTTTTGGTTCTTTTTTTTTTTGCCTTGAAACTAAGAAAAATATTTAAAAAAAAAAAACTAGCATAACCTATTTGATTACGTAGTATGATACTATTACATAATAAGAATTCTGATGCGTTTTTTGTGGTTGTCTCCCTAAATATATCCAGTCCGGTATTTCGAAGTTTTTGAGTGAAGATAGGTACTTTTGATGGTGCTGTACGGAAGTGGTCTACTTCGAAATTCGCCACTGGTTGCACAGTCAACCTCTGAATAAAATTCGTCTCAGTAAGGTGCATAGCGGCGTCCTGGAGGTGACGGACCTCTTAATCCACGCGACAACATGCGGTCATCAAATGAGTCTCGACTGAAATCTTCATAACTTCTATTGATGAGAAAAATTAATAAGTTAGTGGAGTTTTGTGGTGAATAGAAAGGTATTTCTTACCCATAACGACCCAAGCCGTTGCTACTTCTAGTCGGTGGTGGGGGTGATCTACGACTAAACATTGAATCGTATCCACGGGATATACTACTTCCTCTCAAACTTCCACTAAGGGTCGGCGGTAATGGCATAGGTTCGCGACGCGATAGTGGTGGTGGTGGGAAGTCACGCATGCGTGAGCTTTGATAGCGTCTCTCGAAGAGATCGCGACTGTCATCGAAACGTCTCTCATAGTAGTCATAATCCTGGTCAAACAACAATTTCGATTTAAATGAATCGGAGCTCTGTGCAAGAGGATAATTAAAATGATGTTTGGTTTAGTGTGATAAAATCAAAAGATAATTTTTGTTAAATTAATAAAACTTAACATTTAGTGTGTTTTATTGTAAATTCTATTTTTAAAGAATATTTGAAAACCTGGAAAAATTCGATATCTGCTGTTAAAATGACTTGTTTTAAAATGAGGACATCAATTTCTAAATCTTAAAGTTTGAAAATCGGTACACTACAAAGAAAACAATATAAGAAGGCAATTCCACTTCCTTAGATAACACCAGTCGAATGTATAGACAAATTCAAATCATCGACAAAGATTTAGGAGTGATTGCCGAAAATAGTGCATTCGACTTTAATGAAAAGAGGAAATATCGCTTGAAAAATAAGGAATACATACATAAGCAGATAAGCACTACCCTCAAATAACCAACTATTTCGCAAGTATCTCAAAAAAAAAAAAAAAAAAAACGATAAACTTAAAAAACAAAGCGATAGAAACAATGAGGTATTTAGAATCACAGCAGTCTTCATCAACGCATATCAGGAACCCTAACCCGACAGTCTCAATTCATACGTGTTTATGGAAAGTCTTTTAGTACTCTTTTTTTTTTTGTTTAACTTAAAATTGAAAATTTTAACAAAAAATGTTTTCCACGGGGATCGTCTTTTGGGACGAATTGGCAATTCCTCAATTACTAAATTCATTGCCATGAAAAGAGCTTTCTCAAGGCAATAGTTGTGAGAATTGCAGTTTTAAGGAAAAAAAAAATTATCAAAAACGTTTTGTTACCATTTTCAAAGCGACATAATTATGATCTAAAATTGGAAAATGAGAAACAAATAAGACATTTAACAAAAAAAAAAAAAGGTAAAAAACAAACAAATTCGCCTAAATTCGTTATATCGCTTAAGTTTATAAAATTTAAAATGCTACATAGAAACCAGATACGTAGCGAGGATAGGGGGCTAACAACAATGTATGAAAATGAAGACCTTCCATGAAGAGGGGCTGCCAAAAAGGAAATATCAAAACATTGGTAAAGGTCCAGATATGTTTTTTAACAATTTAATAAGAAAATATGACCATTCTGATTCTGTTTGTTAAAAGATTGGAGAGGAAATACTTTTCGAATGACAGAGCACAAGGAAAATCAAGAGAGCAATTCAAAATGTCTGTGAGGGAAACAATAACTAAAGTTACCGATAGGTGTATCAACAAAACACCGTTAAAGTGGCAAAGATGCCCCAATTGACGCTTAAATGAAACAACTTTTGAAATAAGAGAAATTCAGCTGGCTATTTGGCTAGAGCTTTGCTTGTGAAAAAAGCGATAAAAGAGAGTGAGACATGTAACGTTTCGACGATGTTCAAGAGAATCAATCGATTCTATGATTGAACTTTCATCTATCAATTTCAACGCTCTATTTTGTACCCTATCAAGTAAAGAAGTTTGAGGAGCACTTGACCAGATATGGGAGTTATACTCCAGTTTTGAGCGGATGAAGGCCTTTTTAATTGTAGCCAGATCAGAAGGGGTCAACAACTTCCTGCATCGTCTCAAGAAGCCTAAGCATTTAGCAGCGACAAACTTCAATCTTCAATGCATGAACCAGCCTGTCTTCGCTTCGCAGCGATTTTCGGGTGACCAAACCACTGAATACAAAAAAGGGTTGTGTACTCTTATGACAAAAAGCTTAACTTTAATCGAGCAAATGGTGCTCACAAGTATTAGCGCTCAAAAACAGATTACAGACAAAAAACAAGTACGTCCGAGACGAAATTTCGGTAGAGAATCGCTCGCGGTTTGCAGAGGCATGGTGTATGCGGAACTGCCCTTGTTTTGTTTCCACAAAAATAAATTCCCTCGTTTCAACGACTTGTTAGAGTTTCATTTGACTTTGGAGAAAAAATAGCTTCGCCAGAATTTATTTTATAGAATAATAGGTTTGTTCGTTGAAGCCCTAGGGTCGCCCTGGGGTTGCCACAGAGCGTTTTCTGAGAAACCTAAAGTCGCCCTGAATGTCAAATTGAGTGTTTTTTGAGCCCTAGGGTTGACCTAGGTTTTCCATCAACTGGCCCTAGGTTTTTGCTGTGGCGAGTTGAGGGCTGTCAAATGGCATGTATTTTTTTTTAATGACAGGGATGTGGTGATTTGTGGTTAAGCGTTTTTTGAGGACTGGCAAACCCATTTTTTTTGACAATTCATAGGGTTGTCATGAAAGCCTGGGTCAACCCTGAGGAAAGTTCAACGTACGGACCTAATAATGCTCCTATCCATCCTTCAAAGCTAAAAAAAAAACAATTCCTGGACTCTCAAAAAATCCTGTCACACTCAATTGACCGGCTCGCTTTAATAAATCAAAAAGTTTACAGACTTTGCCGGTTCAAGAATGCAAGACATCTGAAAGAAGCTAATTTCTAAACATCGATGTTAAACTTCCTATTGAAACCGCAGCCTTATCAAGAAAAATTAATTTTTTTCGGTTGACTTATGAGGTGTTAGTGGACTTCAGAAAATAGGTACTGCTGCTTAGTCGACAAAACAAAAAATGTTTTCATAGCTAACATTTATCATCCGGCCACTCGCAACTAGCCCTTGAAATAATGCCAACTGAACCTTTGCAAAACAGAGATTTCGTCATTCCACAAATAAGAAGAACGAAAACACCCCGCATTATGAAGCAGACTACCTTGACTTATGTCGAACGTTTATCGAATACCTTTTGGTGTGCTTAGCAGAAAAACAACCATAAAATTGAGTCGATTTTAAGACTTAAAACGACAACAGGACAGCAGCTATCAACCAGACATTGTTTTTCAAGATGGGGATTGTGGTACAAGAGCAACTAACAGCTGTATGTATGTTTGTATTTTGTAAACAGTAATGTAAATGAAACTAAAAGAATTAAGAAATCAAGTTTTACCCTAAAGCCATCCATAATCCTGTCGCGTAGGAATGGCGGTGGTGGTGGCGGTGGTGGGTATGGGTCACGTCCGTACATCCGATCTCGATAACCGCCGCGGTCTCCGCCTCCGCCGCCGCCGAACAAACGTGGACACTCTTTTGACCAATGCCCGGATCGTCCGCAACGATAACATTGCTCCGGATCGCCCATGCCCGGCTTTGGCCTAACGCGACTAGTCGACACTTGCACCTTCAACGGTTGTCCATCAACCACACGTCCATTTAATTCTTTAATCACATCTTGAATATCGCCGACACTATCCAAATGTACAAAACCATAGTTCCGCACAATGTCACACTCAACGACCGTACCATATTTCTGAAATAGTTCTCGCACCTCTGGTGCTCGGGTCTTGTCAGTTAAATTTCCAACAAAGATTTTTATTGTTGGTGTATTAGGAGCACGGCGACTTTTGGCCGCTTCAACTTTGATGGGATTGTCGTGTAGCACGTAACCGTTCAAATTCTGTATAGCATCGCGACCCTGTTGCTCCGATTCCATATGAACAAACCCATAATTCTTCACGACATCGCATTCGACGACGGTACCGTATTTCTCGAAAAGCGGACGCAATTCACCAGCTTGGGTTTTCTCATCGAGATTCCCAATGAACAATTTAAAAGTGCCACCGCCCGGCATTTTTTCGTCTGAATCAGACTCAGGCGTATGGCTGATCGGAGCAATTTTAAGATATTAATGTGTTAATTCTTGATGAAAGAAGGATGAAGTCACGCGGACGCAGCGCGGTCTCAGTTTAGCCCGAAGGAGATTACTTAATGCACATATACACAAACACTGAGTACAGAGCGGGGGTAGTTTGCCGATACGACGAGGACGACGTAACGTGTTCCGGTAGCTCTAGTAAATTAAATAAAATCAATAAAAGATGTTCGTGTGAGCGACAAAGAAATAAATTAATTGAACTTTTTTTATTATCTTTAGAAAGCGAATTCGAACTTTCAATGGTGTTCTGTTGTTTTATTATTTATATTTTACAGTGAAAATTCGAAAGCGAAATTATTGATATTTTGAAAAGCGAAAATGCGATTTTAAAATTTTAAATAATTTTTGGCCCGAAATTATTTTGAATAATTTTTAATTTGTTCAACCATTTAAAACCACGCAGCACGCACTACGAAAAAAGATGGCGTCGTTGCGGACGAAAAATGCCCAAAATTTGCAACTAAAAGGAAAACAAATTAATTAATTTACTCACCTTGAAATTGTACGTATATCCAATGGATGTGTGTTGAACGTTATCTTTTTATATTTTATTTAATCACAAATCTTTAAAACACACAAATATGGTTTTTTCAAGCTAAGGAAATTTTTGCGGAGACAAAGTGAAAAAGTCAACCGCCGGCTTCTTCTAATTTCTTCCAACAGACAAAAATGGATGGACGATGGAGGATAAAAGATGGGGCTATGTTTGCGACTGGGTAGAAAAGAACGAAACGGGTAGAGAAAATATGGCGTGATAAGAAAGGAGATGTGTATTTATAAGTAGGAGAAAGTGCATAGGTGTGAAAGAGTAAACAGCTAGTGGTGTAATTAATTTATGTTCGAGTCTCGTTTGAGGAAAACATAGAATTTTTTTGTTTCGTTTGATTGTGCTTACACCCAGTCTACACTAGTCATTTATCAGGGCTGTTTTTTTGGGAAGAAGTCCGGTACCTTGTATTAGGCGCGTTTTATCGAAATTCTATGTGAAGTTATGTTCATTTCAGTAAAACATCGCTCATGGAAAAACAACAACTCCTTATGTCAATAGCCTAAATGAACATAAATATCGCAGTTAGCTAACTGCACAACAGGGATGGTTGGTTAAATTTCTTTTTTGGCACCCAGAGGTTGGCAGTCTTTGGGTTGTGTTCGTTCATATTTTCTGATTTTCGACAACAGATTGAATAAGTCTGTTTCTTTACTTTTTGTGCACAGAAATTTTTTTTTTAAGAAGTGGTTGTAAAATTTTTTCAGAAACTCTCTGAAAGAGCGTAATTGTCTTAAAAGTAAAGAAACGCCTTGAACAAAACATTCGCAGCAACGCAACGCTTGGAAAAACGTCTGTTTGACAGTTGTGGTATTTGTTTTGGCTGTGCACGATTTCTGTCCACAGAAATTTTGGTGGCGGAAATTCGCAGGACGGGGAAATTTTTTTATTCTCTCGAGAGCACTCTCTTTTTTGTGCACTGCTAATTGGAACGGGATTAGACTGACTTTCGCCGAATTTCGGTGCATTTCGTGCGAATTTTCAGTAAAGAAACACACCTAATAGCTAATAGAAGAGTCAGGTGGTGACTTGGTGGGGACATAAATAGACACGCAGTTACTAACACACACACACACGCACACACAAGGAAAGTTTCGCAATCGGTCAGATAAAAAGAACATCAGACAGAACACATAAGAACATCAGAACCAAGGCAACCAAAAACATGAGTCACAAAATGAATCTAATTGAACACAGCCATTGCGAAAAAAATTAAAGTGACATTTGTTTGTTTACCTCGAAAGTAAAAAAGTTGGAATGCGGCAAATAAATTCAGAATCGAGAATTAAATAGAGAAAAATAGAAATGGAAAATAAAAGGTATGCATTTATATCCTTCTGAATGCAAATTTTTAATAGGCGCGTTTTATCGAAATTCTATGTGCACTTATGTACACTTCAGTAAAACATCGCTCATGGGAAAACAACAACTCCTTATGTCAATAGCCTAAGTGCACATAAATATCGCAGTAAGCTAACTGCACACAGGGATGGTTGGTAAATTTCTTTTTTTGGCACCCAGAGGTTGGCAGTCTTTGGGTTGTGTTCGTTCATATTTCTGATTTTCGACAACAGATTGAATAAGTCTGTTTCTTTACTTTTTGTGCACAGAAATTTTTTTTTTAAGGAGTGGTTGTAAAATTCTTTCAGAAAATCTATTAAAGAGCGTAATTGTCTTAAAAGTAAAGAAACGCCTTGAACAAACCATTCGCAGCAACGCAACACTTGGAAAAACGTCTGTTTGACAGTTTTTGTATTTGTTTTGGCTGTGCACGATTTCTGTCCACAGAAATTTTGGTGCCGGAAATTCGCAGGACGGGGAAATTTTTTTATTCTCTCGAGAGCACTCTCTTTTTTGTGCACTGCTACGAAAAATCGGAACGGGATTAGACTGACTTTCGCCGAATTTCGGTGCATTTCGTGCGAATTTTCAGTAAAGAAACACACCTAATGGCTAATAGAAGAGTCAGGTGGTGACTTAGTGGGGACATAAATAGACACGCAGTTACTAACACACACACACACACACACACACACACACACACACAAGGGAAGTTTCGCAATCGGTCAGAAAAAAAGAACATCAGACAGAACACATAAGAACATCAGAACCAAGGCAACCAAAAACATGAGTCACAAAATGAATCTAATTGAACACAGCCATTGCGAAAAAAAATTAAAGTGACATTTGTTTGTTTACCTCGAAAGTAAAAAGTTGAAATGCGGCAAATAAATTGAGAATCGAGAATTAAATAGAGAAAAATACAAATGGAAAGTAAAAGGTATGCATTTATATCCTTAGAATGCAAATTTTTAATGTTTCTTATCCTTAGAACAATTGCAAAGGGTGCCAACACTGAAAGTGAAAATTGAAAATGACGTCCGAAGTGAATATAAACCAAAAAATCGTTTTATTGAAAGTGTACATAAGTGCACATAGAAAATTTTCAATAAAACGCGGCTAATGTTTCTTATCCTTAGAACAAGTGCAAAGGGTACCAACTTTGAAAGTTAAAACTGAAAGTGACGTGCTAAATGAATATAAACCAAAAAATCGTTTTATTCTAAATGAACATAACTGAATATAGAAAATTTTCGATAAAACGCGGCTTATGGCGATGTTCATACTGGTCGATTCGTTGAAGCAACAAATCGACCAAAGTGATCACATTGTTCAACAAATCGACCGCAAGTCAATACCAACAGATTGGTGTAACAGAGAAAGAGAACAAGAAAACAATCGCATTTATTCGCACGAAGCTTCAACAAATCGACCAATGTGAACTTCGTCTATCGCCTCGGCGATAAACGCTGGAAAATGGAACGAAATTCTATGAATTTAATAGGATACCATTTTCTACCGTTTATCGCCTGCTTTTATCGAGGCGATAGTTACAGAACAGGGGCACTGTGCCTCGATAAAAGCAGGCGATAAACTGTGGAAAATGGAACGAAATCCTACGTTTATCGCCAAGGCGATACTTACAGAACAGGGGCACTGGCTTTTGAATTGAATTCCTTGCTTCTTTGAAACCAATTGTTTTTGTACCGGTCGACGAAGAAAACTTAAAGCTTTCGGAGTGGATGGCTGTGTGCAGCCATGATTTCAACCACTCCGAAGTATGTGTTTTTAACAACAAAATTTAAATGCTTTTTCGGAGTTGAACCATTGAGTTTGTATACATAGAGGAACTAGTTTTCGTTAAGACGTCGATAGATGTCACCAAGTAAATAAATGGACATTTGAAATTTCAAAGCAAAAGTTTTCTTGTGCATTTCTCCATAGCCATGACGTTTTCCCTGCTTCTCTTTCCCGCTGCCTTTTCTTAATGCCGTTTTCGTTTGGGAAAAAAGAGTACTCTAAGGGTACTCTTTTTGCTGTCAGAAATTACCCTCAGAGCAAATTTTGCTACTCTAGAAATTTTTTCAGAGTAAAAATCAGAGTAGATACTCTAAAAAAAAGGGTACTCTAGTTTTACCAAACGAAAACGGCATATGTCAAATTTCTGTGGAGAGCATTCCACCAAAAGTTTCAAATGTCGATTTTATTAATTTGGTGAAATCTACCGAAGTCTTAACGCAAGCTAGCATGTGCCCCTGTTCTGTAACTATCGCCTCGATAAAAGCAGGCGATAAACGGTGGAAAACGGAACGAAATCCTACTAAATTCATACAGCCTTATTTATAAACTCGTATTATCGGCGGATTAGGGTTACTACGAATTTAATACCCCTCTAATACTCCAAACAGAGATTAAAATGAACTAAGTCTGCTTGTGAACTATGAGTATTTACTTAAAAAAAAACGAGTTTGAACAAACTGAGTCAACCCACAAGCAAGTAAATTTGAACAATCTTATTTGTGAACCAAGCAACTCTGAACAACCCCTATTTTCAAACGAACCAAACAAGTAGGCTTGCTTGCAAGTCAAAATGAGTTTGAATAACATTGAGTTAAACTGCTTGTAAGCAAAGTGCTTGTGAATAAAAGTGATCACAAGCAATTTGATCGTAACAGGCCGCCTCCACCTGCAAGAATTTTCGTTATGTCGGCTCGACTTAACATCAAATGTTACGTGGAGGCGGGTCATTTGACGTCATGTCGCAATCTCTGATATCTCTGTCTTCGATTTTGTCTTGACAGAGTCAGCTTGACATCAAATTTGACAGATGCAAGTTTTTTGTGCGTGTTAGTGGAAAATGTCATTTTTTCTCATAATTTTTCGTCTTTCATCAGTGCCGGTTCCGATAGCTCATATTACAACCTAAAAAAAGTTTTTCTCAACATTTTTTTTTTTTTTTTCGAGTTTGCAATACAGTAATACAATTATGACTGATTGGAAAATTTCAAAATAAAAATAAAAAATTTCAATGTAAAAATTCTTGTCTTTGCTTTCATTCCGTTGTCAAAATTCTGCATCCACCATCGATGAGGTTCGAGTACAAAATGAAATGTCATAACATTATTTGCCCAGTCACGCTAACGTTGATTTGTGTCTTTGATGTCAAGTCGAGTCGACATAACGAAAATTCTTGCAAGTGGAGGCGGCCTGTAAGCAAGCAATAAGTTCATGAGCAAGCAGTGTGCTTGTGAATAAGCAGTGTGTTTGTGAATAAGCAGTGTGTTCATAAAGCAAGCAATGTGATCATACCAAAAAGGGTAGTTTGATGGCGTGATCGTTTTAAGTAAAATAAAAATCTAGGTATAGGTGAGAAGTACGTTTATTTAATAGCTTGTTTTTTTCTTCTTTTCTTTTATATGAAGAAAATGGTTATTATACAGTAGATATGGAAACAATTTATTGTATTCATTGAAGTAGATAGTATAGGTTTGTAAGTATATAGAAACAAAAATTTCAAGTAAACAGAAAACTCAACTAGTAGTTAAAAAAAGCAAAACATTAAAAAAAATATGCAACTATAAAAATAGGTATTTATACCTACATGTTTATAACTCTTCCTAATTCATTGATGACCTTTAATTTTTGTACATACCTAAGCTTAAACCCAAACTTTTGCATGCCATAAAACGAAAGGGTAAGCAATCACTTGTCAGAAAAAAATTATAAGCAAAATCCATTTCCACAATAAAGGCATATAAATTTATTATACTGTAAAAATTATTATTATATTAAAAAGGGAAATTTTGGAATCAGAAATTAAAATATTTTATCATCCAGCAATGCAACCAATCCGTTCTTTCTCATATCCAAAGCCAACCATTTGTATGCCTTTCTATGTTTTTCAATAGAATTATAGTTAGGAATAAATGTTCAGCGCATTGCTTTCCGATTGACACACTGCCTGTTTATAAGCACGCTACCTGCTGGTGAACACACTACCTGCTTGTGAACATTTTGCGTGCTCATGAGTATTTGAATATATTCAAGTAAGTTCAAACAAGTCAATCTGCTTGCAAATCATTTGCTTGTGAGTTCAATACAGAAAAAAATGACTTGTGAGCATCCTTACTGATTTAGTTTGTTCAGAAGAATTTTTGCTTGGGAGTAAATATGCTTGCGAGCTATATGCTTGTGAATAGGGGTGGAAAATGATCAAGTCAGAGCGATTGTTGAGACATTTTTGATGTGTTTGAACAGATTTGAACATACTCATTTTGATCTCTGCTCCAAACCTTAGGTCTGTATCTTTACTCACCCGCGGGATCCCGAAACGTGTATCTTTACTTTTTTTTGACGTAAAAGTGGCAGAGCTTTTGCTTTTTTGTCACTTCCCCTCCAGTAAGAATTCACCCGAACAATTTGCTCGTGCACTTTCTTGCTTGTCAAATCGGCTGTTTGTGAAATCAGCTGATCGAAACATTTCGATTGAATTCAAATTTATATTTGAAATTAAATGAAAAATGGAAAGCATAATCTCTCTTTGTTGGTTTGAAAATTCAAAATAATGTTAAATATGCAATGCAATATTGCTTTGAGCTCATTTTAACACGTTTCTGAAACAAAATTGTTTGTATGTTTTTTTACATCTCTACAGAGAGTGCATGATAAATGTCATTCAGCAGGAAACATCCCAAAAGGCGTATCTTTACTTTTCATTTTCGGATGGAGATTACAAAAACAACATTAAAAAGCTCGAGCCCAAACTTTTTCCCGGGCTTTTTCCCAAACTTTACCCAGAAAGTAAAGAAACAGACCTCTTATTTGTAAAAAAAAAATACACCAGTATTAGAGGCGGCTTAAGCTAATACTGGTTCATAGGAGTTTAGGAGGATTAAGGTCGTATTAAGGTCTAAATGTCATTTTGAGGATAAATTTTTGGAGAAAAAGTGGAAAATTATTTTGGTTTTGTGAATAATTTTAATTCTTTTTCCGCCTTAACTACGAGATAAATCCTTACTAATATTATAAATGTGAAAGTCACTCTGTCTGTCCGACTTTCTATGTTACCGTCTCCCGCCCAAACTACTAAACTGATTGATATGAAATTTTGTACAGAGACAGTCTCAAGCCTGAGGAAGGACATAGGCTATATATTTTATCCCTAAATTCCCACGGGAACTGGAACGTATACGGGAACTTAGAAGTTACAGCACCGATTTCGAAAATTCTTCCACCATTAGAATGCTACATTATCCCCGAGTAACTTAAAAATTAATTCATCCCCATATTCCTACGTGAACCGGAGTCCTTACTAATATAATAAGTCCGAAAGAAGCTCTGTCTGTTTTTCTTTCTATGTTACCATCTATCGCCCAAGCTACAGAACCGATTTAAATGAAATTTGATACACAGATGATCTAGAAGCTGAAGAAGGACATAGGCTACATTCCATTCGAATATTCCCACGGGAACCAGTCTTCACTAATATTATAAATGCAAAAGTAGCTCTGTCTGTTCGCCTTTCTATGTTACCATCTCCCGCTCAAACTACTAAACTGATTAAAATGAAATTTTGTACAGAGTTAGTCTCGAGTCTGAGGAAGGACATAGGCTATATATTTTATCCCTAAATTCCCACGGGAACGGGAACGTATACGGGAACTTAGAAGTTACAGCAACGATTTCGAAAATTCTTCCACCATTAGAATGCTACATTATCTCCGAGTAACATAAACATTAATACATTCCCATATTCCTACGGGAACCGGAGTCCTTACTAATATAATAATTGCGAAAGAAGCTCTGTCTGTTCGTCTTTCTATGTTACCATCTCTCGCCCAAACTACAGAACCGATTTAAATGAAATTTTATACAGAGATGATCTAGAACCTGAAGAAGGACATTGGTTGCATTTCATTCGAACATTCCCACGGGAACCGGTCTTCACTAATATTATAAATGCAAAAGTAGCTCTGTCTATTCGCCTTTCTATGTTACTATCTCCCGCTCAAACTAATGAACAGATTTAAATGAAATTTTGTACAGAGATAGTCTAGAAACTGAGAAAGGACATAGGCTGTATTTGTTATCCCTATATTACCACGGTAACGAGAACGCACACGGGAACTTTGACACTATTGCACCGATTTCAAAAATTCTTCCACCGTAAGAATGATACACTATCCCTTAGTAACATAAACTGCAAGTTATCCCCATATCAAGTAGTCACCATATTCCCACGGGAATGGGACTCTTTACTTATATCATAATTCTGTCTGTCTATTTTTAGACCTATTTATATGAATTTTGGTACAGAGATATAGTCTTGAGCCTGAAGATGGACATATAGGCTATATATATTATCCCTGTATTCCCACAAGAACGCACACGTAAACGGGAACCTAGAAAATACTGAACTGATTTCATGAATTATTTCCCCGTTAGAATGCTACACTATCTCAAAGTAACATTAACTTTAATTTATCCCCATATTCCCATGGGAACGGAAGTACGTACTAACATTATAGATCCGAAATCAACTCCGTCTGTCTGTTTTTCCTTGCTACCATCTACCGCCCAAACTATTGAACCTATTTGTATGAATTTTGGTGCAGAGATAGTGTTGAGCCTGAAAAAGGACATGGGCTGTATTTTTTATCCCAATATTCCTACGGGAACGGCAACGTACCTTGAAACTACTGGATCGATTTCAAAAGTTTTTTCACCGTGAGGTGATTTCTGTCAAATGGTCGATTACACAGTTGACCTGAAAAGAAATGTCTGTCTTGATCTTCAAATAAATATTGGCAATCGGTAATAACTGTGTGAAAAGTCGATTTCGGCGCCGACTAATGAGATAGTTAACCATATAAACTAATAAATTATGTTTGACATATTGGGGGATTTTGTCCAATGTCTATCAGTAGACAATATTATGGACACTGAGCAAGTCAAATCAAACCCTATAGAGTTTCTCAATTAATTAGAACTATCAGGAGTGGCTAGAAGTTGGTGTTCCAGTGCCAATAATAAGTAATCTAGAATTGTACACAGCTACAAATTACACATCTGGGATGCGGCATTATAAAAGTTTTAATAATGACTGGAACAGCGAAATTAGAAAACTTTTGATTCCCCGTATTTCATTAATATTTTAGTTTAAAAGAGTGTATCAAACTCGCAAAAACCTTTTTATTTGACAAAAGATCGAAAAAGTAAGAACGTCGTGTGCAAAAATGTACTAAAATAAAATAAAAAACAATAGTTTACTAAAACAAAAAAAAAAAAATGCTGCCGAAAGTCACTATTCCACGCGGACGAAGTCGCGGGCACAGCTAGTAAATAAATAAATGAAAACTAATATTTCTTGTTTTGTTTAATATCCATTTTAGAAAAATTTCCGCCAACCACAAAAAAAAAAGTAAATCATAATACTCGGGTTCAACGCAATTTAGTTTTTCAGGTTCTATAACTTTTTTTCAACCTCTAAGATGGTCAGAAGTCACGTATCAAAAGAACAACTGAAACTCTGGCCAATCAGAGTCCGAAAGAAGTAAGATGTAAGATTATCTGAAAAAACTTAATGCGTTGAACGTGCATAATGAAGTCAGCTGGGATTTGTTTACGTTCATAGTAACCAGAGCTACAGATGGGTCATTTTTTTGATGAAAAATTTTTGAACAAAAATAAGACTTAGTTGCAGCTGGATATAGCCGTTTATTCAAGTATAACGCTATCTGTTGTTTCTTTATTATGTAGCCTTAGCATACAATTTTCCAAACACAGGAAAATAATCTGTTAGCTATCTTTTCCTTCTTTTTTGCTTTGAAATTTACACCCCTGTTTGACTCAGGATGGAGTCAGCGAAGGCGATGAGTGATAAGTAACAGTCTCAAGTTACAAATTTTGTTTGAGCAAGGTCACATTTTTATAATAATTTTAGGTGTAAGCTATTTTGTTAAAATTATTGATTGATCTCTCTGAAAACTGATTTTGCACATTTTAATTACTTTTTGTGTGAATGCTTCAGCATTAAAGCTACCGAAAATACATGATTGGAACAGCGGTAATAAGTGGTGTTAACCAATGTAATCTGTTTCCGGTGCGGCTTTGTCGATACTCATTAAGCAATGGGTTTTACCACTGAACACAATCATAAGCACTTCTTGATCAGGACTGCTGAGTTGCAAAAAAAAAGGAACCTATTTAGTAAAGTATTTTCAAATAATGAGCTTAAGTGGTAGCCGTGAGACAAAAATGTGTTTCCACGGGTATGGCCTTTCACGAGGAATTGACAAGGCCTCCGTTTGTAAATTCATTGCCGTGAAAAGCGCTTTCTCAATTAGCCGTTCGGAACCAGCAGAAAATTGTAGATCCTCTCCATTCTTCACATTTTGTCTAGTATTGGCAAATGCGTTGAGAATAGAAAAACGATTATCTTAAGCACGGATCACTGCTGAGCTGAGCTGCGGCTGCTTGCCAGCGGCAAATCGAGGAGCCGCTGATCAGTTTAATTTTGTGACCACAAAATTCACCACACTCGCTGCAGCCGGTGAAAAATTAGAAGCGGCTGGCAAAGTTAAACATTTTTTGGTGATGTCTTTTCTGCCAGCTGCTGGTAAGTCGGTTATTATATTAAGACTTTCTGTAGCTGCTTGTTTCGTATATTTTCTCTTTCTTTCTTCTTTTCTCTTTCTCTTTCGCACTTATTTGCGTCTTCCTAAAAACGTCTGAGAGTAATAATGCACTAAGTAGCGGCTACCATGCAGCCCTGTGTGACCCGTGCTTCAATCACGAAAATTGAGCTTCTAAGCAAAACAATATGCACAGTCGCAGCTTTGTTCTAAACTGTTCATTTAGTCTAAGAGGAGATAGACATTTTTGAGAAAGCATTGAAGGCACAGTGAAAAACTTTTTGAGAACTTCTTTGTACAAATTTAAATACGAAAATCTTTTAACTTGCAAACTTGATTTTTAAAAACATTTTCATATAGTAAAGTTAAAAATAAAAAACCAAACCAAACAACCAAGAAGTGGTCCAACTATTTTGATTAAAATTTTCAGCGTTTATGTGTGTTAGCAACTGCTTAAGAATGGCGTTTTTGCATTTACTCTAAAAGCTTTTGAAATGTTTAATTAAAATTTTTTTCAAGATTTCACTCAACTTTCATAATAAGTGTGTGCTTGGCAACCCTGTATCGCAAAATATAATATGAAAAGCTTAAACTTAAACCATGTACTTATTCTTAAGATTTTGATATTGTGCCTAGCACACGAACGCATGTTCGTACGACCCATTTTTTTTCACGACCGCATTTCCCGCTAACGCTACATTGTGAATTCTGCATTTATTAAATCCTCTCAAACGGCATTGTTTTATATTAACTTAATTCGCCTTTCACAAACTTAAACATTGTTTGAATATAAAGAATCCCTTTTTTGATCAGCCTTCCATATTCCTTGACTAAAGAAGTCACCTTAAATATTTGTGCGGAAAAACGTTTGGAATCTTACCCCGCATTAAATCAATCATTGTTATCCTTTTGGTTATACAAACTCTAGTTTCTCTATGGTCCTTACTGAAAGCAGAAGAATAGCACTGGCAATGGGTTTATCTTTTATGGCACCGCATCGCTTCGTTTCACCATTCATCATTCTAGAATGCATCTTTTGTTGTGCACTTAAGTCTGATTGCACTTATCCGCCTATTCACGAAACTTATTACCATTTCAAGTCGTTGTACTCATAGCCCAGATGCCGAAATGAATTTCAATTACATAAAGTCTGCAGTTCTTAAAGTTGTGCCCTGGCTCTTCAAACTTTTCATACTTTCGTATTCTATCAAAAATAGACTGGAGTTTGAGCATTTCTTCTTATGGGATGATTGGTGTCTTTGATTTTATTCCATTGCTGTTGCTGGCAATAGCACTGTTATTTAGGTCGTCGATGACTCGACGGATCAACCTTCATCACAAGCAGTCTCCAATGCATATCCTTGACAAAGACGAAAAATGGTTCCGCGTATGCGTGGAGTGAGTGCAAGGGTTGTTTTCTTACTTTTTTTGTTGTTGTTTAAGAAGATGGCAATTGCATTCTGTCAATGTCGTCGGGAGAGTATATGGAGGAATAAATTGAAATTGCTTCATCCATATCGTGTAAGCATAGACGTATTTCCAGAGACATCCTTGGTTTTCATCGTTTCGTCTTCGTATTTCGTGGCTGCCGCCAAAGTCATCATAGTTGAAGTTCAATTCACTGAAGCAATCAGAAATTGCATAACGTGGTGTAAGGAATTTCAATGCACACGTCGCCGTCGATTGGATTTTTCATCCCTGAGTTGATGTCTGGCTGGTAATGTTATTCTGTCTGTCATGTTTGATTGAGTGTTAAGCTTCAATATAACACTTTTTACGTAAAAAGTAAAATTCAAATGTACATAAATTTGTTTTTCCAAAAATAATATGCTCCCTCCAAGGTAGGTAAGGTTAGGTCCGTCGAAGAGTCTAGTGTGTTTCGGAGCCTTGACACACCTCGTAAAGTAAAAACCACGATGGTTACTTCAGGGCTTTTATTGACATCCATCAAAGTCTTACCAAAAATTAAAGATGCAGGATGGAGAAATTCAGTTCGATCCCTTAGTTGAGCTTTAACTTCGATATAACTACACAGTGAGTGAGACTCCGGCTCTTGAAAGTTTGTCACTTTCTTGTTGAGTGAACATTTGACCACTTTGTGTGAAAAGTCTCAAAGGACAAAACATCTTTTTTTGTTTTTGAATCAAAACATACGAAAACCATTTGACGGCAATTCTTGAACGGAAATAAGTCCAATACTCACCGCACACTTGACCTACCACTTCGAAGTGCATTTGAACTTGCTATACCTATATCCTGTTCGGTGGTAAAGAGAGAAATCAAACTACTTTGAAAATTGAGAATATCCTTCAGTTGATACCCGTATGTCCCATTCAATTGTGTTTTTACATTGGAGTATGTGCCGAAGAGTTTGTGCACGTTGTCCATGTGAAGGCCCGCCAGGAATTTCAATTTCATTAGGGGTTGGCCTAGTGATGGGGGGAAAAAAGGACATGAGGTGCTGCACACCCACTTAGAGCTGAGTGAAAAGTTTTTCGATGTGCTCACTGTGTGGCAACCTTAGCGGACGAACAGAAAAACCGGGCGCATGGACCGGAAATCGATGAGCTCGATATGTGACTGGAATGGTTTTTGTTCGTATTCATCATAGGGAGAGAGGGATTTTCCTTGTGTTTTTTTTTTTATCACAGCACTATTGAGCAACAAAAGGACGGTGATAAAAAATATCGCTTCAAGGATAAGAACATGTTACCAAAAGCCATGGAAACAAAGTGAACATATGGCAGACTATGCTGGTCCCTGGGCGAGAAACAAATCGTTTGGGAATAACTGGTATGTGGCGGTTAAAGTTGGACACAGTGAAATATGCATTTCCATTCATTTGAATTTGACGAATGGGTCGAGTTGAAGGCGCTTAACACAATGGCAAGGATGTCACAGTGAAGCGTTTAATGGGTGCAATGCCTCGGGCTATATGGTATTGGAACTTTGACAAGAAAAAGTTAGTTCGATTGTAGGGGCGAATTTTTGCAGTTCAAATCGAGTTTGATTGCAGTTAAATAGAGTTCTCCATAAGTTGAATGTCAAAGGAAATTGCTCATAGTTTTCAAGGCGAGACCATGTTCACTGCAATTTCTCCGTTTCAACAAATGCTAGACTAAAGGAGCTTAGAGGCCAATGCTGAAAAGTGGTTTTTGGCATGAGTGTTTGGTGTTGTTTGATTGATTTAGCTGTTTGATTTGATTTAGCTGCCTTTCATTTGTTTCAAGAAAATATATCGGCTGGACGTAAATTAAATGGAAAAGCGAACACAATCAGGATGACACTGACAGAGGAAACAAAAGCTCACTGTTTTCGTTTTGTTTTGTTACTTTGGCTTTTACAGAGAAGTCCCCTTTTTTTTCAATAATTGACAGTATTGATGCAACTAGAAGATGCTAAATTCAATTAGGTGTAATTTAGGAACTAAGAACTCCCTGGTGGAGCAATAAAGCCGCGATGGTTTCAACGCAATTAGAAGCACTAGGTTTTGTTTGCTGAACCTTTTGAGATTGCATTATAAAATTTGTGATCAGTTGTGGTAGCTTTAAGGGTCATATATCGGCAATAACATGGCTAATTCTATGTCCCGAATCGTCAACCGTTTCTTGTTTATATAAAAATATCTTGGAAGCCAACTCACAGGTCCAAACCTCGAAGTTATGGGAAAAACGGGCTCCCTGTGACAAACCAAACTTGAGATAAATCTCACGGTAGGTGATTAAATATCGGTCTACTTTCTTTCAAAAAATGCCTACTACAGGCACATTTTTGTGCTTTTTAAGTTCACACTTTTAGAGAAAACCTATACAAAAAGTATGTAAATACGTTGACGGTAACTGAGATGAAGATGATCGGAATGACAGTAAAAGTAACAGAGCTTGGTCGTATTAGAAGTACACAGATCCGTGGAAAATTGCATGTCAAAAATATCATCTTAAAAGAAATACAGCTCGACCGGCTCAGTTGATACTGTCTTGTTTAAAGGAGAGATCCAGAACTAATTTAAAAAAGAAATGTCATAGATACCATGTTCAGCTAGGATCACCAAGAAAAATAGAAAAGTTGACTTAAACACCCCAGACATCGAGCAACCCAAACCAGGAAGGTTCGCCGATGAATTGTGAAGTCAAAGCGTTCGCAGCGTATTCCACGGGCGGATCACTAGTCTGCAGCAGATAAGTGGGACAGTCTAAAGTAAAGATACAGAGCTTATATTCGTTTATAAGCAACAGGGTGTTTTTTTTTTTTTAATAATTCACGCACACTTCAAGGGGTTGTGTTATGTCTACCCTTATAATGTTTAAAACACAGTGCGGGTGTTAGGATATTATGAAAGGATAAAAAGGAGATACCGATGCACTAACCTTTGAATTTTTGTACATTTTAGTGTGTTGGGAACATTTTGTTGGGTAAAGCATTCCACATACAGGGTGTGCGATGTTTTTGCTACGGTGTTACGGTGTTACAGCTAAATTGTTTCAGGGAAGGGATGCAACTGGCTGCTTCACTAGAGCAATGTTTGTAGAAATAGCGATAAAAAAGAGAGCGACATGAAACGTTACGACTATATTTCAGAAAATCAATTGAACCTACAATCGAGCCTTTCAATTTGAATGATCTATTTTGGACCCTGTCAAGCAGGCGCAATGATGTTTGAGGAGCACCTGCCCAAACATAGAAATTATACTCTAGTTTGGGTTTATAAATTGTACCCAGATCAGAAACCATTTTGTTTCGAGGAGGTTCTGGTTTGAACCACCTTTGTTCAAAATGAAAACGAATAAAGTTTTAATGCAAAAATTGACAAATGTATTTGACTGTGATCGCGACAGAAGTGCAAGAAATTTAATTACAACTGGTCTTTAAATAGAGAGAAATGAGAAACGTTGAATACATAAATTCTGTTATAGCTTATATAATTTTCAATATGAATGTGAGTGTAGGTGTAATTTAAGAGAGTTTTAAATGAGTGAAAAAATAGTTTGACATCAGATATGTTCAGTGCTGCCGCAACACATTTTTTTTTCTTCTTTCCGACGTATGGCCACCGCGCCAGCTTCGAATATAGTCCCATTTCGAAATCCAATTTTTGATTACCCTTTGGGTTGAATATCGCCAATAACGCGGCTGTGTTTTAAAAATCATCAATTATTTTCTGTGGGTTGTCGAAGTAGATAGACCAGCGACGTCAGATACCACCAACAAAAATAGTTTTAAAGATATCGGAGGCTAACACACAGGTATAAAACGGAAAGTGTTGTAAGAATCGGGATGAACAGCAACTTCGTTTCGAGCTTATTCACCTAACGTACGCCCGCCGTTAAGGTCCCGGTGGACAGGCAGCTACAACTCTTTAACGATGAAATGGTAAACCAAATTAAAAATGAAAAATTGATTATCAGTAGTACTACCAACCTATTGTTCTAGACCTACCTAGAAAAGTAGCACCCTTCATTGCAAAGCAAATTAAGATTTTCAACCCCATAGTGAAACTGGTTTAATATAAAGCTCGATGTCTTTCATTTGTTTTCTAAATTCAATCCATTTTAAGGATATTCTACGTCATTTCATATTGACTAGAATTTTTGATTGTTATTTTTAATTAATCAGAAGATTAGGATTACTTTAATCCTTCTAAAAATAGATCCCAACACTGGTCCAGTTCGTTCAGCTAAACAAACAAAGAAAGGAATAAAAACCACTTACCAAAAGTAATGACTTTTAAGAAAACTTCAATCGTTTAATGATGAAATGGGGATGAAATTGATGTTCCTGATTGAAATTTACCCCCAAAACAATGTTCAACTGAAAGATGCTCAAGTAACCAATCCAACTTTGCAAGAACCAAATACCTCCAGCCTCCAATACTTTCCACTCAAATTTCAACTATTCTCTCATCTTCTGAAAAGAAAACCAACCCTCCGGCGAGGCAGTGCAAATGGGAAAAGAAAAAGAATTTTCAAAAACAAACTTACACTTCCTTTAAACGGGACTACCATTCTTGTCGGAGTTCTCTCAAAACTCAAACACTCAGCCTCTTCATTCCCAATCCCAACGAAAACACACAATACAAAATATACTGAAAGAAACAATTCTTCTTTAGAAAAAAGAGAATAAACGACGAGAGAAAGAAAAGAAGAAGCAACACCAAAAGAGAAAGAGAAAGATAACTGAAAAACAAAATTGAAATTGTCCGGGGTTAATTGAAATTCCTCAACTTTCTCAATTAAACTTTTTTTTTCTTTCACTTTTTATTCCATCAGTGCTTGCGATGATGATACGACGCTGCTAGCGCCTGTTATCGCTTTCTCATGGTTTGTAAAAGTTTTCCAGCATAATCCTGTGAACAATTTAGGTAGTAGCCATAGTTATTGTTAACTTTATGGGAATTCCATTATTTGTTCTATTTTCGTTGATTTTATTATTTCTTTTTTGCTGGCTGCCAAAAGACGTTTTTCACTCAAATTTTTTTCGACGTATTTTGGCTTGGATTTATTTTGAAAGAGGAAATAGTTTCAATCGCTTCGGCGGACATTAATAGCATCACTCTGACTGAACATTAGAGGATCAACTTCTTCTAAAGGCAAGAGGCAAGAGTTGTTGCCTGGTTGGGGAAAGTGTTTTTATACAGAAAGTCTATGGTGCGGTGATGTGGGCTTTCGTTTCCTTTATCAGGAAGTACTACCAACTCCTTTCAATGAACACCTTTGTTCGATTGAATTATGCGCAAGCATCAACAGCGTACCGCATGACAGGATAAATCTTTTCAAAATCAATTTAACTCGTTACTTCACACAATCGCCCATTGAGCTGTAGGGAAATTAATAAATAAATTCCCACAAGCGCAGCGCCAACCACATTGTCGGTTCGTCGGTGGTAATTGAATAATAGTGACGTAGGTAAAGTTTTTCATTGCAAACGGCGCGGCGGTGGCGGTTGCTGTCGTTGTTATTATACCCATCAACAGTGGGGTTGAAAAATACATTAAATACAGATTTTGGCAGGATTTCAAAGTCGTTTTTGAGGCTTTATTTACCAAAAACAGTTAGGTAAGAGCTAAGTCAGTCGTAAGACTTACGATATTTCCACATTGAGCGCGGCTAAAAACCTCTTGGTCAAACATTGCGGTATCACGCGTCACGCGTCATTTGCCCCTCATCAATTCGCTAACAGGGCCTATGAGACTACGTCCGAAAGTGTCATAGTGATGAGTGTAGATTTGATATTTTACCAGACTTACAAGATACAAGATCGGTCTCAGTCTTTGTGAGTAAGAAATTAAAGAGTGGCATGGATTTAAATTAAGGTGACTCAGGAGAACGCGAAGTCCCGGGGTCTAGCGTATTTTTCTCAACAACGCCTTGTGAGGATGTATAAGGTCTTAAATTTCAGTCATTTCAAACTACTGCTAAACATGACAACGCTTTTCCACAATGGGATGTTTCTAGGACTAGAACCTCGAACTCCCACATAAAAGACTGATGATACACTAACCATTACACCACGGCCTCTACTTCTTACATCGAATTTATAAAATAAATAAATAGGGTGGCGCTACAGAGCAAGGAGCCCCTGGGCCTAGCGCATTTCTCACAACCATGCCTTGTGAGGGAATGGAATTACATCGAATTTCCTTAGCAAAAAAGATTTATAGGTCGGGAGCTGTAATTTTTAAGGTTCGTGAGAGACCTCCGTTCAACTCGGGTAGAGGCTGCAAAACTTTTTTTAAAATATTCTTATGAATCTCAACCTTAACTTTTGACCGCTACTGTTCTAACCATCAGTCTTCCGCGGTTTGTAACTTTTCTTACATCGACGAGCCACAAAGTCTATACGTTCTGTATTGTGGATATCCTGAGCAAATAAATGCACTAAGACCCTAACAATGTTCTTTTTCATTTTTCCTGCTTGTGGCGCATTCGCAAACTTCTTTCCCCCGTAATAAGCAAGGCTATAAGTAAATCTGATTTATCCTTGCCGGACTGACAACGAGATGCTCTGCACCATCACCCTGGTGCATCGTGCATACATGAAAGGAGTTGAAAATTTTCTTAAGATAACTCAACGTCTATTCACAATCAATAGCAAAGAAAAAAAGAAAAGCAGAAGAAGAAAAACGAGTAACGGATAAGAAAAGTTAAAGGAAACTGTTGCAATGATGTCCGCTCTGCAGTGTGCCATCATATACAGGGACAATGCAAGTAAAAAGTTAAAGGGATTTCCATCACCATCGGGTTTTGTTAGAGCTTCTTATGGTTTATAGACGTTTAATTAAATTCTTTTAGCTTTTACATGTGACTCTGCGTGAGTTTTGTAAGCAGATAGCAGACCGAAACTTTATCCTTTCGGTGAATATAGTTGATCTTTTAACCAACACAGGACGAAAACCGAATGGACACACATAATTAATCACATTTTACCACAGAAATTATTCCAAAGTTAGCACGATTACGTTAGAGTTTCACTTAAAGTAAGGCTACAGATAGACAGGAAGAGAGGTATGTAGGTAGCAGAGTTTAGTTAAAATGAATAATGGAATTAGGGCTCTCCTGTTGATGATTCTGCTTAGTGTGTGTGGTAGAGATCCTTTACTCTGATTAGTTATTTGGAACCCAGCTCTGATGTGAATAATTGTAGCGTTGAGCATAAATAAGAAAACTCCTTTGGTGGAGTGATGGCAAAAAATGGTTGTCGGACATTAATCATTGATTATACCCGACAGGTTAACCAAAGGAAAAAGATTTTGGGGTGTATACTTGTGATAAATACTATAATTAGGTCTGGAAAGTTTTATATGCTCAAGCTGATTCAATAAAATCGAGGAGAACAGAGGTAATAACACGACAAAAGTGAAATTCTGAATTGTTTGTGTTAAGCAAAATAAATGAAAAGATTAGTAAAGTTTTTAACAGTTAAAACACAGCATTGCTTCTGAAATGTACATCTGAGGAAATATAAAAAGTGTTTTAACTGTTAAAAACTTTACTAATCTTTTCATTTATTACATAAAAAAAAAACACGTGGACTATCCCATCTACAAAATTTCATTAAGCAAAATGCAGAAACTGGTTCAAGATACGACTTTTCAATACTTTGGAATACAGAGAATTTAGTTTAAGTAAAGTATGTGCTAGCTGGTTGATTGCTTATTTACGGACTTGATTCAGCATTACAGTTTGAAGGGAACCAATACGTTAACACAGTCGATTGAGATCACTTTCCGGTTGATCGCGCAGCCTAAGACGAGGTCTTCCCCTTGCACAATATTTCTCAATCGCTTTCTTGAACAAATATCAGCGATTGTCAAGATTCTCCTTTAGACTAGGACCTAATATAATTTCCTACTCCAAAGTATTTTCCAATCGTCAATATTCTCTGATGTTTCCAGAGAGTTTCTAGAGAAGCGCTCGTTTGAGGAAATTGAGAGGTGCCATGACAGGAACGAGATTCGGAAGCTTTACTTTTACCAAAAGGTGAAAAGATTCTGCCAGAGTGGCAAGCCTCGAACACAAGCCTGTAAAGACCAGCAGGGAAACTTAGTTGTAGAGTCACAGTTGCTACTGAGGATCTGGAAAGATCACTTCTGCAGACTGCTTAACGGCGATGAAGACACAAATTCCGCTGTCAGGCAGATTGCCCCATTCTGCTTGGACGATGATCAAGAATTCCGTCCTCCCGACCTAGAAGAAGTCTAGCTTGCCTTATGCAAACTTAAATCAATCCATTTTTTTTATCGATTTCAAGGCCGCGTACGACAGTGTTTACAGAGACGAGCTGTACAGAGCCATGTCTAGTTTCGGCTTCCCTGCAATACTCATACGACTATGCAGGATGACTTTGGAGTATTCACGCTGCTCCGTCAAGGTCGGTAGAGAACTAACCGAGAACTTTGATGTCGAAAAACGATTTAGGCAAGGCGACAAACTATCATGCGATTTCTTCGACATCATACTTGAAAAGATTCTACAAAACTCAATCGTCAACATCAGACGAACAATCTTTCAAAAGTCTGTACTATTACTCGCCTACGCAGACAATATTGACGCAATGGGAAGGAGCAGACTTTTGTAAGATGAAGTATCAATAAATAACTCTGAGGTTTACGCGATAGCCAAATTATATAGGAATAGAATGAATTTTTTTTAAATGCTTTGTATAATTTAATTCAATTACAACTCTTGGACAAAAACAATAACAAACATTTTTTCTTTGCTATTTTTTTTCATAAATAAATTTATACCAAACCAAGGAAAACATTTTGTGTGATTTTCTAAGTTCCATAATGTCTTGTGAATTTGCTTCGAAATAAAATTTGCCGCAGTTAGCTGTTTCGGGGAAGGAAGTCGAAGGTCTATTGTACGGGCCTAAATCGCCGATTAATACGTAAGTTACTACAACTACTAATTTTCTCGTGGTGAAACTTATTATCGAAAGGACATACCTAAAGTTTAAAAGGTAACGTGCAAATAAATAATTTAAATCGGGGGTCAATATGTCGAAAAAATTGGCGAAAATTCAAATTTTGTAGTAAAAAGGCTCCCAAAATTTATAATTGTTCATTCTTTTTTAGGTATATCTTTCCCCTTAAAATGTCAGTAGAAGAATGAACTTTGATAAATTTTTTTCAGATCAACCAAAAAAGAGTGACAACTGCAGGAGTTTTCGATGACGCCGGAAACAGGCCTCCGGAGAACTTCAATAATGCCGCAATTTTATTGGTCATCCCATAGATAAAAATTTTTCTGAATACTGGACAGCTCTAATAAACATTTCTCCTAATTTTGAAAATGATTGGGTTATTTTATTTCCCCTAAGAAAAATTCCCAAAAAAAAACATGTTTTTTACGCTCCTAAAGTGGTCTCCCCCCTTAAATCAATCGGTTGAGTAGTTTTGAAGAAAAGTATAACTCATCCGCTTATTTCGAGCTGCTCTCAGCCTTATAGACCCTTGAAACGAGTTTTCTTTTCTAGTTCTAGAAGTATTTTCTGTTAGATTTCGGGAAACGAAGTCAAACATATCTGAGTAATCCTAGACAACAAGCTTCTTTGGCCGAGCCTAAAACTACTAAACCACTGTCAGTCTTCTGGCAATGTAATGAAGCCTTTGGCAAAATACATAGATCTTTCACCGAAAAGGGTCCTTTGGAACTATACGGCTATGATAAGACCAATCACCTCCTATGCATCGGCCTTCCCCAGCACACCGGGAGCTGCTTTCGACGCTTTGCTGAATCTTCCTCCCCTTGATACCTACATCATGGGGTATACTCTCAAGACCATTTCTAGTTTAAAGAGATGTGATCTCTAGCACAATTCGCACTGGATTGAGGAACTCGCAAGCACATCTCGGATATGCACATCTTGGATATGCCATCTGACACGATGATCCCAAGACTATAACTGCGTCAAAAAAAACGTCAACTTTCCTTCGGTTCAGCACTGGTTTGCTCCAGAATCTAGGCCTCTAAAGAACTGTTATCGAATCTTCACAGATGGTTCCGAAACCGACGAGGGGTCTGGCGCTGGAGCTATTGTGGAGAACAATGACATACATACGCATCTGTTTTCCAAGCGGAGGCATATGCTAACCTAATTGCCTTAAGCCACATTACAAACAATGGATGGACGGTGAGAAATATCTGTGTTTGCAGCTACAGCCAAGCTGTACCCTTCTCAACCCTTTAACCACTTCGAATGTGATTCAGGAATACAAGAGCTCTCTGAATGCGGTCAGATTATGCCATCACGGCATAACTGGAAATGAGATCGCCGATGAACTTGCTAGGCAAGGATCTCAGACAGTTTTCTCAGGACCTGAACTGGTCTGCCAGCGTCCTCAGTGAGGGCTTCAATCAAAGAATGAAATATACGATGTACATTTCGATAGAAATTCTTCTATCGCCATTCAGATTTATAAATAAAATTAAATTACTTGTCAAAAAATCATTAAAAAACGACAATGTCTCTAAATAAAATTGCAATTGAGTTTAGTTTAATTTATTAAATTTTTTTTGAATATTGGATCTTTAATTGGACCATCATCACTATTCATTAAATTATTTTTGTTTCAAAATATTTAAGAAAATATTCAAAAGCATCTAATTCATCATCACTTTTGACATTTCTAATTAATTTTAAATTTTTTAAACTAAAACTTTGTACATTTTCTAGCATAAGTTCTGCAACACTTGACATTTCTTTTTCGTTATATTCACAATGTGCAAAATGTTCTTTAAAACTTTTTTGAATAAGCCTTGAACGCGTTTTTCATATTACCTTCTCTGTGAACATCCTGCCTGAATTACTAAAAAGAAAAAATAAAGAATTACTAAAGTAGAATAGGTTAACCGTTCTAAAGAGGATTTCCAAACTGGAATTGAAATAATTTGATACATTTTATAAACATTTCACTTTTAATTAAAAAAAAGCTGTCATTTTAAAAAAGTTTAAATTTATAACAAAGAATACCCAACAACAAGATCACTCCGCGGAAATGAATTCAATGTTCTTTTCCATTTTATCTTGACAAATTACTCGATTAATTTACTAACCCTTTTATCTATGCCAAATGTTTTGCCATTTTACATTTGAGCTCATCCTGTTTTTTGTTTCTGTCAAGCCTTTGGAAACAAAAACACACAGAATAGCGCTAAATTACAGCGAAGAATAACGAATCCACTTAACGTGTATTACAATTTTATGAATTTAATTACACATCGTTTGTCATGTAAGCTTCCCATCAAAATCCTTGCCGCAGAGTTGCTCATCAGGTTAAAGAGTGTCACTTTAAAGCACCCACACACTCTCTAATCGTCACATAGAAAAAAAAAAAAAAAAACACACTCGAATACACAAAGAAAACTCCAGGACACAACTTTACTTTACTTTGTGTAAATTTTCCTTAGAGATATAATTTTCAATTAGCTTCCTTCCGACACTCAGCATCCTTGCAGTCGCGTTCAACAATCTGCCAGAACCTGCTCCCATGATGATGTCATGAAGTTCTCGCATTATTCTCATCGTTGTCAAGTTAAAAATGAAAATGGAAATAAAAAATAAAAAGTGAAATAAAAAGTTTTTGCCGATAGGTACTCGCATGTGATTAGGTGAGTACACAGTACCTACACACCATGGACGACATGTGCGGGCGGGGGAATATCACTTCGTTCTTTTAATTCACAATTGTGACATTAATTTTAATGCACGCTGCTACTGTGTCATCAGCGACATCATGAGAGATAACTTTAATACGAGCAAAGTCCTTTTTGATGTTGGGCTATAAATTTATGGTTTCTCCCTTTGTTTGAAGGAAGAGGGTGAACGCGGTCTGACTAAGTTGGTTTAATGTTACAATTTACAAACATAAATTGACGTAATTATTTTGAGCTGACATGGTCATTTTAAACTTGGAACGATATGGGAAATGTTTCGCGTTCTTAATTAGGCTAGGTACAAGGTACACCTCATCCTTAATTAAGATTATAACATATCTAATGGCTTTCTCTGGGGTTAATGTAGAAGCCTGCTAAAAAACTCAAATATTAACCACGCAAAATATCAAAAAAGGCTAGGTTTTAAAGTACACACTCACTAAATTTTTAAAAGCTTTCCATGCAAGCTTGAAAAACTGACGTATAGGAATATTATTATTATTATTATTTATTATAATTTAAATAAATTTACAATTATAATTTACAATTTTTTTAACAGCACTAGCTACATAGGCTTTTGGCTGGTATCGTATAGGAATAAAAATGTAGACAGGGTAATTAAATGAATCACTGGAATAAAGGAAAAACAAAGCATCGACCCCCTCTATTAAAAGTCTTTCTTTTTAATAAATATATGGCAACACCTTTGTTGTTTGTTCAGTAAAGTCAACGAACGAATAGGATTTCGTCACAACGTTAGGTACATAATTTACCGAAACCCCCATGACGGATACCTGTTCTATCTTCATCAGATGGAGCCTCTTTACAAAATGCTCACTTTCAGCATCATTGCACTACGCTATTGTCAGCAACATCAACTTCCTCAGAAAATGCGTCTCAGAGTCTACTTATTAAATATTAACCTGAAAGGCTGAGTTAAATGTTCAATCATTCCGTGTGTAAATTTTGAAATCAATAATGAGTTATCGAAAGCAAAGCACACCATTCGACTTAAGAACACATCCAGACATGCCGATGCCCACTCCATATATCCTTTAATACAAGCACTCACATAAGACTAATTGGGTAACTGGCACAGTAGTCTATCCTAGTTATACTAGTTATCTGCTTTTCCTTTTTCTTTGTTTATTTGTTTATGATTTTCGGTACGGGAAGGCGATCAAAGGTATAAATTTGGCTGAGGCAGCAAATCTTAAAGAGCACACATGGTAGAAATTGTATAGATATAGACGAATATATGTGTTTGAGGAGGCACATATTGTGGAATGGTCTAATTTTCAATTAAGGACGAAAAGTGGCCAACCGTTATTGCCTACGTATGTTGTATGGCTGTCTGTATTATTCTAAGAACGTGATGTGCTTTAACAAAAATGAAAGAGAAATAATTTGGAAGAAGCTAGGTCAATTAATATGGGTAAGGGAAAAATAAAATTCTTTAAGAAAAAAAAACGAAACTCTGATTCAGTAGTGGATTTGGGAAAGGCAACTCTACAGGACTTCTTTATATTGTTTATGACTTTTCATGCATAAAACAAGTACCTACGCTCTTTGGTAGAATACTGTCGAATCGATGGAACATGAGTGGGGTAGATCGATAAATTGGTGAAGCATTCTGAAAGCTCAATAGGCAAAGATCAAAATTTAGTAGGAAATTACCAGCACATTAAGATTGAGCTTGAAGAGAGCCCTGTGTATCAAGGCAGGAACGCAACTGTGCATTTGATTGGTTAAAAGTATATGTGAAAACGTGGGTTGGAAAACTTCGTTTTATGCGACAAATCGCGCGATGCTGTCCGCAACTGCTGTTAAAAATATACAACAACTATCTAGCTCAAGGAATTTCTACAGAGTGGTGCAAAAGAAACGGCTTAAGCTTATCAGTACTTATCAGCAAAAATAAGTGAAGTGCGACAGAACTCTGTCCATGCTGGACACAGCTGAAAATTCCTAGAAAAGCTATTGCTGCCATGATTAATAGCCGCGATGGGAACGAATTTGAAAGACAATATGGCTTCAGGAAGTGCCGCTCTACAATAGGAGCGATAGAAGAAGTGGTAAGGGCTGAAGAAAATGTCAACAATGAAGTCAAAACGCTAAGAAAATCTTGCTGTTGGTAGTGCTGTAGGTCCGAATTAGCTCAGCCCGATGCATGGTCAAATATAATGCATAAAGAAGATTCCAAATTCCAGAGTATCTCTCACGGGAGATAAAAGATTATCTCAAAGAATGAGAAGTTATTAACTTAACCACAGAAGGACTGAGACGAATGAACATCTAAGCTGGAGCAGCACAGGGATCATTCATTGGACCAGACCCCTGGAATATCTCTTACGATGACATTCTCTGTATGGAGATGCCCGAAGGCTGCTTTCTAGTTCGAACTTATTTCGAACTTATTTAATAATTTTTTCTCCAATGTTTCTCATTTTGTTAGTAACTCGTCAACCTCAATCAATTGTCGTCACTGTATAACTGGTATAGAGGATGATAACTTTCAACAAACCAGCTTCTTTTTTCAACCGTTTACGGCGTTTGAAATTAATAACATTATAATGAAAATGAAAAATTTGAACTCCTCATCGATGGACGCAATTTCTAGTCAATGTTTAAAAATTATATCATTTTACATTTCTGATGTTTTGAGCTTTATTTTTAATTTCAGTGTTCAGAGAGGTATTTTTCCTGAAGCACTGAAACTTGCACTTGTAATACCACTTCATAAGAAAGGTGACACTTCAAACCTTAATAATTACCGACCCATTTCGCTTCTTTCAAATTTCTCTAAAATTTTCGAAAAAGGTATAAAGTCAAGAATGGTTTCTTTTCTTGATAAAACTAGTTTCTTCAGTGATCTTCAATTTGGGTTTCAAAGTGGAAGATCTACAGAAGATGCTCTATTGAAGCTCTGTAGTGAAATTAGCCAAAGCTTAAATGATTCTTTAACTCCTGCAGTTTTATTTATTGATATAACTAAGGCCTTTGACATGGTTAATCATGAGCTTTTATTAAGCAAATTATACAAAGCAGGCTTTAGAGGTTTCATGTACGACTGGTTCGCATCGTATTTATATAATCGTTGCCAGGTAGTTAAAATCAAAAATAGCATCAGTTCTAGAAATATCGTTAACATAGGCGTCCCGCAAGGGTCAGTTTTGGGCCCACTACTTTTCATTGTGTTTATCAATTCTTTATTTCTTCAACCTTTCAAAGGTAAATTAACTGCTTTTGCTGATGATACAGCGTTGTCTTACTCAGACTCTAGCTGTCTTAATTTATGTTCTTTCATGAATAATGATTTGGAAATTTTAAGAAAGTGGTTTCACTTGCATAAACTTGTTATAAGTAGGAAAACAAAATTCATGTTGTTTAACCTAAATGGTAACATATGTGAAGATCTACCTTTACTTTATCATTCACCGTGTTGTCCTAGATTTCCCTTTGATCACTTTTGTTCTTATAACTCAATACCTGCTTATAATACGACAAAACTGTGCTCAGATAATTGTTTTGTGATTGAAAGAGTTAATAGTTTTAAATATCTTGGCATCATTTTGGATGTAAAACTTTGTTGGAAAGAGCATACTTCTTATTTGAAGCAATACTTAAACAACGTTGTTAGACAATTTTACCATCTTAGCTTATATTGTCAACTTCCAGTTCTAAAGTCAGTTTACAATGGCTTGATACAATCTAAGCTTCAATATGGGTTATCTTGCTGGGGTGGTACGCATGCAAACAAATTAGATCCTCTTTTTGTTAAACAAAAACATGCCATTAGGATTATGTTTAAAGTACATCGACGCACACCTAGTTTCGAACTTTTCAAAAAGCTGAAAATTCTTCCCCTAAGACATCTATATGTTTACAAAGTACTTAAAATTTTCTTTGATAACTCAGGATACAATGTTACTAGGTTTTATTCGAGCCTCAACCTAAGGGTTAACACCATGAACTTAGTCAATGTTCCTAGGATTAATAAAACACATTTTGCTCGCTTTTATTTGGCTAATGCTCCTCGTCTGTTTAACAAACTCCCAGATGATCTTAGATGCATAAGAGTTAGAAGTTCTTTTCTTACTAAAACGAAAACCTGGCTTTTTTCAATAAACCATTCTCAAATGCTGCACAGCATTTTAAGCCCAACAGCTTAACTGTTTGCTTTCTTTGGTTTCCTTTTTCTTAACTTTGAAGGTCTTTTACTTTCCATTTGGTCATGCTTCTTTTATTGTTTTTGTTTTCATTGTTACTTTGAAGTTTTTACTTTTTACTATAGAAATAATATAAAAATACAATATTTCCAAATTATAAACTTTTTTTTTTTCTTTTTTACTTGTAGTTCCCCATCAATAAATTTTGATTTAAACTTTAAATTAATTTGTATTGAGCATTTGCTACTTGTCTTTATGACAACAAAATGCTTGTATCTATTTCTTGTTAAATACCTTTTACTTTTGCTGTATATTTTTTATAAACCGGCTTGTATTGAAATTGTATTTATCATGAAATAAAGAATTTAAATAAATTAAAAATTAAATAATTAATTAGTTTGATACGCTGACGATGGGACGTTGCTGCTGTAATTACTGCAAGGAACACCGAAAGCGCACATAGAAAGTTGTACCAAATTCGTAGATGGAGGAACACGGGCTTTTCCTGGCTACTGAGATGACTAAAGTAGTATACTTCTAACAAAAAAACAAATTGCCACGGTTGTCGACTTCCGTATCGAAACCGAAGTCATAAAGAGCAAAAACGTGGTAAAATACGTGGTAATAGAGGTTGACACTAAACGGCCGTCATGAAACGGGCGGCTGCTGAACGCGCATCCAATATAGGAAATGATAGGAAATGTAAGTGAACCATTCACGAGCAAACGCATACTGCTTCTGGTAAAAACACACCCAATTCTACTGTACGGAAGGAAGATTTGGGCTGAAGCACTAAAACAGGAAAAGCACCGTAAACAACAAGAATCGGTAAAGAGGTGCGGTGGCTTGTGAGTAGTGTGCTCGTACCGCACAGTGTCTAAGGTAGCAATTCTTATAGTGTGCAGGAGTCGGACTAATTGATCTCCTCAGAACAAAGAGAAGATACATACATGAAAAGGAAACAGAAATCGGCGTGTAAGCGGCGAACACTGCAGAAATGTTAAGAACGATGGGAGTCGGAAAGCAGAGGGTGCTGTACTGCTAACTTGATCTGAGATCTAAGAGAGTGGAATAACCGGAAACACGGTGACATACCACGTCACATGATTATAAAAAGAAGAAGCCCTTCGTACCAATATGGAGATTATTTTTGGAGTTTTAGCCGGTATACCAAGTTAACTATACCTTGGAGAGTCCGCGCGTAGGGTGAAGTATGGATACTTCCATACGGTGGTAAAGAATTTCTCCAAAAGTAGAGATTTTTCCGCTTCCGCCTGCGGTCTATCTTCTATATTCTTCGCTGCTAACTTGAACATCCAGGCCTTTCTCTCCCTCTGGTGAGTGTAGTTCATTTTGCCCAGTGACTCCTCTATCTTTTCAATTCCGATACTGAAGTCCTTGCTTATGTTTTTCTGCCTTCCGTATGCAAGTTTAATAATTTCGAGAGCCTCCTTGCACTTCGATATCTCCAGAAAGATGATATGTCTTCTTCTGTTTCCATGATTTTATTTGACGGAGCAGTACTTGGTGGTGGTGTACGTTGGATTTTCAATCCTCGCTTGAAAGGGTCACTGATGTCTTCGTTTTTTTTACTATAGTTGTAAATTCTTTGGAAGCCATCAAGTGTACCTCTCCCAAAGACAGGTTTTTGTTTATCTTGCATTTGCTGTATCTCGACGTTCCGGAGCCCAAGCGGACAGGCGCCGGTACTGGGGATCCGATGCCCTGCACCGTTAAATTCTCTCCTTCTGTTATATTCTCCATATTTGATTTATTTTCAGTGTTTCTTCACATACTGGTTTTTTGGTCCACATTAATGACGAGCGTTCCTCTATCCGCCACCTGAGGACGTACCTTCTAGGGGAACAGCAAAACCCCTGAAAGCAGAACTCCTGAACCTGCGTACCTACGTACCTGTGTACCTACATACCTAAGTTCGTAAATACGTTCCTGCGTACATTCGTACCGACGCAAATACGTGTCTGTTATCTACGTAGCAGTATGCTTTCTAGAAATATTAAAAATTGTCATAAGTCTTTGAGTGCCGCTCATAGGCGGTTTCTAGTAATCTTCTCAAAACACAATCATTGTTAGCTTAATGACTTCAATTTATAAAAAGACTAGCCCTTGCTTCAGCACTCTAAAATCGTCCTACACAAAAAATTGGTTCATCATCGGTGCGAATTTTTTGGGGTCTTATGAAAAGATGTTTATGTGTTACAAAATGATGACTGAGAAGTGACCTCTTAATTTTGTTCTTGTTTCTCTAAAATGTAGGTAAAATATAAATGCGGCTTCAATTAGAATTTCCATAATTTCAAGCATTCTCATTCTTTCTCATGTACAACAGCAAGTTTATTTCTGCTAATGTTTTATTCCACTCCAGAAGAGATACTTTCGTATTCCTCGCATCAATTTATTTTCTTTAAAGCAAACACCAACTCACAAAACTTTACTCACCTCCTTAATCCTTAGAATTTATTTTACCTAGAGAATGTTGCAATAAATACTTTGGATGTTGGTTACCTTTAGCTCAACCGCCTTGTTGGTCCTTTGGCCTGAAATATGAGAGGACGACCTTGTATAATACCTAACATCTTAACCTTGGATAGAAACAAAATGCTAATAATAAGAAGAAACGGTGATAGGAATGAACTATAGTATGTTTTATCTTTGTATGTACATCGCACACAAGTCTGTGGTTTATTTTCTGCAATAAGTTTGCAAGTGTAATTGATATAATCCCAGGGTAAGCGATGAAAGCTTTAATTTAGCTTGGCACAAGGACGATGAATGGGGCTTACTTTGTGGTTTTTGGATAGAATTCGCTTTCCAAAGATAAAACAAAAGGAGTGAAGGTACGTGTATGTATGTTAGATACTGTCAGGAGGATGAGTATTGTGAATGTAAGGGGCGGGGTAATGTAGAGGTCAATCAATTTCATAGCTACTTGCTTTTCGATTTTGTTGGATTGTTTAGTGTAATTGTTACGAGTAATTCACATGAAAGGCAGATTTGGACGGCATTGTGTGTTTTGTCTTCGAAACAGTTTGTTTTTTTGTTTTCGGTATAATTTAGCATACGGTTTTAGGTCATGTTAAGGAAAAGATTTTGAATTGGAAAGTGAGCTTTAATATTGTTGACTTTTTTCGATTAGTTTTTACTAATCAATTATTCTTATTTATTATTCTTATTTATTCACAGTCGTATTTATAAAATTTGCTTAGAACATCCTTAGACAACTGTCCACCAAGACGGTGTCTAAAGAGTTGGACAAGCCTTAGCCAATTTCGTATTTATAAATAAATTCCAACAGTTGTCTAAATAACCCCTCAAACTGTAAAGTGTAGACTTTGAACTAAATGGTGGCGTTCATGATGTATTCGTGCAGTATCTACCATTGTTTGTGTTTTGATATACGAGTACAACAACTAAAAGGCTTTGAAAGAGTGTGGCGTAGGACTTGAACCAGACCAAAAATATAGCTGATTTGGCTTTGTGTTACAGCTTTTCGAAGTCTCATAAAATGATGAAATTTGTGCAATTTATAAATGAAATTGTTGAAAGTAGTATTTTTGCACCTCAAACTACTTAATTTTTTCGATCTTAGCACTCTCAACAGTTTTTTATAATATGTTTAACAAAATTGTTTTTTGTTGTATCAAATGTAGGGATTGCAATCGCGAAAGGTTTTTTCAATCCCGGCATCCCGAATCCCGGGATTCAATCCCTAATCAAATTTCACTTTAGCCACAGTTTAGACAACCAATTTCGATGTATAAAGTTAGACATTCCTTAGACAGCGATGAAAGTGTTTATAAATACAATTTGGAGTTGGACACTGTTCTAAGAGCTGTCCAAAGTGAGACATACTTTGGAATGGGATTATAAATACGACTGATATTCCTTTAAACCACTTGCTTATCCAAATTTAAGCCTCTCTGCGTAGAGGTAAGTCAATTACGATTTTGCTAGCAGTTTTAGTACACTTTTAACCCTTTCCATCAGGGCACAGTCAAAAAAATTATCTTAAAACTATCAATTCTTGGAAAACTACTCCAAATGCCATGTGCTGCAATAAAAGTCTTTAAAACCCCAAAACTAGGTTTTCTAGCTGTTTTGCATTTTTCCTAATTTATCATAAGAGGTGTGGGTTTTTGAGTGCACTTATCAATATTTTTTTTTTGTTGCTATTTTTATCAGGCATTTTATGAAAACAATGACATAAAAGCCTAAATTTTGATCAGGGAAGAAAATTTTAACACCATCTAAAATTGGAAATCTGGCAGCCCTACCACCACATGAGCCCAGTTTAAATACTGTTTTAAGGAATAGTATTTCTGCTAAAAATAAAGTCAAAAATTAGGTCTCAATACCATCAGTTAAAGATAGAGAAATCGAATTTAACATTGCTCAGGCTCCAGGGTTCACCAAAGTTAATCTTTTTTTATATCGTAGGAAAGTGATGTTGAGAAGTGGACTTTACTGTAAAACAATTTTTTTCTTAGAATATGACCAAAAATCAAATCTCAAAGTATGTAACACAAATTACGGGACACAATGTGTATTACTTTATTAGACTGAAAGAGATTTCTGCAGACGTATGAAATTGAAAGAAATTGCCTAGCACTGGGTGATCTTGTGGAAAGCCTTTTACGACATCAAAAGTGAGTTATTTGCCTAAGGCTCATACCATCGTTTCGGGTGTTACAGTTGTTCAACCAAAGTCAAAATTTTAATCTATTTTAAAATGATATTATTAGCGGCTACTAAAATGTCTTATTCTCTACGTTTTTAGTTGTTTTATCTTAATTGTAAAATTTGTAGAATTTAGCATAAGGATTAACAATTTTTTAAGTCGAAAAGTGTGAGTTTCGGGTGTTACACGATTTTGCCTCTATGACCTGACATTACATTTATATGAAATTCAGCGAATTTTCTCCGGGAAACTTTTCTAAAAATTACAGGATACCAAAAGTATAATGTTTACTATTCAGCTACCATATTATTACTGTTACAAATAAGGTTTCACTATTTATTTATAAACTTTTACTTTGTTTCGGGTGTTATGAGTACAAAAACTAAACATTTTATATGAACAAAATCGATGTTTTATGAGTTTAGGTACTATAAAATAATTATTGAACAAGTAAACATAAATATAATAAACTCTCCTTTAACACAAATTTGCAGCTTCTTTTATTTACTCAGAAACAAACATAACTACAATAAATTCTTCTTTAATGCAGCTTCATTAAAACAAATAAAACTTAGCAAACAGAAATAAATCAAAACTTCTTTCATATAACAGATACTGTACCTTTCAAATTAATTAAAAATTTTTTTTTTTATGAATATTTTTCATTGTATAGTTCTTGTCTTTTTCGCATTTTCGCTAGTCTATGTTGATTTTCCTGAAAAAAAAACCACCATATCATGCAGGTATAAAAAAATTTTAACACCCGAAACGTTTCGGATTATTAGTTAGTACATATTTCAAATAACTACCATCATAACCTTACTTTTACTAAATATTGTTAAACTAATCAATCTGTAAGTTATAATAAAAAAACAATTACCTGATTTTTCGTTTCTGGTTTTACTGTGCCAATGCAACAAGAAAACACATCTTTTACTTGATAATTATCAATTTTTTCAGGACTGTAACGTATTCCACCAATAATACGAATACCTCAATCACAACGTGGCAAAACGGTTGTCATATTGAAAGTTTTTTTTTTTAATTTCCAATAGTCAAAGGTACAAGTCACTAAGCCAGTTTACTTTATTGCAGATTTTGAATCAACTTAAAAATTTCGGGTTTTTTTCTAGTTTTTTTGTCGCACATTACAATTTGGTATATGTTTTCTTTCTAAATTTATCAGATCAAATGCGAAAGAGCATATTATTTTTTTAGCCAAAGTATCGTTTGTCATGGAATGACCCTTAACATAACAGAGTAGCTTGAGTTCTTCATAGTCATCTTGGCTGTTCGAAGTATTAGGCTAGCGATTTACTAAAATCTATTCGTGATACAGGATCTTGAGCAATGAACAAACTATTCTAATAATTTACCATTGCGTTAGAAAAACGCTTGGTTAGAATGGCTCAGAATTTTTGACATCTCTAAAAATAGCAGACAGAAAGAAGTGTTTGATAAGAGAGTAGGGAATAGTCGCTACCATCTCATCTTAACTGAATTAAGAGTGCTTTGCAGAGTAAATGCAACATATCGCTTAAACTATAAACTCAGGATCATTCCTTGGCTAATTTTCGAACACCAAACGACGGATGTTCAAGCTAAAGAATGTCACTCTCGACTTTCACGCTACCGATAAAAAACCAAACACTTCGTTTTATACCATTTTGATACTCCTAAACGTAACTACTTTGTGTTTGTTTTAAAATTATCCACGTGCGACAAATGTTTAGCTATTACGTACTTTTGCAACAAAAAGATAAAACTTTCTCCTTACTTACACCCAAAGTGATATCAATTTGTCGAACTGTCTTATCTATTTCTCCCAATGTTTTGCTGAGTTGTAATGAAAACCAACACCTCCTTCATGGTTACCTTGAAATAAGAGCAAAAACAATTTAAAAACTTTTTTTTTCCAAAAGCAATGAGCGAGCAGCAACAAAACTTTTCCCGTACAACAAACATACATATCTACAAAACATATAAAAAGAACACACAGTCCTATAGGACCTAGGATTCAAACTCGGACTTTGGGAAAAGTTCTGCCATCGCTTTTGTACATTTGGCCAAAGTACACAAACATTTATTTAAGTGTAAAATTCAGTTATTAACTTTTCAATAAACTTCTTCTTCTACTTTTGCAATACTTTAGCTTGAACGGCAGAAGATTCCTTGGTGCACAGAATGCCACATCATAACGTATCCGATTTCATTGCAACAAACTATAAAAATAGGACATACTTTCGAACTGTTTTTCGCTGTTAGCCAAACGTGAACAACGACAGACTTATTGGAGTAAATTACACGAAACCAGATGTCCTTGCTTTCGCTTTATAACCCTTGTTTCAAGGATTGACCTTTGGGAAACTGGGGTGGCAAAACTTTGTTTTTAGCTAAAGTAAGTAAAGGATAACTACCAATGGGACTAATTAGTCATTTAGGTACTATTGCGAGTTACATAGTTGTTGTGTTTGTTCGCAAAAAAAAAATTCTTTTCATCAGCTCGTTATGATAACAATAAGAGAGTGGACGAAGAAGTGTAAACAAGTGAATTCTGGTCCAAAGTAAATAATTACGACAAATTTTTAGTTTGAGTAAATAAAACTGGGACTTGCAAATGGCTTAATGAATTTAAACGTCGTTGTTTTCTTTCCCCTTCTGGGTAGAACAAAATTTATGTATTAAAAATATTTTAATTTCACTGTAACATATGCTTCTGAGTTACTAAATTCATTGCCGTACTCTAAGAATCCAACATAAAAGCACCTTTCTCATTGTATCAGTTAAAGGATTTTCAAACTACTCAACAGTAGGTGATCCAAGATTTACAAAATCGCTATTGTTATCCAATATTGTTTGTTATTTTGGAACCGTAAAGGTTTTAAGTATTTGGGTAAATAACCCCACACAACTCTCTACCTTAAATCACAGGTCTTTTTGGAATCACCTTGGTATAAGTAAAGAGCCGATTAATTCGATGTCAATACGCTGCTGCATAATGGTTTTTAAGACTGCCATTGGCTCGCCAAGAGCTAATCGGCCACGATCTTTATTTCAATACCTGTCCTGGTATGGAAAGAGGAAAGACCCTATGGGAGTAGCTCATTCAGGGGTTCCTGATTTTTAACTACTGATGTCCACCTGTTGTATAGCTGTAAGGTAAATAAGTGACGAGTGTAGAGCTAATAAACCTCAGTGATTTTCTCAGGAACCAGGAGCAAAAGATTAGATACGCTCGCAAAAAAATAACAGTTCTCTAGCCAAGAGCGTCTGAAGCATTATGTGCGACTCACTGCTCAGCGTCTGGTCCCATACGGGTGGTTGTACTTTTAATAGATAAATTTAGTTAGTCACGATTTTATAAACAATAGACACAATACTACGTTTGGAAATCCAGATAAAATGTTGAATCCACTCTCATCGGAGATCAGTGGAATCAGGGAGGAGCTACTATTACTTTTCTTAGGTAAAAGGAGTTCAAAAACACCAAGGACGGCGCGGCACCGAAAATATTGTTCCCTAAATATTTAATATATATAAATAACTAGCTGACCCACAAGGCCCTAAGTTTATGAAATTGAAAGAAGTAAAGCAGTTTCAAAGTTTCCATTCTAGTGATAGAGTGGGAATGAAATATAGTCTATGTTACTCGGGCATATTTTTGGAAGCGGTCCAGTATTTTCCAAGTTCCTGGATATATTCCAGTTCCCGTATGGGGATGAAATATAGCCTATGTAAGTAACACCGTATTGTTATAGTGAAAACCGTATTGAAATCGGTACAGTATTTTTTGAATTCCCGTTCCCGTTCCTGTGGTGATGATATACATATAGTCTATATTACTCAGTGACAATGAAGCACTTCAACGATGAAAGAATTTTTGGAATCGGTTCAGTACTTTCCAGGTTCCTGGTTATGTCACCATTCCCGATTCAGTTACCGAAAAAATATGGGAAGGAAATATAGTCTATGATACTCAGGCGCAATGAAGCACTCCAACGGTAAAAGAATCTTTGGAATCAGTCTATTATTTTTCAAGTTCCCGGTTATGTTTTCGTTCCCGAGGGACCTTGGGGGTATGAAAAATGGATAGTAGTCGATTCTCAGACTTACGGAATATGCATATAAAATTTCATAGACATCATTCAAGCCGTTTCGGAGGACTATGGTAACTAACACTTTAAATTAAAAAAAAATTGAACCTTTCCAGTCAAAAATTATAAATTAAATTAAAAGAATTTTTAAAAACAAACTATCCAATAATCTTATTATTTGTCATTTATTATTTTAGTTTATTGTTGTCAAAAACGATTGAAAAAAAAAAAAAAACAAAAGCATTGTTTGAATTTAAATCTTAATTCATTACAGTTAGGAATAAAGAAATTGATACTTTTACTATATTCCAATCCATTTTTTCAAATTTACTTACCTTTTAAACCTTTCCTAGAGTTCTTCACGTTATTGTAATTCGAAACTTAACCAACTCATTCAAGAAGAAAATTGGAACTCGCTTCTAGAAGAGGAGGACTCTGAAAATCTGTACAATAAATTAGCCAATAAACTAAAAAATATTTACATGATAGCAACAGCCAATAGAAAATTAATTAAAATACGGAAAAACAACCCATGGATAGCACCGGAACTCATTGAGGAATGTAAAAAAGAGACAGATTATACAGGAAATGGAAAAATAATAGATCAAACAAAAATTATGAAACAGAATACAAGACCTTACGGAACAAAATCAACAAAAATATAACTATTCAAAACAACAACAACTGCCTTGCAACCAAAAAAGTTTGGCTGTGTGTAGACTCAAAACGCTCGAAGAGTTTGTTAGCCCTGAACCGCCTGTATCTAGGTTCTACCATAGGTGTTCTTACGGGACACTGTCTAATAGGGAGACACGCCAAAAGACTTGGTGTGTTTTCCAACGATTTCTGCAGAAGCTGCATGGGCGAGGAGGGTTTCTGAGATCAGTAGGTGATTAACTTGCTGATCTCTGTGGTATCACAATGGGCCCTTGCGGCCTAAGTGTGTCAGGCAATGTACTCATTGACTGAAAGCCACTTCCACCTAACCTAACCTAACTATTCAAAAATCAAAATTTTATAAAAACCAGTTTATGGAGTTCAGAGCAGATGCGGGAAAAACCTGGGGGCTTATAAATGATATCCTATAGGAAGAAACAAAGAGAGTATTGACGAGACACTGATGAACAATTTCAAAACGGGATTCAATTCGCTTCCTAACGATTTTGCTGAGTTTTTTGCTTCACAAACTGCAAATATAATACATAAATGTAATTTACAAACATCATACAACAGAAATTTGCATTTAGAAAACACAATATTCGCATATGCCACTAATGTAGATGAGATGAAAATAATTATAAAGTCACTTGGGTCGAATAAGTCACCTGGCATTGATGGTATCAGGGCAGGTGACATACAAAAGTATGCTGATTTGTTTGCTCCAATCTTGTGTAAAATAATCAATCTAACTTTAACCGAACCAACAATAAAAAAACAACTTAAGACTGCTGTGGTAAGACCTATTTATAAAGGTGGAGTCAAAGATCTACTATCAAATTACCGACAAATTTCAATACTGCCGGTCTTTGAAAAGTGCCTAGAGGGCATTATTGTTAGTAGGTTACAGAGCTTTGTTGAAAATCACTCTCTCATTAACAGTAGCCAATACGGGTTCCAGAAAAACAAAAATACAGGACAATTGATTGGTGAATTTGCTAACAGCATGAACAAGAACTTATATGTTAAATTTGGAGTACCTCAAGGTTCTAAGTTGGGTCCACTTCTTTTCATAATCTATCCCAACGAGCTCCTTCTGATTTTTAAGCTAAGCATTCCATTTGCATTTGCCGATGACACTGCAATTGTAGTACAACATAAATCTCTTGATACGGCGACGGTGATGATGCAAAAGGAGTTTGACAAAGCTGTACAATGGTGTCACGATAACGGGCTGGTACTTAACGCTTCTAAAAGTAAACTAATGCATATTCGAAGCCCACCGATAAGCAAATACACTTCAGGAATACTTTATTCATCGAAGGTGTAGAATGCTATAAATATCTTGGAGTCGTTATTAACAACCACTTCCTATGGGACAAACATATAGACAAGCTACGTAATGATCTATGGAAAGGCTTGTATGCAATTTCACATTTGCGCTACCATGCTTCTGAGATCTGCGACAAGTTTATTATGCATTAGTAGAATCAAAGCTGAGGTATGGTATACTTGGTTGGGGAAATGCTGCCAAAACTCACATCAACAAGATCCAAAAACTTCAGAAAACGATCTTAAAAGTCTTTCAAAAAAACAGACATCGAAATGGAAACAGTTTTAGGGTGCTTCAAGTCGAGGAAATCTTAAAAATGACTGCAGTACTACAATACCAAGATGACCACCGCTTCGTTCGACCGTTACAACATCAACTTAACACCAGACAACACACACAAGGAATGCTTTAAATACCAAAAAACTACAACACTTATGGTAGAAGACAGCTACAATACATTGTCCCTTCAATAATAAATTCTTTGCCCCAAGAACTTAAACAAATTAGAAATTATAAAACAAGAAAAAAACAATTAAAGTACTTCTTCCTAAATGAAATCAGATAAAATGCTATTGACAACTTTTATATAAATAATCTTTAAGGGAAATCAAATGTTGAAATTGATAACTTTTGTAACTTTATATCAATTAAACTCACTTTCATTAATTAAAATTACGTTAAAACACAATCTTCTGCAGAAAAGCCTAGGCTTCGCAGAAAAAACATGTAAACTGTAGTAGTTATCACAATTTATAAAAGAAAAAAAAAAATCTCAAATACATTTGCCAACTCACCGCTATTATCTCCAATGAAGAAAAGTTTAAATCAATTACCATCCAGGGCCGTAAGCCTACACATGAACAGGATAAATGTCAGTTTCTCTTAACGTGTCGGTCGAAAAATATTTCGATTTTTTTAAATTGAAAGTATAGAAATAGCGGTAAGTGCGCATAACAACTATAATACGGTATTATTGTTAATACCTAGTACTACACTTAGCTCATAATTTAAGTCTTACATTTTTAGGTCAGCACTGGATGCTGCCGCTTCATATTTCTTGAGCCGTGAAGATAATTGTAAAAAGCACAAAATGTGATCACAGAAAACTTCATTACTAAGAGTTCAGTTCTCAGGCAACTTTTTGAGTCTGAAAAAAAAAAAAACAATTCCGTTCTTCCCTTGAAAGTCCAACATTCTCAAAAGAACGACAGAACCGTCATCATGCAACCTCTTGTTGAAGCTAATGACGTTGCTGGCAGGCATCCGTCGAGTTAACATTATTGCAAGGACAAAAGTGCCACTGGGCACAGAATATCACCATCCTGTATGTCCGTTGCGCACTACGGCACAACTTAAGCCCAAGAGTTAATTTCTTTTGAAAAGACTTCTTAAGCGCCAAGGAGGTGCTTCATGTGCAAACTTCCTTAAGTGCCCTGTGAAAGTATCAAGGAAAATTCAAGTACACTTCTTTTTTTTTTTTTTTATGTTTTGCAATCCTTTGTACCATAAATAACACCACACTCTTTAGTGAGCTCGCGATATGCGTCCTGTAATATAAAAAAAGCAACTACACAGAAGATAGTAAGTGCAGTGTGCGAAAGTAAAACTTTCGTCGTCCTGCTTCCTTTCCAAAAAAATAAAGTTTTTCTTTTCTTCTTGAACACTTCAGTTAGCTGCAACTTCAAAACTATATTGTAAGAACGGTGCGGTGGTTCATTTTGATTATCCTTAGAGGCGTAATAAGCTCTCTTAGTAGATATTCTACCATACATAATCGTTTACGCTGTATGGACTACGTTTATTATTGCGCACTCCTGTCGTTCGCATTAATTTTTGCTGCTCGTTGCTGTAAACTTATCGCTTAAACGCATTGTACAGAAACAGACCACCCCATTGTAGTACTTGCTTCTCTGTTCAAAACCAAGTGAAAGATGCTTAAACTTATATTGCCAGTCAGGCGTTAAATTTTTAACATTAGTGTACGAAACAGGACAGTGGGATAAGTTTCAGATTGTACCTAAGTGTGGGTGTATGTAAGTCGTTAGTAGATGCAATTACTTGTGGTTTTCAGCGATTTTGAATGGAAAATTTATGACTTAACTTTTTGAAAGAGTCTAACGATACGTTCATAGAGTTTTGCAAAAAAATTTAGGTGTGAAATTTTGGCAGCGTGTATTCTGGTTTGGTCACTCTGAATTTTGTCTACACCATTTGCCGCAATGAAAAGTAATGTTCTATGGTTTTGAAAGAAGGAAAAGTAATTTCAGTAAGTTTATGGCTTTCGTAATAAGATCACTAAATAGAAGGGAGTGTTTCTGCTCAAAAGCCTCTAATAAGTGGAGTTTGGTTTTATGATTGACGTCGCGTCGGTCGGTGAATATGATTTGAGTGAAAAACTATAACCTGCCTTTCTCATTGAAAATGGAAGTGACATTTAATGAAAACAAATTTAAAAAGAAAAGAATGAAGAAAAACTTTAAAATAAAAGAAAAAGACAATGTCTGTGAAGGAGGCTGTAGACAAAGATGTATGAGGCTGCGGATGCAGCTGCACATACCGCTGAGGTTTTGGCTGGAAACATGGCTGTTGAAACGGCTGCAACTACTGATATGATTATGCTCAGGTGGGTGCGGACTAAGCTGTGAAATTAACTGTGGATATGGCTTGGAATATAGCTAAGGAGACAGTTGCGGGCACGGTTGCGGATACGTCTGTGAGACTATACGGTTTCTGCTTTTTTCTTCCCATTACGTCAATATCGTTTGCGTAGACGAGTAATTGTACAGACTTTTTAAAGATTGTTCCTCTGGTGTTGACGTTTGAGTTCCTTACAATCTTTTCAAGTACGATGTTGAAGAAATCGCATGACAGTTTGTCGCCTTGCCTAAAACTTTTTTCGACATCAAAGGTCTCGGTGAGTTCTTTACCGACCTTGACGGAGCAGAGTGAATCTCTCATGGCTCTGTACAGCTCGTCTCTGTAAATACTGTCATACGCGGCCTTGAAATCGATAAAGAGATGGTGAATATCGACATTGTATTCTCGGGTTTTTTCCAAGATCTGCCGTAATGTGAAAATTTGGTCTATTGTGGACTTCTCTGGTCTAAAACCACATTGATAAGGACCTATCAAGTTGTTGACGTGGGGTTTCAGACGTTCACATATACAGCAGACAAGAACTTAATTAATAAGCGACGTTAAGGAGGTTTATCACTCTATAATTGGCGTAATTGTGAGGGTCGCCCTACTTAAGGATCGGGCATACGATACTGGGGGGGGGGGGGGGGGGGGGGGGGGGGGGGATTTAAGAATTATATAATCAATCTTCTGCTTTTATTTTTAAATATATCCACTACTTCATCTACGTCAATATCTAAGCCGTAGTGAATATTCATAAGAGCCAAGCTGTTCAGTCTTCACTCGTTGTGTTCCGCAAGTAGTTTTTAAGTCTCCGTAGACTTGAAAAAGTCCTTTCTGGTGTAGCAGTGGAAACAGGTATGGTAGCCAATATCTGTAGCAAGTAGCAACGTGTAAATAACTGGACATAATGTTTTATCGCAATTATCCAAGCATTCCAAAGCAGATTTTGGACTAGAGGAGGAGATAGTCATAGGATGTACTCCTTTCGGGTAGCACTGCCCTGCCGAATACATAAAAATTGCGTCTTCAATTTCAGAACTGACCGCAAAATTTGAAGGTAGCACACCAGATGATGGCAATACTACTTTACGGTGTTTCGCAAGCCTCTCGGTTAATTGGTGAATTGTGTGCTCTAGAATTGGGACGAATCAATTTATTTTGACGCAGAAGTGTTAAAGCGATTAAGTTGCCTTCCAACGATAGGTAGCATTTGCAGTGTACCAGCATTTTCATCGAGCATCACCTTTGTTTCTTAATATAGATGATCGTACTCTTTGACAAATTTATTTCTCAAAAGTTGCGAAGCGTTAATAACTTTATTCGCGTGACTGAATGCTGTTATCGGTGTTAACTGCAGTTGTTTTGATAGCGAAAATGTAAAGCTCATGACTTTTTGAAGAATCACTAGGCACGTAACATAATTCGAAGATCGAAGTGTGTTAAGCATTTGAACAGCTTGCTGCGATGTTTCTTTATTGTGGTTGATTTGGAGTTCTTCGAGTGCATTGACAATAGCTGGATAAATTTGCTTAAATCGCATGACGGCTTCATGCTAGTGAACCCGCCGTGTTTCACACATTGCCAGCAGGGTTTTTTGATTTCCAGCCGGTAATAGGTCCCGAATTTTACCATTCAAAACAGCAGTGTATTAAGCAGTATATTTAAAGTAGGAACCAACAGACTGCACGATCCCAACGCAATTTCGCAATTCTGCTTGTGAACACGAGTCAGCAATAGTAAGGTTGAGAGAGTGTGCACAACAATGTACATACAGAGCTAAAGCACATTCTTTACGAATATACGCTTGGGCACCGTACAAATACCTGTAGCGAACCTACGTTACCTACATATAAAAATGGAACACGAAAAATTAGCTGAACGCAACCATACCTGAATGCAACGACACCTGCACGCGAATACATCGGAACTAACAAAATAACCCGAAATGCGCATGCGCGAGATGTACACAAAAAACTCTTTCCGGCCTTCTGCCAGACAGACGGCCATTGTTTAATCTCAATCCAACACTGGCCATGCACGAACGTGCCATCATAAAAATATAGATTATAAATTAAATGTAAAACTTCAACTTGTTACGTAGAATAAAGTTTAAAGTAAAATAACGTTGAATTTTGTTCATTGGAATTAAACGCACGCAAGTCGCTCGCCAGAAGATAAAGGCGAGAGAATTCAGTGACAGGATTCATTTGGTTGCATCGTCTCAGAAAGTTGATTTACTTGCATTGCGCAACTAACCGTGCCAAATTCATCGCAAGCCATCCTGATGCGTATGGCAGAAACTTTCATCTCGAAGCACCGAAGGTAATCGAAATCGAAGGAGAAAGTTACACGGAGGACAAAAGGTTTGTACATTAGAGGTTGTATTGGTACCGGCGAAATTACATTCTGCGTTTCGACATTGCACTGTGTACTGCAGTTTTATTGTACAGTGCAACATTGGTGACCCCGACAAAAGAACACGCCCAGCGGAGCACACTCAGCAGAGCGCAACAAAGCTCGAGCACACTGTCTCGCCCACACACCAACATTACACCAACATACATCCATCGTCTTTGCGATTGCGTTGTTTTATTGCAACCAGAACATTTCGCGCCAACGCTCCACATTTCGCGCCAACAATCCACGTACCACGCCAACGCTCCAAGTGCCACACCAACAATCCACGCGCCACGCCAACGCTCCACGTACCACCACCAATACAACACCAACAGCAAACTATACCGCGTCCAAACGACAAGGAAACAGGCAACGCAAATTTCGCCTCAAGCTCCATAGCACTCCTCCTGTCCCATCGTCCGTTTCAATGCCATCACACCGAAAAGAAGATCAAGGAGCGTCTCTGCCACCACCATCACCATCATTTTGGCACCGCCATTGCCTGGCCACCAAAAATAATCTTGCCACCACCAACATTTTAACACCGCCATCGTCTGGCCGCAGCAGCATTTACAATCACCACCGAAGCCATCGCCGCCATAAAAGCGGCACCATAAAGTGGCCAACAATAACGAGGTCCTGAGTTTCGTCACATACTTTCTTGCGTCGAAAAATTCACATTGTAAAAAAAAAATTTTTTCACAAGAAAAACGTTACCAACGCCATCTAGGAGAATCTTCAGTCAACATCGAAGTCCCGACGACGCCAACTCCATCTGCACACCAATCAGCGGCGCAACTAAACTTCTGTCGTGGACAACAACCATTTCAAACAACTTTAAAAAACTAAGTACAGGTATTTACCGGAAAAACAACAACAGCAGTTGCTCCTGCAACCGCAGCAGTAATAGCAGCGAACAGCATTAAGAGGAATTCACAACAGCAGCAGCATCTTTACATTCAACAGTAGCATCCGCAACATCACACCAGGTACACCATATAAGCTTTATTTCTTTTTCTTTTTTATTTTCTTGCTTCCGAGAAACATTCAAAAATAGTTCAAAGTTCAAACCTCACTTACTTTTTTGGAATTATAACAAAAATTTTTTTACATTATATAAAATTTTCGTAGTTCAACATTACATTGGTAATTCACATTATATAAAAATTTTCGTAATTCAAAATTCTAAATAACTACACCTAAAATCAAACAAAAATTTTTTCATTTATACAAAACCTTTCGCATTTCAAAATAATTACAAATACATACTACTAGAATCAAACAAAAACTTTTTCCATTATATAAAACTTTTCGTATTTCAAATCATTGTAAAATTTCAAAACATATCTATATTATCTTAATCAAAATTTTCAAATATATTAAATTTCATTCACATAATATCATAAAATTATTATATACTGCATGTTGATTGTATTGTAGACATCTTGCGCATCTCATTTCGTTGGGTTTTTCGTATTTTCCTCGCGCCCACAATGGATATATAAAACAGTTTCTCAAAATTTCACCGCGTTTTTCGAAAAGCACATTGCGTTCCATTTCGGTAGTTTTGTCAAAATTTCACAGCGTTTTTAAAAAATTTTTTTCTCATCGCGTTCCATTTCTGAAATTAAGCTCGCGTTCCATTTTTGAAATCAAAATCGTTTTGAAAAATATTTAACATGGTCGATGAAACAAAGGACCTATCCGGTCAAAGCGGGGCTAACACTTCCACCCAATCGAGTTCCTCTTTTGGTCAGCAAGACCAATCGTACTCCGCTCAAGGGCATTTAGAATCCATAAAAGTCAGACTTCCTGCTTTTTGGAGCGCAAACCCGGTGACCTGGTTTTATCAGGCAGAAGCTCAATTCACGGTTCATAGGATCACTAGTTCTGAGACAAAATACTGTCTCACGGTTAGCTCACTGCAGCCAGACACCTGCGATTCGGTTATCGACATTTTGTCGAACCCGCCAAATACCGACAAATACGCCACTCTAAAAGCCGCGTTAATAGAACGCCATTCCAAGTCCGAACTTAAACGGTTGGAGAGCCTTATCGATAGGGCAGACATTGGCGATCGCAAGCCATCTGAGGTATTGCTCTCGATGAGAACGCTAGCGGGCAGCACGTTTAACGACGACATAATTAAAAAATTTTGGATGCGTAAATTACCGCAACCAATAAACATCGCGTTACTGTCCGTCGGTCAGAAAACTTTGGAGGAATTAGCTACGCTTGCGGACAAGATATATGAGGCATCACAAAATGCAAACATCTGCAGCGTTTCCACTGCACAGCAGAGCGATAATTCTCGCAACGCCAATGATGCTCTCGAACAAAGACTTGCTAGAATCGAGTCAATGATCGAAGCATTTTCTTTCAATTCGTGTCCGCATAGCAGTAATAATACCCAAAGTTTTCGAAACCACAATAGTCGTTCTCATAGCAGATCCAGATCGTCCAATCGCACAAGTTCAAGTTCGGGCACAGGTATGTGCTGGTATCACAGGCGGTACAAGAAAGAGGCAAAGAAATGTGAGCAACCGTGTAACTTCAACAAAAACAACTCAAAGAACCAAGTGAGCCACCCAAACTAGGTCACCCTGCTGTTGCAGCGGCAAACATGCAGTGTCTTTTAAGTCGCCGCTTATTCATAAAAGACAAAAACTCAAATTTTACCTTTTTAATCGATACGGGTGCGGATTTGTCAGTTCTCCCTTGTAGCATAAAGCACGCAAAATCTACAAACTCGTCAGTTTTGCTATCGGCCGCGAACGGGACATCAATTCCAACGTTCGGATCTAAATTACTAAACCTTGATATCGGTTTAAGGCGAAATTTCGTACACACCTTTATCATTGCCTCAGTTAGTAAACCGATCTTAGGAGCCGATTTCTTAGCAAAATACAATCTCTTGGTCGACACCAAGAATAAGAGATTGATAGACCCTCTGACTAAGATGCACGCATATGCATCTACAATGAGAACTGACGATCCAACCCCAAAACATTTTCAAGTCACTAAACACGATTACAATAAAATTTTACAACAGTTTCCAAGTTTAACAAAAGAGCCAGATTATTTCGCGCCAGTCAAACACACCGTCGTTCATTACGTCGAAACAAAAGGGCAGTTACCATTTTCAAGGCCCAGACGCTTAGACGTTTCCAGGCATAATGCCGCCAGAACAGAATTCCAACACATGGTGCAACTGGGAATCTGCCAACCATCGTCCTCAAGTGTCTGCTCTCCGCTTCATATGGTGAAGAAAAAGAACAACCAAGACTGGAGACCATGTGGTGACTATCGCAGACTAAATGCTGCCACGATACCGGATCGACATCCGATCCACCACATCCAAGACTTCTCCATGAACGCTCACGGTTGCAAATTCTTTTCAAAGCTTGACATTGTGAGAGCATATCACTTGATACCAGTTGCACCAGAAGATGTTCACAAAACAGCATTAACAACACCGTTTGGTCTTTTTGAATGGCTGCGGATGCCTTTCGGCCTGCGCAACGCAGCACAAACTTTTCAGCGTTTCATGAACGAGGTGTGTTTAGGGTTAGATTTCGTATTTGCGTATATCGATGATCTTCTGATCGCCAGCAAAAGCGAAGAAGAGCACAAAGAGCATCTCAAAATTCTCTTCAAGAGACTAGAGGACTATGGAGTCAATATAAACCTATCAAAATGCGTTTTTGGTGTCTCCACTTTGGAATTTTTAAGCCACACCATAAACGCAGAGGGCATCTTTCCATCGCAAGATCGCATCACAGCGATCACCAACTTTCCAAAGCCCACGTCAATAAAACAGATACAGCGTTTCATAGGGATGATAAATTATTATCATCGGTTTATCCCGAAACTCGCTGAGCTCCTTGCTCCTCTCCACGCTCATCTCGCTACGCTCACAGCACAGCCAAAATCAAAAAAAGTTTTTTCCTGGCCAGAAAATCTCGATTCAGTTTTCGAAAACACGAAGGAAGCTCTCTCAAGAATAACATTACTAGCGCACCCAGTACAGAACGGCATATTCAGCATCACAACAGATGCTTCTGATACAGCCGTGGGTGCAGTTCTACAACAACACGTTTCAAAAACTTGGCAACCTCTTGCATTCTTTTCGAAAAAACTCAAAGACTCAGAAGCAAAGTACTCAGCATTCGATCGCGAATTGCTAGCAATATACTTGGCTATCAAGCATTTTCGTTTCTTCGTCGAAGGGCGAGAATTCACAGTCTTCACGGACCACAAGCCACTCACGTATGCTCTGACAAGCAAAACTGACAGAAGTCCGCGTCAAACACGCCATCTCGACTTCATTTCCCAGTTCACGTCAGACATACAACACGTGAAAGGCAAAGACAATGTGGTCGCAGACGCCCTTTCTCGCATTGACGAAGTCAACACGAACAGCAATTTCAAGCTTGATTTGGAAACAATCGCCAAGCTTCAGTCTGCTGACAAAGAATTGCAAGAGCTCATTTCGCCAAAACACAAATCAGAGAAAACTTCCAGATTCGTACTACAGCTATTTAGTTTTCCAACCGTAAAAGTATACTGCGAAACTTCAACCGGCAAGAACAGACCTTTCGTTCCAAACGCGTTACGTTCAAATGTCTTCACGACACTTCATGGCATTTCCCATCCGAGCATTCGTTCGACCAGAAAACTTATCTCAGAGCGATACTTCTGGCCAAACATGAACAAAGACATAAACAATTGGACACGATGTTGTATAGGATGTCAGAAAGCCAAAGTACAAAGACACACCAAGTCAGAACATGGTAGATTTGACATACCAACTGGTCGATTTGACCACATACACATTGACTTGGTAGGTCCTCTTCCGGTGTCTAATGGTTTTTCATACATCCTCACAGCAGTCGACAGGTTCACAAGATGGCCAGAAGCCTATCCTCTGATCGATGTAACTGCCAGTTCGGTCGCTAAAGCGTTTGTCGAAAACTTCATTGCCCGTTTTGGTACTCCTTTAAAAATCACTACGGACCAAGGAAGTCAATTCGAGTCCAAACTCTTTAGCGAGCTGTCTAGGCTACTGGGAATACACAAGATCCACACTACGCCATATCATCCACAAGCCAACGGGATGGTCGAACGGTTTCACAGGCAACTCAAGTGTTCACTAAAAGCAAGATGTAACACCACCCATTGGAGCTCAGAACTACCGATCATCCTTCTCGGAATTCGCTGTGCCGTAAAAGAAGACTTAAATTCTTCGGCAGCAGAGATGGTGTACGGTCAAAATCTGAGACTCCCAGGTGAGATTTTCATTAGCAACGAAAATCAAAACACATCTCCAGACGCTTTAATAGAAAAACTTCGTGACACTATGAGAAACCTGATTCCAACGGAAACACGACAAACCAAACAAGAAATCTTCATCCCCAAACTTTTGGATGAATGCAAACATGTTTTCGTGAGAATAGACAAAGTCAAAACCGGCCTAATGCCGTCATACGAAGGTCCGTATGAAGTACTTCGCAGACTTCGAAAACAATTCATTTTAAAAATAAAAAACAAAAGTGTATCGATATCAATCGACCGCCTAAAGCCTGCGCACGGCATACGGTAAGAAGCTTTCAAAAAGGGGGACTCGATTGGAGGGGGGTGATGTAGCGAACCTACGTTACCTACATATAAAAATGGAACACGAAAAATTAGCTGAACGCAACCATACCTGAATGCAACGACACCTGCACGCGAATACATCGGAACTAACAAAATAACCCGAAATGCGCATGCGCGAGATGTACACAAAAAACTCTTTCCGGCCTTCTGCCAGACAGACGGCCATTGTTTAATCTCAATCCAACACTGGCCATGCACGAACGTGCCATCATAAAAATATAGATTATAAATTAAATGTAAAACTTCAACTTGTTACGTAGAATAAAGTTTAAAGTAAAATAACGTTGAATTTTGTTCATTGGAATTAAACGCACGCAAGTCGTTCGCCAGAAGATAAAGGCGAGAGAATTCAGTGACAGGATTCATTTGGTTGCATCGTCTCAGAAAGTTGATTTACTTGCATTGCGCAACTAACCGTGCCAAATTCATCGCAAGCCATCCTGATGCGTATGGCAGAAACTTTCATCTCGAAGCACCGAAGGTAATCGAAATCGAAGGAGAAAGTTACACGGAGGACAAAAGGTTTGTACATTAGAGGTTGTATTGGTACCGGCGAAATTACATTCTGCGTTTCGACATTGCACTGTGTACTGCAGTTTTATTGTACAGTGCAACATACCCACTCATATCATTATTAGATACATTCTGGTTTTAATCTTCATAAAACAAAGCGAATCTCAGAAATAGTCTTATGCGACCCACAATGGAAAAAATTCTCTTAAGAGGGGAAGCTGGTCTAGAAATTTGAAGAAACCGAAATTTTTTTTTATCTTAAAAGGTACTTTAGGGGCTTAAAAATAACATACCAAAGGATGGATGCCGGCAAAAATGTCTAAATGCTCAAACTTTCCATTCTGCGACAACGCCCCACAGGTATGCCATGTGAATTTATAGTATTAAAACTTTAAACGCTTTTTTCCCGAAATCACTTTTTCGAACTGGCCGAAGACATAACTCGAGCAAATCTTTCCCGATCTATACGAAATTTTGACAGTACGTTCGAAATACCTTTCTCCGGAGACGTACGTAGGATTTTTTTTTATATTGCATAGCTTTTTTTTAATCAACAATTTTGTCGTGTCTTATAGTGAAAATTTCAATGTTTTGTTCAAACGTGCACCATTTCGTGAAAAAAGAAAATATCGAAAAAATCCTGCGTACGTCTCTTGCTGTTGTTATATATTCGGGATTTTGTCCCAGGACCAAAATTAAGGAGGTTACATCATCGACCATGGTCAAAAAATGAGGCGCCTCCGAAGAAATGCTGGACAGCTGCCATTTTGAATTTAATTGACACGAAAAAATTTGTATTTAAATACTAAAACCTAAATTATAAAACCTCTTTCACAGATTTTCGACTGATCTTTTTGTTCAGTCACAAAAAATTCATAAATTATCCCCATTTTTTCACGCTCTAAACCAGCTTCCAGGTTAGAGTGAGACTCCTTTAAGAGAACCATTATGCAGGGGTCTGTGGGCATTATGCCCCTGGCTACGCCCATGCTGAGGTTCCATTCATCGGGCATGCTTTCTTCCGACCATATGATGCAGATCAGCAGGTGCACGCTCCTTTCCAACTGGTCTCCAGCTGCCTTGAAAAGTTCGGCATCAAGGCCATCTGCACCTGCAGTCTTATTTGATTTGAATTTGCATATGGCAAGCTTAACTTCCTCTAGGTCGGGAAAACGGAATTCCTGATCATCGTCCAAACTGAATGGGGCAATCTGCCTGACAGCGGAATTTGTGTCCTCATCGCCGTTAAGCAGTCTGCAGAAGTGATCTTTCCAGATCCTCAGTAGCGACTGTGACTCTATAACTATGTTCCCCTGCTGGTCTTTACAGGCTTGAGTTCGGGGCTTGCCACCCTGGCAGGATCTTTTTACATTTTGGTAAAACTTCCGAATCTCGTTCCTGTCATGGCACCTCTCAATTTCCTCAAACGAGCGCTTATCATGCTGCTTCTTTTTCTTTTTGTCGGTGTTCCTCCCTTCTTTTCTCCTTGTAAGTCTTGTTATACTGGTCGTAAGCCGCCCTCGTTCGTTTTTGCATCAGCATTTGACGTTCTTTTTGTTTGGCTGTATTTGCCTGCCTGCATTTTTCATTGAACCATGGGTTTCGTTTTGGTTGCCGAGTGAAACCCAGAACCTCAGAGGCAGCGATTCTGATAGCTTGTTGGCATTGCTGCCACTGGTCTTCAATGCTTAATGCTGGCGGCATGGGATTAAAGGATAATTGAAGGGATACTCGATTGGAAAAGGCATTGGCAATCTCTTGCGATTGTAGCTTTCCGATGTCATATCTCTTCACAGCGTTAGTTCGTGCAGGTCGTGAACAAGATATCCTCATTCGTACCTTGGCTACAACAAGATAGTAGTCCGAGTCAAAGTTGGCCCCTCGGAAAGTTCGGACATCTAACACACTGGAAGAGTGCCTTGCGTCGATCGCAACATGGTCGATTTGGTTGACGGTTAATTGATCTGGGGATCTCCATGTACCTTTATGAATTTTGAGACGCGGGAAGCGTGTACTACTTACAACAAGATTTAGCCCCGCAGCAAAATCGATCGCAAACCAGAGCTCCCCCATTGTGATCTTATTAGTTGGTACCGCACGCAGATCTCGTAGATGTATGCCACTCCCTAATTTTCCATGTGCCACATTTTCACAGCGATAAGATGGCAGGCCGCTACGGTTTGCAAGCCGAGTCAATATGTAACAGAAAACACAAGAAAATCGCGTACAGTGAATGGTAGGAAGATTTTTGCTTTTGCTGAGTTATGTAAGAAAGAAAGTTACAAATGGAAAATAAGATATCAATACTACTCCTTTTCTGGCAGTGTAAAAGTCAGTTTGGTGCGAATGGAAGGTATTAAATGGCATCAATCTGTCAACGCTGTCAAATGCCTTGTCAATTAATAAAGATAAATTCAAGCACTTACAGATTCGATTCGAGAAAGAAAAAAGACAGCCACTGCTTCCTTTTGACAATTTTTCAAATAGCTTCTCAGCGTACCTTTAAAGTAAAGCAAAGATCCGCTGCCGCTCTAAATATTTTCTCGTTATTGGCTTGTCGTGTTGGATGGGCCAGCTGATTTCTTCAGTGTCAGCAAATTCTACTGTCCATATAACCATTGGAAGAATTATCCATCCACTAGTCATCTCCTACCAAAAGACATCGATGATTGCCCACTCGAAGATCATGTCGTTCATCCATCAATCAAAAGGAAAAAAGTCTGTTGGCTGCCTTTACAGGCCACGTTGCATTTCAAAAAGTTCCTGTCATTAATTTTTTTCTTCGCCTTCTGCATCTATCCTCGTTCACTTGTGTCAATGTTCAAAAAGGAAATTTACAAAAAAAAAAGAAAGAAAGAAGAAAATGTTAAGGGATGCCAACGCCAAGGTGCAAAAGACGAACGACCAAAGCTATCCAAGCTGACACTTTTGTGTGCTCTAAAATAGATGGAGTGACACTTGAATGCCTTAGATACTGGCTTTCGAAAAGACTTTGATTTGATTCTGTTCAAAAAGACTCTGCACTTAACAACACTCGTCCAGTCCACACCCCCATTCCCCGCATTTTATGTAAGTTGTAAAACTCATTTTAATTTCCATACCATTATTCAAATTGAATGGAACCAATTGATTGATGGAACAGGAGATTCAAAGAAGCAAACTTAAAAACGAACATTAAATCGAGGCAAAGTATGAAGTAGGTGCTGCGATATAATTAATTTACCCTCATTTTAATTACAACAAACGCCTTCAAGTACACTTTTAAATCTCAACTTTATTTTTAGGAAAGAAAATCGAAACCAGGCACCTGAAGTGGGGGTGGGAGCAGAAAATTCTGCAGTTGAAGCAGGGACTTAACTATTTCATTATCTTTGAGGTGATTTCGATTTGAAACCGCACACATTTGCGTACCTGTTCATTTGGAAAAGAATTGTTGAGAAGATTCACACCTCCCCTTTTGAGTAGGTACTGGGAGTTATCGTTAAGGCACATGGCCAATTGTTTTAATCTCGTCTACATAAAGCTTGAAGATTTACAGAAGAAGCTAATTTATATCTGTTACCATTTATAGTCCTGCATCAAGTATATTACCGCAGCGGCATGAATATTAAAACAAATTGTTTTCGTCTGCACGCAAATATCCCAATTAAGTTTTTCTCAGCATGAGTTGATTGCTTCTTCTACACGTAGATATGAATTCTGTACATTGTATGCCAGAAAAAGGTTATTTGTCATAACTTTCACGTTATAAAGATAAAAACATAAATCTGAAATGTTTTTTAAATGTGAAATGTGCGATTGTTGTAATGCATGGGTGTTTTGTGAAATGTTTGAAGTTGCTGGCAATGGGTGTTCTTGAACTTTTATGTGAAATGATTTTAATCTTTGCTAGACATATTGAAAATATTGCTGTAATAGAAAATTCAATGCTTGGCTTTACCACGGCCTTTTTTGGTGTTATTTACTGCCTCGCTTACTTCTTCGACTGTGATGTTTTAAATATTAAATACGGCATTACGATGATAGGGAATACGAAAGAAGTCTGTACTGGTTTTCTTCAAAACTGACTTTCTCGTTAATGGCTAACACGAAATTTTATATATTCCAAGTCGTAGGTTGCCTAGCACTAGGTTGCTGAGAGACAGCTTCACCCAGTATCAATTTGGAGTCTTTCATCCGAGACTTTATGAATTTGGCATTGGGTACTAATTATTAGTCAATTAGGGCATCAATTATAAAGCTGTTAAAAAACGAAGAGGCTTCGGTCTTATTTGACGAACTTGGTATTTACCATACGATAAGACAGTGTCATTGTGGTAACCGTGGCGTGATCGTTAGCATGTCCACCTGCTAATCCAGAGGTTCGAGGTTTGAATCCCAGCAGAGGTAAAAATGTTTTTCCACGGGTATCGCCTTTCGCGAGGAATTGGTAAGTCCTCCGTTAGTAAATTCTTTGCCATGAAAAGCGCTTTCTCAAAAAGCCGTTCGGAACCGGCTGAAAATTGTAGGTCCCCTCCATTCCCTCACAAGGCATGGTTGTGAGAAATGCGCTAGGCCCAGGGGCTCCTCGATCTGTTGCGCCACCCTATTTATTTTATTTATTTTAAGACAGTGTCATTTGCACATACTTCAGATATTGTTACTAAACTTCCAACATTCCCAAACTGAATTGCGCTTCATTACACCAGATTCCTATGCCTTACCTGCCAGAAAAGAGAGTCGTCTATGTTATGAAAACATTGTCTTTGAAAATAGCTTTCGACTTTTAATAGTCGTGGTTATTGGAATGATGAGGTCAGTACCTGGGTGCACCGACTTCTTCACCAGGATGGTTCCTGGTACCGCATCCAATTATTCCATGACCGTAATCGCTTGTATTCCCGTAATATCCGTTCAAACCTATCGGCTAATAACTTTTCGTTTGAGGCATCCTTATGCTGTGACAGTCTATCTAAAATGCATCTTTTCCACCCTCTCACATCCTGTTTGGAGAGAATATATGTATGCGCTGATAAATATTTCACACTTTTTCTTCCATAATCAATTGAAGAGACATAAAACGTTGAGTTGATTTTGAAATGGTCAACAAGCTGCCAAAAATCTATTTCGCAAGGATAATACCGACTCGGTTCATATCCCGATAATTTCCAAAGTAGAAATTCTTTTGCGATTTTGTCTTTGCATCAGCAAAAATAGCCCGTACTTCGAAAATTTTACTCTTAAACGTACAAAACGCACAAAATGTCTACTCGTCTCGATACATAGGTTAGGTAGAATGGGCTGACGGTTGATCTTATTACCGTCACACTTAGATCAATGTAGATCCATTGTGATACCCTGAAGTATTGTAACGTCCTAGAAACCTATGAGTTTATGTGTGGCCAGTTTTTAACCATTTTGTGGCCTTAATAAAGTTTAACAGGCTGCTTCTTGAAGTGACAATTCTTCTAGTTCATTGAAAAAGTAATTGTCGGAAGGAGCGTTAGTGACAAGATGGGGGACCGTGCGTGCTGTTGTCATGTGTTATTTGTTCTATGTAGTATTGGTGTAGTTAGTCTTGTGGTGTATCAGCCAAATGGTCTTTGTCGCCCGGCTGCAAACCCCTTTACTCCGCAGATTTATGTGTGGAGTAGGTTTTCATGTAAATGTAAATGTAAATGTAATTGCCTAGAAATTTTTTTTTAATGTGGCAGATTGCTGGGCATTGACAAAGGAAGTGAGTGGTATCCTCATGTTCATCTTCATCATTGCATCCTCTGCACAGGTCATCGGTGAAAAAAGACCCATTTTATTTTTGTGGTAACCTAGTCGATTGTGTCCAGCTATGATACTGACAAGCATTCGTAATGAAGGTTTATTCAATGATAGTGGCTTTTCATATCCGTTCTTATCGTATTTCGGCCATAGTTTCCTGGAAGTAACACAGGAATCCGAGAAATAACCGAACGAACTTCACCTCGTTTCACGATCTAAATGTTTCGCGCCAAAACAAAATTTGACAAATTTGACTTCAGCGCGGTTTTCAAATTTTTACATTAGACTGTTTACATAATTTGAGGACAGCATTCCCACATAGATATTTAAAAAAAAATATATTGTAAAAAATATAATTGTGAAGTATAAATATACTTAATGTTATTTTTATGTATTTCGATATTTTTTATTCAGTTATCAACGGCAAAAAAATTAACATTGGTAACAAGACTTGTAATTCAGGAAAAGGGACGTACCAGGGGACTGTGTTTTGGGGTGTTTGAGGTTTATTTATTCAAATATAACATTATTAAATTTCTAAATAAGCTGTGGCGTGCCAAGAATGCATAATACTATGTCATTATTGACACAAAAAGCTGAGAAATATTAAAATCCGTTACATAAAATTAGCTTGGGACAGCGATTTAGTGCCGAAATGCCCATTTGCGAGTATTTCGATAACGCTTGAAATTTTACGTATTTGTATTTTTTTTTTCTTCCCTTACACCGCCACGATCATCGTCATCTCGGATGGATAACAACTCTCCCACTAATTTGCTTCACACTTGTGATACGGCTATAGGATACAACATAAAAATAAATAAATAGGGTGGCGCAACAGAGCGGGAAACCTCGAGTCCTATGCTAACTTTACCAGAGTAGACCCAGACTTCCTTGACAGACCAATTACTGAGTTTTCGGTGCTTACACACACGTGTTGGTAATTTGAAGAAATGTCCGTGTCATTTGACATCCCCGTGTGTAACCTGAACTCACCCATCAAAACCTACTTCTACTTTAGGGCGAGTTGATAGGAGATCCAGGACTCAAAAAATACACAAATTCACATTAAGGGTAAGTTAAGGTTCTTAAAAATCGAAAATCAAAATTTTTGCTATCTCAGAGCAGCCCCTCTGCTTGAACGAACGAACTTAGTTTTGTGAATAAATTTAGTTTTTGAGAACCTAAAATCAAAAATCGTGTTTTTCTTTTTTCGTTTCGTTTGAAAAATGACCAAATGGAATAGAAAATAACCATATGACCAAGTGAAAAAACAATGACCAGGTTTTGTCTTGAATGACCAAACTGGCAATCATGATCACGAAATTCCCGCGTTACCACCAGGCAAGCTAACGTCACGTGTTAATTCTGGGATCTGCAAGCACGATTGTGGAAAGGTCTTTAGTTTTTTCACGGACGATGACGTAGTTGGACTCACTTTGAAGATAATTGTTGATTACTACTTTGGTCGCCTCTAGCGATAAGCGGACAAACACTGCTGCATTGATTTTCTGACTCGTCACTTCATACACGAAGCTCATTTCTAAATTAATTTATCATCAAGACCAAATACTTGAACTCTCAATATTAAGGCTTTAGTTGAACTTTACTCAGGGTTACCTAGGTCAACCCTGAGTAAAGTTAATGACAAAATGAGATGTAAAAAATTTCCAAAAATGCTAAACTACGAAATCACCACACACCAATTTAATTTGAAGAAAAATGCTTTCAATTTGATAGCCTTGTTCGTTATCTGAACTTGCACCAGCCAAAACCAAAGATCACTACAGAATGAGTTGAGGGCCAACCAAGAGCTCAAAAAGCACTCAGTTGTTGGGTAAAACGATTTCTGAGGACCACACGGTCCTATAGATACATATTCTCTCATCAATGAATTTTAAATTATTTGTGGCATGTCAACCATTCGTTTATTGCAATAAAAAAAACCATGGTTATTAAATTTCAAACAATTTTAAATTTAATAAACTATACAATAATACATAAAGTGCCACAATGAACCATCATCGTTTATTTGCTATATGAATCCTCTCATATTTTTTCTGCTAAATATTTGTGCATCCTATACTGGCCTTTGAAAATGCAATTATCAATGTCGTTTGGACAAATTCCAAATACCTGAATACCCGGATATTGATTTTAAAATTGACTTTGAAAAAACAACTGGTTGTCAGTCTGTTGACAGTAAAAAAAAATAGCAGTACACATGCACAGTGCATATTGCACATATTGTTGAAATAAAAAAAGGCAAAACTGTTGCCAGTAATATGTCATCCCGTTATTATCGTTTCTTTTCGAACGAATAAAAAACAAAAATAAATAAATAAATAAATACAAAAAAAGAGCGCTCCTCCAATCAGAATACAATATAAGCTCATAGATACATCAAGGGATTCATTCAATGGAATCCATTTGGAATTGATATACGACCGCTGCCGCTGCAACTGAAGCTGCCACCAAAACAATATCATTTCAATCGCAGTTCAATGAATGGTGCCACCACATATGTCAACTCGTTCCGCTGATTCCCATATTGAAGGCACTTCCGTTCTGTCGGTGGGGAGGTCATGCAACGTCCTCACAGGTGGATGAGCGTTTCCGGGGACAGTTTTATTTTTTGTGTTTTTTATGTTTGGTTGGTCATCGTTCACATCAGGCTGCGCGTTTGATCTTATATCGCGCAATATGTCAATTCGAATTGTGCAAGGTTTTTTTTTTTCTACATACGTACAGTGTTTCGAATTTTTGTGAATGTCCATGTCGATGTCGTTGTTTTTGTTTTTTCTTTGATTGTTGTTTCAGTATCCGGTGCAAAACAACTTCCGATCAACAATTGATGAGAAAAGTCGAAAACAAATAAAAGAGACAAACATGAGTATGGTCGGACATCATGGATATGATTTTATTCTGAAAAGCAGAATAAATTTATTTGCAAGTATTGTTGTTTTATGCAGAATGCCAAATCAAATTGAAAATTTCTGAAAAACTCTATGTTTGGAAGAAGAGTGCCAGGGGCTTGGTCAGATACCTCTGAATCTATATACAGGCGTTAAGGTTCTCATTCATACTATTGGAGAATGTAAATTAATTTTAATCGAGGTCCGCTGGGGGCTACTTCAAGGTTCACATGTTACTACCCTAATTGTGAACATATGAATAGGTTGAAGAGGATGTGCAAGGCAAAGTATTGTATGGCAGTTCTTATATGTTATGAAATGAATTTTATTGTTTTCGAGATGTCTTCACAGGTAAATAAAAATAAACATCATCATTTTCTGTGATACAAACGACAAGAGAAATTTTATTCCGTAAGAATATAGTTCAACTACTGAGTTGAGTGTGCAAAATTATATAAAATAAAATCAAATTTAAATATTGGGACCAAAAACAATTTGTTACAAAGTAATGCTTTTTTGAAAAGAAAAGGACGAAAAAGAGTAGTTAGTATGGCGTTTTGATGTTGTGCACCTTGAAGGTTTCTCATTTGGTAAATTGTGTTTTCAATTTGGCCTAGACTGCGACAAACGCGTATGGCATCACGTTATTACAAAGCAGTCGAAGGGTCTATTGAATTTTCTGATGGAGATGACTAGTCAACCTGCAAAAAGTGGGCTGAATTCGGAATGGAAGATGGAACAGAAGCTAGCGTTTGAAGCACTTATTCTTAATAATGCTAGGCGCTATGGTGACGAAATTATACTAGCGCCCATTGATTTTCACGGGGAATGCGACGACTGAAGCTGTCAGACAAATTCCACACCTGCCCCGTGTCTGAACGATCGCGTTTCTTGTGATGCAGAAGGAAGATGTTGTTGAAAAGATGCTTTGCAGAGGCTACTATCCGTAAATGATTTCTTAAAGAAACTGGTTGGGAATTGGAAAGGGCTGAGTTTACGATAGATTTTACAGCGGGCTTCATTTCTTTTCTACCAAATTTTTGTGAATATAATCGAAGAAGATATCATCAGCAAGGTGTCTCCAAGTCTCTCTTCTCATTTATGTATGAACGAAGATGGGTTGATGTGATTGAAATTTCTTTACTTTAAATCAAACCGCTACCACACCACATTCGTTCATATTGGTTCATTTGAATTTGTTGGATGCGCTTATTCTACCACCGCACTCAAAGACCGACCTGTCGCTATTATGCTGATGGCCAGTCTTCACAGAGATTTAGAAAACAGCATCATCGTAGGCTAGTTCAAAGGCGAATGAACTCTCAATAGTTGCGATGCTACCGCTATAAGAGTTGAAGAACTTTCAGTTGCTCTTGCTCGTGGCTGTGAATACGACACCATGAGAATTCGCAATGAGAATTCTGTGTGGCCTTACTCTCAAATTTTCTTTTCTTAAGGGGACCCTCCTTGGAAAATTTCCCAAATTTCATAATGATATCCCAACAGCTATAGCCATAAAGAACATGTGGTAAAATTTTGGAAGGATTCGGTTGAATAGTTTCGGAGATTTCAACAAAAAGCCGTTCAAGAACGTCATTCCGAGAAAGTCACGTTCAAGGAATTCGTTAACGAAAAGTTGAGATATTTAAGAAAGCTCAGGTAGCTACGTAAACGTCATTCAAAGGCCAACCAACAGTGCTCTAGTAAAATAGCCAGTTGCTTTCCTATCCTGAAAAAATTCTGCCACAAAAACTCGCCACGCGAGGAATATACTCTTAAATTTTACCTTGAGTCTAACTTCAGATATACAGTCAAGTAAGAGATTCATATTTTAATAGCACCACCCGAACGTGGAATGCTTTGCCAGATTCTATTTTTCCTCAGCATTACGATTCACAAAAATTCAAAAGCAATGTGCATCGGTGTCTCCCATTAAATCCTCTCTTATTTTCCTACATGCTGTGTTTTTTACAGATTTCGCTGACTCAAATTAAATTCAGCACATTGAGAACCGTCAAAAATGTCTTCTCTGATTCTACCTAGGCTTCAAAATAATGAATGACCGTGCGTTACAACTTTTGAAGTCAAATATCTCAGTGATTTGATGTATTAGATTTTGAGGCTAGATTTGGATTCAGCACACAACAATTTCTAAAAAAAGTATTGGTTTATTTTAAGGTTATCTATCTCTATCTCCATCTCTATCTGCGGATATCGCCACTTGCCAGAAATTGGCCAGTTCTTCGAAAGCGATTACTCTGCCATGAAAGGGCTTCTTAATTTAACAAGTCGATATCAGAAAAAAATTGAAGCACCGTGAAACGCGTAAGACCCTGAAGTTCTCCGAGCTTTGATGCGCCAACTTATTATTTTTATTTATTTTTAACTTGTCATATTTATGTATAAGTATATGTATGCAAGTGCAATTCTACCTTAACTACGCGCTGTTAAGTGAATGAATGAAAATTCACATCACCGCAAAAAAAGTCTAAAAGCACTTGTAACTCTTAACAGCAGTCCACTTCGGCTCTTCACAATTTGCAATCACAATTATTCCACTCGATAAATCCACTCGCAATCGATTCTTCACACCTTTTATATTATTAAGGTCTCTTACGGACACACAATCCTTTACACATTATATTTTTTATATTCCTTTGCTGTTTTCGATTTTAATTTTAATGTCTGCATTATATTTCGAGTTAAAATTAAAAATGAATTTAAATTTTTTACTTGGACGAGAACGAGTACCTCTATACCTACCAATATACACTGCAAATAGAATAAATAATGCATGTATGCTTTGCAGTTGTATATGCAGATATGGAAACGAATACATATAATATATGAAAGAATATTTTCCACAGTGTTTGATGTTGGAGGTTAAGTGAAGCAATATCTACTTATGCACACAAAAATAAAAATAGCTCGGAATCAGAGCCAGAATCACAGAGAAAAAGATTGGATATTCGATTGGAATGCCATATTATGGAGTGGCATAAATTAAATGCACGGAATTAATAACCCCAATTGAGAATGAAGCCTTCAAAAATTTAATGTTAAATGAACTGGAATTAAAAATGACATTTTCAATCGATAGAGAACGAGAATATATTATTAGCAGGCAATCAATGAGATGATTAAAATTTAATCGATGTATCCGAGTTATCCATTGTGGAAAATAAATAATGATGGCGGATTATCCTTAAATGAGTGTTTTCTTTTTGTATATTTTGTTTGAGTGGCCTTTGACCCTATACCTATGGAAATACATTCGAATCGAAGAAAAAAATCTACCCTTCATTGGCCACGAGTGTGTTTTTGACGTGCTTACTTTAAGCGATACGAAAAGTATCAACCTCCAGGGATTTGGCCCTTTTCTCTGTTTTTAATGGTACGAGATGCGCGTGGCTGGTCATTCTTAGTTTGAATCGAGACCATAGAGTATAATGTATTGCCCCATGCTCTATGCTCGTAGAATCCTCCCAAAACAGATGACAATAATCAGTTAAAACTGTCAAATAATGACATTTTGGTGTAATTCCTTGGGGATGCATGTTTTGAGAGAATTAAGGGTATCATGTTATGGATCTGCATCTGTTCTATACGTGCTCGGCAAGGCTGCTGTGGATATAATTGGCGTTAGATTCTTAATGGCGTACGACACACTTCCGTATGATAATGACTAATTGGAGTAATTTTGATGTTCTACATCCGTAAGCTCAAACTAGTGGCAGCGAATATTGCACAGAGCAAATTAAATTTTGATGAGATATCCTGAGACTGGTGCGTCAAATGTTAAAGAACTGTAAGTGTGTGCCTTGGAAAAGGTGGATTCAGTTACTTATAATAATAAGAATAATCTGTTGCAATTATCGAAGTGCTTTTTTATATTGATATTGTAATTAATTTGATGTTACTATCGTTTTAACTCTCGCTGTAGCTATCGTTGTCACTATCGTTGTAACTATCGTTGTGACTATCGTTGTGACTATCGTTGTGACTATCGTTGTGACTATCGTTGTGACTATCGTTGTCACTATCGTTGTCACTATCGTTATGACTATCGTTGTCGGTATCGTTGTCATTATCGTTGTCAATATCGTTGTGACTATCATTTTCACTATCTCTATCGTTTTCTCTATCGTTACCAATATCGTGTTCACTACCATTGTCACTTTCGATGTCACTATCGTTGTCACTATCGTTGTCACTATCGTTGTCACTATCGTTGTCACTATCGTTGTCACTATCTCTATCGTTTTCTCTATCGTTGTCACTATCGTCGTCACTTTCGTTGTCACTATCGTTGTCACTATCGCTGTCACTATCGTTGTCTCAGTTACTATAACTGAGACTATCGATGTCCCTATCATTGTCACTGCCTTTTTCGCTATCGTTATTATCGTCGTTGTCACTATCGTTGTCGTTGTCACTATTGTCACAGCGATGGCAAAGATTAAAGCAACAATATGGAATTTGTGCTTTACTTTGCAGGCAATTAGATAACTTTTTCACCGTGATTGTTTACCGGTAGTCAGTTAAATGAGCACAGCGATTTATTTAGACGCGTTGACTATGAACTATCTGAGCTGCGAAGAACACGCTGCCACTGCGGCTGCGGCTATTGTGAGTTATCGCAGTTTCTATTGCTTAGGCTATTGCCGATCACTGTGGCTATTGCTTTATCTATGGGTGGCTGTAGAGAGGTTATAACTTTCACTGTCATTGAACAAAATAATATTACCTACATTCTCACTTTATTATCATACTTAAGAAATCAAACAAATGATCCCACTCAACAAATTGCTTAACGAACCAAAACTTTTTTACGATAAACATCATTTTCGGCACCTAATACCACTTAATGCCATTTATTATCCCATCTCAACGCAAACTCTATTCCCAAGTTATCGATGTGTGTACATACGTGTAAGAGTGGAGTATATATGTTGTTGAAGGATCAAAAAAAGGAACACGCATAAAACCAATCGAAAATCATTTATCTGAATCTATGGAAGATATAAAAATTAATATCCTCTCATCATTTGGATCATTAATAACAAATACCACCATCGCGATTCTAACACTATCTCCCACACACTTACAAAACTCAGAAGGCTTTCAATCCCCTAAGACTAATTAGCACTCGCTAATAACTCCCTCCACGTTGTAGTCGAGATGTTGGTATTTAGTGGCGGTTCCTTAAGCTGGCAAAAGCCTTTCAGACAGAAACATACATAAATGGTGGCAGTGGTTGTCTCCTTTCACGCATCTAACCGAATCAATCAATCGAACGCCCAAGCTTTACGGCCAACATGCAATAACATTCGCTGAAGCTGCTGGAAGGAGGTCAAATAAACACACACATACACCACAAGCACACTATATGGGCTCAAGCAGTTGCGACCGAAGCTGCCTCCCAAGGAATTAATAAGGAATTTGTTTTTTGTGGCCACATGTTTGAATTGGGAAAACCATCAATCCATGGCAAAGGCCCACATGTTTGGAATTTAGGTGTCGTCGGTAAGCTGAAAATGACTGACATATGGATTTGTGATTTGATAAATGCGGGTCCTCGGTGTATAGAATTAATTGTCAACCACCCGAGGTCATTTGCGTAATTTGATGATGTTCATGTACTATAAAGCCAAAGGGGTTTGGCCCATTTCCACTTCTTTTGTCAAGGGTCTTTTGCTTTGACAAAATGAAATGCTGGAGGGAAAGAGTTCGCATTCGCAATTGAAATTCAGATAGCCATCGTCATAGACAAATATCACGGCAATGCACCATCAGTCTGAAATTGGTGCACCTCATCACTAACCGCTTTGAATATACTCCATTCAGCCGTTGACATTTCCTGCAGTCATAAGAATTCTCGGTTAACCTCTAATCGGAGAAGGAAACTATTTCATATACCTCCTGCTATCAAACACAGTCAGTCCTTTGAATACCAATTAAGAAACGTTCGACTTGGTAAGAGCTTATTTCAGATGATGTTTCACCTAAAATGTTTTCATTTCAACTTGATAGGTATACTTTTAGACAGGAAGAGGACAAGAGTGTTTGGGCGATGATAATGATCTTTCCTTTGAAGACTACGAGCTGCAGGAAGGAGTCTGAAATTGGTATTCGATGGAAAGCTCTTGGCTGTAAGGGTACGCATTGAATAATTGAAATTTGAACTGGTACAGCCTACCTTTTGAATGCAATGAGAGTAAGCAGATACGAGTGTAAACTTAAACTAGGGATTAGAGACCGTAGTTTAGTGAGGTAATGAACTTTTATTTTCCAATCGCCAAATTGAATTGCTAGTGGATAGGATAGGCAGATGGGTGGATATATGTAGTTGGATATAAAGTATTGTTGCTAAGGCATTTATACGCTTAAGTGGGAATTTTTTTTTTACAGAAAGCACAAATGATTACATCTTCAAATCGTGTCTGTTCACTGAACTATGTACAAAATAGAAGGTTGTCTCTTTTTAGATCCGAAATTGCGAGTTTTAGCCTTTGTCAAAGCAAAAATTCTATCGTGATTTGATGAAAGTCTTAACATTCAGAATACGAGCTTCAATTCGTAATAACTTGAGTTTTGTAAAGGAATCTTTGTTTAACTTGCAGACTGATAGTGGGAGTGGACAATGGGAGTAGACACTTAGACTCTAGCTTAACTAAGCCTGATCAAAAACCAAGATCAAATTTTCATGGTCAAAACGAACATTGTGAGACCAAATTCGTTGTTGAGCTCGGACTTGAACAAACGTATAATTTAAACTTCCACGGTTGATGTTAGTTTGTCTTTTTATTCATTTTGTCTAAGTGATTTCTCTTTGTTGTTTCCTGAGTTGAGTATGCTGGTTTCGAGTTTTGCAGCATCTATATTTTTTTTTTTAGAAATCAGAAACACTGCCTTCGTAAGTAAGCTTAAAAATTAGGTTTGTTACATTTTGCACATTTACTAAATTAGTTAAGCACGACCACTCACCATAATCGACCGGCATTTAATGCGAAGGGGTTAGGGAAATGAAACTTGGGAAGAAAACCTCATCAAACCAATAATATAACCTAAGAACATAAAGATGGAACTAGCCGGCAAAATGTCAAAAGGAAACTAAAGGTGAGCAATCGGAAGACGAAGATAAATGAAAAGAGACAAATCAAAGGGACAGAAAAACACATCAAATAATTTTTGCTCAAAAAAACGAATAAGGTTTACGAAAAACGCAACAGATGCTTAAATTGTACAATAAAGTGGTTTAAATCAAAATAAAAGCACAAGTTACCTCAACTACAGTGTGCGTTTCGCCAAGTTACAATAATGGGCTCATCAGTACGATGCAGTGCTTACTTCGATGGACTTTATTTATCTACTAATATAGACATTTGAAAAGGAACACTTTCCAGAAAACATCATTAATCGTGTTGATAATTCCATTCCAAAGTATGTCTAAATCTATAGACAGCTCTTAGAACAGTGTCCAACTCAAGCCATATTTTTAAACACTTCCATCGCTGTCTGATTTAAGACTCTGAAATTATCTGTCTAAACTAATTCAACTAGTTCAAGTCTTATGCCACACTTTTTAAAGGGTTTAGTTGCTGTACTCGCATATAAGAACACAAATAATATTATACTGTACGGATACATCGTGAACGCCACCATTCAGTTTTTCATTCAAAATTGACTGAATCCAGGTATGTCTGTGAGCAGTGGCGGATCCAGGATTTGGGCATGGGGGGGGGGGGGTCTATTACTCAAAATCTAATTTATATATACGAGGTTTAGCAGATTCAATCAGAAATTATTTACATGATGTTGGCGTCGATTGCTCATATATGTATGGCCAAGGATTCGACGGAGCTCTGGCAATGAGTGTCCAATTCATTGGTGCACAGGCTCATCTGAGATCGTATTTCACCCTGGCAATTTATTTACATTGCGCTGCACATAGCTTTAGTTTGGCAGTCAATGCGGCATGCGAAGTGTCTGGAATCAAAAATGCGTTAGGAACTATCGGAGCGATTGAAGCATTTTTTCACTGGCCTAAAAGACAAGTTCTACACCAAGAAATGTCAAAAATGACAAACAAAAGTGAGAAAAAAAAAAAAAAAGTTGAAGTCTGTTTGTCCTACCAGGTAGGCTAAGTCTCATGAAGCAGTTGGAACGTACGTTGAATTGCAACCGGCTGTAATTGAATCTGGAATCTGGAAGAAATAAAAACGTGGAAAGATCGAGATACTTCGCAAAATGCATTGCATCTTTTGACAGCGATTTCGACGGTTGAATTCCAAATCGCCTGTCACATTATGGAATCAGTTAATTCGATTGTTTTGGGGCACCTTTTAGGCAAAAGTGAAAGCTTACACAGCACGCTCTGAAAGGCGCTGATGTACCATTCAAACCCATCTAAAAAATCGTTTCTCTGAATTTATATTTTGTGAAATAAAAGCGATGTTACAATTTCTGATTGCGCTTCATGAATATTCAGTAAAAGAACTTGTGTAATCAATCATGATCCAACGACCGATTTTTTGCCTAGTAAGTCCCTTTCATCGGATCGAGTCACATATGCAAACATCAATCTGACGATATTTTTCAGGTTATCAATAGCAAGTCGTTCAAGAATGTCGATTATATTTTGCGAGTCTTGGCAGTACTATCTGTAACTACAGCAACCCCAGAACAATCATTTTCGACGTTGAGGAGGATCAAAACTTACCTGAGAAATACGATGGAACAGGAACGACTTGTGAAATTGAATAAATTTCTTCATTCTTCATTGAAATCATGAGTTATTCTTCAACTTAACTAAATATTTTCTTAATTTTGAAGTAATATTCTTCAAAGTGAAACAAAATTTATACGTTTCAGCTTTTTGATTTCTTTAAATTGAAAATGTATTCTTCAACTTGACAAAGTGTTTCCGAACTTTTAATCATTTTCACGTAATATTTTAATTAAGTTGAAAAAACATCTTCACTTTAACACTCAATTTTTTTTTTAAATTGAATAAACATTCTTCCAATTGGTGCATCTTCTTCTTCAAATCAACAAATTTTTTTTTGTTAATTTAACACATCCATTTCATCAATATGATGCCTTGTGTTCTTCAAATTGAAGATTTTTTTTTTTCGATTTAATGCACGTGCGTTCCGTCAAATTGATAGAATATTCTTCGGTTCAATGGATTTTTTTCTTCAAATTAACTATCATTTCTTTGATTTAACGCATTATTCTTCATTTTAACTTACTTACTAACTTACTTAGGTGGGCATTACAGTTCGGGGTGAACCTGGGCCTAAACCAACATCCTTCTATAACGACTTCGATTTCGGGCGAGTTCTCTCCAGTTTCGCACTCCAAGTCGGTTGAGGTCTTCATCCACTTGATTGTGCCACCTAAGACGAGGTCTTCCCCTTCCGCGATTTCCCTGCAATGCGCTTTCGAACACCCGACGAGCCGGAGCGTTTAGGTTCATCCGCTCTACATGGCCCAGCCATCGTAGCCTCGCGATGCGTACTGTTCTGGCTATGCCCATGTTGCGGTACAGCTCATACAGCTCGTTGTTGTATCTTCTTCTCCACACATTGTCTTCGCATACGGGACCAAAGATCTGCGCCGTAAAGCAGGACTGGGATGATCAAGGTCTTATACAAGGTCACCTTGGTTTTTCTGGAGAGGGTTTCGTTTCTCAATTGCCTTCTTAACCCAAAGAAGCAACGGTTGGCAAGAGTTATTCTCCGTTCGATCTCCGCACTGATGTTGTTGTCCGTGTCTACAGCGGATCCTAGGTACCTCGAAGTTATGTCTGTCTATTGTGACGAATTGTCCAATTCGTCGATGTTCTGTGTCCCTGTTTGATGACAGCATATACTTCGTTTTGCCCTCATTAACCATCAATTTTACCATTAATCTTTAATTAACCATTTTTGCCGCTTCTGTTTCAATACTCGCAAAAGCACCTATGACATCACGCTTTTTTCTTCCCATTACGTCAATATCGTCTGCGTAGGCGAGTAATTGTACAGACTTTTGAAAGATTGTTCCTCTGGTGTTGACGTTTGAGTTTCTTACAATCTGTTCAAGTATCATGTTGAAGAAATCGCATGACAGCTTGTCGCCTTGCCTAAAGCCTTTTTCGACATCAAAGGCCTCGGTGAGTTCTTTACCGACCTTGACGGAGCAGCGTGAATTCTCCAAAGTCATCCTGCATAGTCGTACGAGTTTTGCAGGGATGCCGAAACTAGACATGGCTGTGTACAGCTCGTCTGTGTAAATGCTGTCATACGCGGCCTTGAAATCGATAAAAAGATGGTGAATTTATATATATATATTATTACGTTCTCGGGTTTTTCCAAGATCTGCCGAAATGTGAAAATTTAGTCTATTGTGGACTTCTCTGGTCTAAAACCACATTGATAAGGACCTATCAAGTTGTTGACGTGGGGCTTCAGACGTTCACATATTACAGCAGACAAGATCTTATAAGCGACGTTAAGGAGGCTTATTCCTCTGTTAATGGCGCAATTGTGAGGGTCTCCCTTCTTTAGGATCGGGCATACGATACTGAGGTTCCATTCATCGGGCATGCTTTCTTCCGACTATATCATGCAGATCAGCTGGTGCATGCTTCTTTCCAACTGGTCTCCAGCTGCCTTGAAGAGTTCGGCATCAAGGCCGTCTGCACCTGCAGTCTTATTTGATTTAAGTTTGCATATGGCAAGCTTAACTTCCTCTAGGTCGGGAGGACGGCATTCTTGATCATCGTCCAAGCTGAATGGGGCAATCTGCCTGACAGCGGAATTTGTGTCCTCATCGCCGTTAAGCAGTCTGCAGAAATGATCTTTCCAGATCCTCAGTAGCGACTGTGACTCTATAACTATGTTTCCCTGCTGGTCTTTACAGGCTTGAGTTCGGGGCTTGCCACCCTGGCAGGATCTTTTTACCTTTTCGTAAAACTTCCGAATCTCGTTCCTGTCATGGCACCTCTCTATTTCCTCAAACGAGCGCTTCTCATGTTGCTTCTTGTGAATAGCACAACAGCAGCTTTTTGGAGATGCGCAGCAGTTTTACCTGCTAGTTGTGTATGGCCCCAGCCAGTGACAAACAATTGAGATTGATTGTTATAATCTGCATACGGCAAGCAAGCCGGTCGAATATACGGGGTGAAATCAACTTTTGTGTCCAGTTTAATTAGGCCAATGTCATTATACCTGATGGAGCTGTTGTAAGTCGGATGTGGGATTACTTCAGCAATTTTGTAGTCTTTCGGTTGTGCATCATCTGTGTCGATTTCTGTATTTAAGTCATCAAGTCGAACAACATCGACGGCTTTTTTACATTGCTCTGTTGGTTCAAAACAATGAGCTGCAGTTAGTACATAGTATGGGCTAATGAGTGTTCCTCCGCATCCCCATTTAAATTCTCCGACTTCGCTTTGACATCCTATCTGTGCCATGTGGGGAAACTTCTTGGTAAGTGCACCAACACCATTAATACGAGTAACTAATGGAAATGTATATTGGGAACAATTTGATTTTTTTTTGAATTCTTAACATTGTTGCATGTATTTTTTCGACTTCAATGAAGAAATGTCTGGACTCCCAAATGAAGTTATTGTTCTTTGAGCACAGCACACAATTTCCCGTCCATTACTGAATCCACATCGAGTGTAACTTCCACCATTAAGCTTCTGAAACAAGACGTTCTTACATGTAAAAATTAGCTCACAAGTTCCACTCGAATTGTTGTTATCGATGCATGGATCACCTAAATGCTGCGTTGTTACAATTTTTGTTGAGGTTAAATATACTAGAAAGAATAGTACTAGTTTGATTCGCATTTTAAATACGAGTATAGCTCATGCGAAGAAATATGCAACTCAGTACTACAACGAAATACGTGTATAAAGATTAAGGAAGTCTGATCACACGAGAGAATATTACACTACTAGTTTAAGCGGCCACAAATTAAGTGCCTAAAAGCCAGACACTAAACTTGTTTGTCTTTCGTTTAAACTTAAATATTGAACAATGCGAGATTGCAGGGGTGCGGCAGCGGTAAGCCTTGTTTAAAGTAAAGAGCAAAAACTCGGTCTAGTCTCTTAAAAATGTTTTTTCGTGAGTGCTTCTCCACCAGGGACGGATTTAAATAGTTTGAATAATAAACTCGTTAGAACCAGCTGCTAGTACCGAAACAGTCTTTGTAAGAATAGGGGGCAAACCACCATTTTTGTAAATAAATAATATGTACTTTTAAGAAAGAAAAAAAAAGTACGATTTAAAAAGTAAAAAAAAAAAAAATTATTAAATTACTAGCGACCCGCCCCGGCTTCACACGGGTACAATGATGATACTAAATACACTACATTCTTACTTATTTACTTTTTACATTTTTAACTCTTTATTTTATTTTTACAACAATTAACATATTACAGAATGTCTTTATATACAATGTTCACAGCTTTCTTATCATTAGACAATAAAAACATATTTTCTCTGGAAGTTACTCTTGATAGAGCGACATACAGTTGGACATGTGAAAAACGGTCAACGCTCAAATCTAAGCCTGCAACGTTAAAGGTTTGACCCTGAAGGTAGTATAACCAACTGCCCAATGCCGTTGCGGTGTTCATTCGCATGTAAAGAATCCTGAAGATGAACGTAATTTTCGGCTCTCAATCTAGTTTAATTATTACGGATGTAGGTCAATCTCTCAGATTCAATTTTCGCATATTGATCTACCATGTATTGGTTTGTTAACATTCCACATCTAAGCAAAGTGTTGAAATTGTTATGTCTTGTCATTATACGGTAGCAATAGTAGTTCATACATGACACTGTTTTACGCAGAGGTGTACCACCGATTGGGTCAACTTGAGAAATATTAATGGCATAAACATTTTCTCCACGACATAGCATCAAAGGATATTGTAAGCTGTCATAAGATCTGTGTAACTATGAAATTTTTTTCAAATTATCATCACGACTATAATACAATATTTCTCTTGTCAAATTGCTGTCCTGCTATCACCACTGCTACTTCACTCGTGGAAGGCGCATTGTATCGTCCTTTGTGCTCTCCAACAGGAACTTTATTCGCATGGATTACGACATTAAGGTCAGGAGTATCTGCTGGAACACTCTCAATTGCAGTTTTGAAAAACTGTATGTAGCAATTATGAGAGTGTAACATATCTTGGAGAGATCTAATCAAATCTCTATCAATTGGCTGTGCAACACTTGAACAATATATTTGCAGAAATTTGTGATCATCGGGTCGAAGTGGTAGCAAACTCCCAGCTAAGTGGTACACTTGCCCTTGACTTTTAAATGTAGGCATGAACCCACGCTCAACGACTTGCTTACTCTTAAAAAAGGTCATTTCAATTGCGTTATTACAACGGCGTGGCGTATATTGCGAATTAATTGTTTGGATTTTGGATGATCACCCGTAAGAAGAGAGTGAAGTGGTTCAGGTGGTGGGAGAATTTCTTCTAATTTTACTTTTCCTTGTAAGCAACACATGCCTTTCGATTCGTCCTTGAATTTCATTGCCAAGCAATGTTCATAGTACCTATTGATACTATACGATCGTCCTTGTAAGAAATCGAAGAATCGTAATTCATGGCAGAATTTTCTTTATTTACCCATGAATTAGTAACTCGTGCTAATGATTCTCTGTCCCTCTGAACCATATGCCTACCTTGATCCCGGCTGCGGCGAATCTCACGCTCTACTGAAGATTCTCTCTCTCTGTCAGCTCTATATATCTATCCCGAGCCTGACTAAGGCGAGCCTAACGTTCCGTTGACGATTCTTCATCTCTTGCTGAACGTACTCTTTTGGCATTCACTGTACTACGACCTATGTTCGAACGACGACGTTTTCCAGACATGACTTTATAATTTCTTTACAAAATTTTCTCAGTTCTATATGAATGATTACCTATGCACGAATTGCCATATTATTAGTATGTGCCGCAGTAAAAAATATCTGAATACTTACCATTCAGAAACAAAAACAAAAGATACCTATTCTTTTCAATATAAACTACGAAGCTTTAAAAAATAGTTTACTATTCGTGCGAGTTTCAAACCGATTTTGAAACTTATAAAATTGAAATAAAAGTAAAAGCAAATAATTTTTTTTAGTAAAATAATATGTATGTCGCATTACAAAACTTTAAATTTCTTGGCTTTTCTCTGCTATAATATGCATTTATTATACATATAAACCTTCCTCTTGAATCACTCTATTCATTAAAAAAAACCGCATCAAAATCCGTTGCGTTGTTTTAAAAATGTAAGCGTACATAGGGACAGAGAAAGCGACTCTATTTTATACTATGTTAAGATAAGATAAGACTAAGATTTCAACCAAGCGATGTTTGAAGAAATTTCTTTTCAGCTCCGACACAGTCCGCGGTCATATAGAGCGGAAGTATGAAATTCGTCGCGTCGACACACATGGATGCAGGTATACGGTGAAGCTGATTGACTACCAATTTTAAATTCTTTTCCTTACACCTTTTTTTGAATTGACTTCACCCGAGCCTTAAATATTTTTTGTTTTTCAAATGCTTACCTGTGTTATCATAAAACAAAAAAGTGAAGGAACACCCTACCCTCCATAAGCAGAAGTGAAAAGTTGACATTGATAAAGTGTTCACAGCTAGGTGTTGTCACAGACTTTTAAACACCGAAAATAATAATAATGTGGAAGAGAAAGATCTCACCATCAGAAGAAATCCTAAATTGAAACCGTATTCCTCAAATATAATATATTAAAAAGTAGAAGTGAATTCAATGTCAAGGAAAACATAAAGCTTATTGCAAAGATGGTAAACAAGAATATTGCTTTCAAACATTAAAAGTAACCTCTAGATTTGATGTTCATCTTTTTGGGGGGAAATTAAATTTCTTAGTAAAATATGTACACAGCAAGAAAAGACACGCACACCACTGCGATTCTAGAAACAGCTAATACAGAAAAAAATTCGTTATTAACTGTTTATGTGGCACTTGTACATCTGATTTTAATAAGACTTAGTGTAGCGTTAAATGTGAAAAAGCAAATCGTCAGCAACGTGAAATTTTTATTAAAAAATTCTTTTCCAAATCCACACCTAGTCCGTTCTTTAATACGTACCTACAATAATAACAACAACAAACAATAACAAGAGAAAAGACATTCACCATCCTCTTTAATCTTCATGTGGCTTGTGGCTCATCCAATGATATGGCACAAAGAAGGCAAGCAAAAAAAGTTGCGTTAGACCGACCGACATTTCAATGTGGAAACTCTTATTATAGCTGTCATGGTAGAACGCAAGACCACTTTTGCAAATCATAATATTCCTTCCGGTGCGTTTTGCTGTGGAAATTGGCCAGAAGGATGGGTGTGATAATATAAAACGCTTATCATGATATTCCAGAAAAGGCAAAGCTGTGTGATTTGTATATATGTATGAGAAAGGAGATGGTCTTTTTTTGCTTAAAGGCTGTGTGAAAGATTGTGTGTTATTGAATCCGTTTTGCCATAAGAATTCGTTTCTTGTGTGTTGAATCCAACCTTGGGTAAGGATGAGACGCAATTTCAATTGCGCGTGGGTGGCTTCACAGGGATCCTGTATATTTGTTCAGATTTTGCTTTCATTTCTCACGCATGGTTTAAATGACAGATTTCACAAAAATGTGTGAATAAACTTGAATGGTGGGTATAACTGGTGTCATGCCATGCCATGACAAAAACGATGATGTGATGAATTATGATTTTTCTTTGCATAGCACAACATCGATGGGGAAATGAGAACTCGACTTTTATTTAAGGTTGAGAGTTGAATGTGAAATCAGTGAGTGGTACTACGGTTTGGAATCGGTTTAGACACAGACAGCAGAATTGGAGGCGGTGTTGTCACTGACACTAGAGAATACTATCAAATGTGAATTGTGCTTTTAATATGCAAATGATTCGGTGTCTGGTTTTGTTGGTTCACGCACGAGTTGTTTAGAAGGTGAAAGGCCTTACCAATTTCACACAATCAAAATCGATTATAATTCAGCTTCTTTTTTTCTTCCTCAGAAGTCATAGAAAGGCTTCCAGGCTGATGATCGTGTTTTTGTTGTGTCAACATAAAGTGCTTTTAACATTTAAATTGCTTTCTCGAAGGAGTAAAGCTTATTATTTTTGAATTTCTGCTTCGCATTACTAACGGTTTGATGGTCTTGCTTTTATGCATGTGCGTTGACATTTATGTTCACTTGAAGTTCTGTAAAATACTGACAAGCACGTAGGTGAGGTATTGAAAGCGTTCATGAATCTTGATAACTAAGTGACATTTATATATTCCGAAAATGTCTTTAACAAGAAGACTACAGCTTCCTATACGCCAGACATACTGAGGTTAATGCTATGTCCCCACTTGAAGCTAAACTAGGTTTCGTTCCAGGATGGTTTGAGTTAACCTAGCTGTGTGGATGCTTCGTGCGGTGAGATAGTAATCTCTTTTTCAGTACAGTTTAAAGCGAGGATCTGAGTGTAGGAGATGATACACAAATTATTCACTCCAAAGCTGAAAAACTTTGTTTAAAGTTCATTTTTCAGAGCCATGAAAGCCTGTCGGATCGAATCAAACTTATGTGACATGCACTTGCGTTATTAGAATAAAAGTATACGAAATAAGGGTGTGAGAGCAGCTCAGTTCCAGTGCGGCTTCCTCAAAAGGTCTCAGTAATTCAGTAAAACTATTAATGGCTTTCCATCCTTCTGGGCAAATAAGGTTGATCTCATTGTCATTGATGGAATGACTTAGGGCATTCTTTAACTTTAAAAACCGTTGAACGTGTAAAACGTACTGTTGCACCGCGGTACACTGGAACACTTGAGATGAGGTTGATCCAGTCTGTTTGCAGTTGTATTTGAGCTATGGTAGACAGCTGCGGATATAGAGTTGTGTCATGTTAATAGTACACTGGCTATGGCTGCACCCCGTATCTTTCTTTGCTTTGCATCGACATCCGCAAGAAAATCCGCATTGATTATAGCGGATGCGAAGGTTCAAAATGAGATTGCGAAACGTCTACGTTTTGCGAATACAGATGCGAATATTTATAGCATCCCTAAGCTAAACATCTTCATAAGTACAAGTAAGTGGAACTAGGTTACCATGGAATGGAAAGAAGTAGAAGAATTTTCTATCCAACCCACCCAATTCCTTTGCAGCTCTCTCAGATTCAACATTTCTTCCACCTTACTTACTTAGGTGGGCATTACAGTTCAGGGTGAACCTGATCCTTAACGAACATCTTACGCCAAAAATTTCGATATCAAGCGAGTTGTGTCCAGTTTTGCACTATAAGTTGGATGAGGTCTTCTTCCACTTAATTGCACTACCTAAGACTAGGTCTTCCCCTTCCGCGATTTCCCTGCAATGTGCTTTCGAAAACCAGTCGAGACGGTGCGTTCATTCGCTCTACATGGCCCAGTCACCGTAACCTCGCGATGCGTACTCTTCTAGCTATGCCCATGTCGCGGTACAGCTCATACTTCTCGTTGTTATATCTTCTTCTCCACACATTGTTTTCACACACGGGATCAAAGATCATTCGGAGTTTTTTTCTTTCGAAACGACCACATCTGCTTTCGATAAAGTCCACGCGCCATAAAGCAGGAGTGGAATGATTAAGGGCATAAAAAGAGGGTTTTGTTTCTCGATTGTAAGAAGCAACGGTTATTATCCGTTTAATCTCTGCACTGATGTTGTTTTCCGTGTCTGTAGCGGATCCTTGGTGGATGAAGTCCGAAGGCCATGACTAAAGCCATTTCCGATATCAAAGGTTTCGGTTAGTTCTTCACTGACCTTGACGGAGTAGGGTGGATTCTCCAAAATCATTCTGTATAGTCGTATTAGTTTTGTAGGGATGCCGAAACTAGATATGTGTTTGAACAGCTCGTCTCTGTAAATACTGACATACGCGGCCTTGAAATCAGTGTACATCGATATTATATTCTCGGGTTTTTTCCAAGATCTTCCGTAATGTGACAATTTGGTCTTTTGCTGACTTTTCTGGCAGGACTAGGACCAATCAAACTATTGGTTTCGGGTTTCAGAAGTTCACATATTAAAGCCAACATTCTATCGGTGTAGAAATGTCATACATGTTCTCTTCATCAAAACCTAGAAGAGTGAAGACATAATTTTAAATTGATTGAGCTTTCTTAACTCTTTTGAAGCGGCTTTTATTTTTACTGTAACCCAGTGGCGTAGATAGGGGGGGTGGGATCAATTCAATCAATTGTTCAACATAACCAGTCATGAACCAAAAAAGTTAAAGAAACACAATGTGAAATTTAGTAGCTACTTCCAACGTGAATTAAGTCTTATTAGTACTCACAGGATTGTACATTCTATATACTTTCATTCTAAATTGAAAATACAAAGTCAATTTCATCTGAAAGAAATTATTATTTCGGCAAATCACCTAATCTTTTGAATTTAATTTTTTATATCGATTTTCCACGACTAATATGAACAAAATCTCTTCTTTTAAAATCTCTAATACAGCAGTTTACAAAACATTACTGTATTATCAATCCAGGTGATGTTCTTGCAAAGCTTATAGTGTAAAATCTTAAAAATTGTGATCTTGCCATTTCTTTTTTGATCGGCTAAGGGTGCGACGGAGCAAGCAATATGTCTGATCGATACAATGGTGTTCAGGCAATTATTCGCCAACAATTTGCTTCGGATGCTCTGTAGGTCCATTGTGCAGTATTCTTTGAATCCTTGCTGTATCTGTTTCCAGCAAAATACCAGCCATTAGAGACTGACTAACCACAATTGAAGCAGTTGACAATTATTTCAATCTCCACAAAAAAAGACATTAAAAAGGCTGAATCTGACTCGATGGATCTCAAAATATAAAGCAGTTGAAGATTTTGAGAAGCTATTTGTGTTTGTGTTCGAGACTCTTGACCAAATAAGAACATTGGAAATTGACGCAAGGAACTTAAAAAACGCTATGGATTTCGAGTTTTTGATTAGCTTAAAGGTTAAAAGTATGGTTTACCAACTCTCGTTGTTAATAAGTCGTGAGATTCATAGAGTGAATTTAGACTTGGTTTCGAAAGGGTTTGAAGATGCAAAAAAAAAATTGCTGAAGTCCTTGATATTGACGTTAAACATAAGAGAATAGTGAACCGACAAAAGAATAGTTCGAACCCTTCGGTTCCAGGTACAGAAGAATATTTTCGTGCGTTATGAAAACAATCCTTTTCTCGATTTCTATGTAATGAACCTTGGAGAAAAATTTACAAAAAATCAAAACATACTAGAAGGGGTTTCGGTTCTTTTCAAGGATTCTTCTTCTGAAATATACAAAGCAGCTAAAAAATTTATTGAAAATGTTGAGTCCATCTTCTGTTCTTGAAGAATTGAAAACTTGGAAGAGATATTTGATCCGAAGGAATAATACCTAATTCCTCTAAGAACTCATTGGAAGCTCGACAGCTGCCCCAAAGAAAACTTTCCTAACATTTATATATATATATCTTCTAACAGGATATTAGCTACACTGCCCGTTTCAACTTCAACTCCCGAAAGAAATTTCTCCTATTTAAAGAGATTAAAAACAACACAAAGAAGCGTTCGTTGGTAACGTTGGTAAGTAAGATTCTTAAAAATATGTCTTTTTTAATAACAATAAAAAGGACAGAATTAAAAGGATTTTATTCTATGATAAATTTCTTAAATTAGTATTATTTCACCTATTACATCAATATTTATTTTAGTTCACATTCAAATGAATGCGAATAATATATTATTTTTAAAAAATACACAATTTCTTATGGCATACATAATGAATTCAATGAAGTCTTATTACCTATTTGTTTTTATTTTAATTGTTAAATCTTTTAAAAAACTGAGCGAACTAGGTTTATCCCCAAAAGCTATCTACGCCACTGCTGTAACCAATAGCTCTTTATATTTCATTTTAGCTCTTTTAGTCTTTATTCTGTCATCTGCCACCTGTCATCTGTCATCTGTCCTCTGTCATCTGTCATTTGTAATCTGTCATTTGTTGGAAACGGGTTGGTGAAGTTTGCCCCAAACCAAAAGCCCCAAACGTAAATCCCCAAACGCAAAATCCCCAAATTAAAATCCCCAGCTCTGAAATCCCCAAAGAGAAAATCTACAAAGCTAAAATCCCCAAACCAAAATCCCCAAAACAAATATGTTCAAGTAGTGAATCATGCGATAAAATCGCGCGCGCGATTTTATCGCATGATTCACTACTTGAACATATTTGTTTTGGGGATGTTTGCAGGAAAATGTAAAGAAAAAATTAAAATAAAAGAGTAAACATAAAATTCTTTATAAAATCGTTATGTCTATTGAAATGAAAATACATTTTCAAAATTTGTAAGTTAATAAAAAATATTCAAAAAAGTAATGCACATGTTACAATAATGCGAAGAAAATAAGGTCCCTTTCAAAGTGTTAAATGAAACGAAAAAAAAAAAATTCAAAAAAAAGTTTCTCTTCATTCTTAAATTTAAAATTTAATTTTAATTTAAATTTAATTTTCTTTTAACTAAGACAGAACACTGCGCACCATGAATTCGTAAGTCAGACTAAAAAGTGGATGCAGTCATGCATTCATAGTTGTTGTTAAGAAACTGTTAATCATTATCACTTATTAATTAGTATCACAATGAGATAATTTCATGAGATTTTTCTGAAAACTATATATGCACATAATTTAGATGTACACGGACACTGGGGATTTGGAGATTTCGTGGGGATTTTGGCAAAAAAGATTACTTAGGTGTGGATTTCATCCATGTGCATTATGTCTGTGGGGATATTAGCAAGTTGGATTTTAATTTTTGGGGATTTTAACCGATGGGGATTTTTTTTTTGGGGATTCCGTACCACTCCCGTTGGAAACAACGATTTCTCCCCAAAGTGGATTTAAGGCTGGGTTTGGATCACATAGAATTGATATCAGAACCTGAAGAGCGGCTAACTTAGTCACTTACTTTTTAATCTTTTCTGTCATTAAGGCAACTTCGTCATAGCAAAAAGATAATTTACTAAACCCCCAATTATATATATATATAATTGGGGGTTTAGTAAAATATCTTTATTATTATTATTTATCACTACATAGTATAAAACAAAGTCGCTTTCTCTGTCCCTATGTCCCTATGTAAGCTTAGATTTTTAAAACTGCGCAACGGATCTTGATGCGGTTTTTTTTTAATGAATAGAGTGATTCAAGAGGAAGGTTTATATGTATTATAGTAGAGAAAAGCCGAGAAATTTTAATATTTGTAATGTGATGTCGTAAGAAACATATTTTTCTGCGCTTACATTGCAAACGCTGGCCAAACCTTACGAGATAGATCAAATTTAAGTTACTATATATCTTAAAAAGATAAATAAAAAAGTCAGAGACAGTATATGTTTATCTCCTAAGGATTAACCATTTTTATCTTTTACATATTACAAAAAAATATGGGTTATTTACCAAGCCATTTCAAACGATACAGTATCATTCCTTATCCAATTAAATACATTAGATACGTTGTGCATTTCATGTAGATCAAAATTGCCCTTTACTGCATGTGATTTAAATGAATATTTTCGAAGATATTACAGATTTAAAAATTGGGAGACGTAGTGTTTGCGGCGGTACCAGCCAGCCGGGTGGCGGCGGGAGCGAGCATATAAATAGCGCGTCGTATATCATGGTTTAGTATCAGCATTGTACCCGTGCGAAGCCGGGGCGGGTCGCTAGCTTATATATAAATAAATTAAAAAAAAATTCAAATCAATAAAAGCGAAATCCCAGTAATTGTTTATTTTCCAACTCTCAATTAGATTGTCTGAAATTCAACTTTTAAAAACTGAAAAATTTGAAACTCGAGATCCACATCATTTGGAGCCAGTCATTATCCACTTATAAAACTGTGTCACGTGTTTAATACGAGAAGCACATGAAATCCTTTAGAAGTCGTGTTATGTTTCCAACTCTTAAGTTGCTTGAAACAATCCACTTCAGACGAGCTTTTATGTTGATTAAAAAATCTCCCATAATATAACGCTTAACTTGAAAGATCCAATTGCAAGTTAACTTGTGAGAACCACTTTAGCATTAACCATCCCAATGAGCTGAAGATTACGTCTTCTTTTCAAAATCCACACTCGAATTCTTTTTTGCTTTATATTTTCTCATTGCAGTTCTACAGATTGGCTTCATATAGTAGAAAGTATAGATATCCATTACCCTAGTCAGTTTTGATGCTCCAATGCAACCTGGCCAAGTATTTCTCAACATCTGTGGCGTCATCTCAATTCAAAATTACTTCACGTACTGTGTAGCATCACACGAACGCCAGATCACATAGACAGCATGTTCAAGATACGGCTTGGAGAAAGTAATTTTTCTCTTTAGCAGTGTACCTTGAAATAAAGATAGGAGACAGGATACACTTCCAACCGATTGCAACTGCAACACATCTCACCTTGCCAGACAAGTGTACACTGCACGTATGTGTAACACAACCCCGCAGAGTGGAGAATGTCCTTGATGATATCCTTGAATCACCTGAAATCTAAAATGAACCTCTGTGTCTACAACGACGAAGCGACGTGTTGTACTAAATTCACCTCATTTCGCCTAAGTGGTGCGACATCAGTTATACAATCATTTTAATCCCATCACATGGAGTTCGTAAAAAGGATATAGGTACAACAGATACCTACATACTTACCAACCCGCATCCCGCACCACTTAGCAATTTCACTCGCAAGGAAGGGGCAACTCGGTGCCAAATGGAAAAATCTCCTTCAAGTGACAGTTTGTGAATGTCTTTAATTTGCAGTAATGACTGCCGATATGAAAAGGTTAAAGGCTCCTCGAACCAAAAAGAGGACGAAATACACTCGATATGTGGCATGTCTGATGATGATGACGACGAGGACGACGACGATGGCAATCTCGAATAGGGGTACTTATTTTGTTCTTTTCTGTGTGGAAACTGGAAACCCCTTTCGCTCGCAAATCGATTAAATTAACACAAAAGACGACATAACAGTTAGGGTTCAGGTTTGGGGAGCAGGTGTTTTTCTGAGGCGGACTACCTCCATTTCGTTTTCGTGTACCTACCTATTTCAGCGCCAACAATCCATTAGGTGACAATTTAATTAGGTAATCATGTTTCTCTTTTGAGCGAGCTAGTCTGATGAGCTAATGGAGATATCCTCAATTGGGAACGAGGTCACCTCTTTTTTTTTCTGTAGCTCTACAAGGATAAGAGTGTGAATTTAATTTTGTGTGCTATTTAAATTGCCATCGGAGGTATGAAATAAAAATGTGACAAGGTTCAGTCATAATAATTTTAAATTAAGTGCATGAGTTTGGTGTGTGGGGATTCGAAATGTTCACATTCATTATAGTTATGAATCTTTCAGAGATCGAGATTGTTGAGACGGCGCGCGGCGGGCGGCACTAGGGTATGGATATTTTGATACAGATGCACTTAAGTTCAGGGCCATTAAATAATAAACTAAAGTAATTATATGAGCTTTTCCAAAAATAAACAAAGACAAGAACATTGATTGAGTGAATTTAATTGTGACTGTGAAAGGTGTATTGAATTCTTTTGTTATGTCCTTTTCCAAAATTGTGAAACAGATACATAAAATCTATTAACAAAAGTAAATGAATGTGCAGTTTATCGTTAAGGAGGAGTATAAAAACATACCTGTTAATGACGTTTTATTAGCCTTGCTTTTCCACAATTGCCTACTCATGTTCCAACAATTGATTGAATATCGAAACCAGAATAACGGTCCATCATGTGGCCCAAACATTTTTCGTATAGCTTTCCCAATCTCATTTAAAATTTTAGAGATACAACTATGAAAGGACATGGACTGAGTATCAGATGCTTTATTCAAGAGAGTGCTTTGCAGGTTTTTTATCCTCCTTACAAGTTTCGGAGTTATTTCACCTAGATGCTTGGCAAACTGGATACATTGTTTGAACGCCAATTACGTAGTCGTTCACGTTGCAATGGTTGTTCAAAGGGTCATATGGAAGCTTCTTTACGCCTAACGACTCTGCCGTGATATGAGAGTGGCCTACAGTCTTCTACCGTATTTTCTGCAAAGAGATGTTGTACAAGTTTCTTCTATTCGTTTTGCTTTTCTTATACTACTTTGGAGACATGTCATATGTCAAACATAGTCAATAACAGAGCTTTTTAAAGAGCATATAGTCTGGGATTGTTTTGCAAGCACTGGTTCTGATAAATATTGCAAGCCGTAATTCCATGGTACTGAACAAAAGTTTCTTTTTATTATAAGAGAGCCGGCAGGGCACTGATAATTTCTGACGTTATACATATTGATATCCATGAAATTTTACTTTCTTTTAAGATTTAGAAACAGGAACAAAATTGTAGGTCCGTTCCATTTCCTCATAAGACCATGGTTGTGAGAAAATCGCTAGGCCCTAGGGCTCCTCGCTCTGTTGCGTCACCATATTTATTTTATTTATTTTATTTTAAGTAAGTATTGCCGCAATAATTGCAACATCGGTGATATGCAGTTTGGATTTCAGGTAAATTATTTTGTACTGCAGCGACTCCTCTTTAGACGGCACAATTATAGGAAACTACAAAGCTTAAGCTATAAAGGAAATCATAACTAGACTCTCTCTGTTGATTGGCATTCTCACGGCTCATAACTAATTGGGTACCGACATGATGAGAATAAGCATTAGCCATCATCATCATCTTAAGTAGATAATGCCAAAACAAAGAGGCAGAAGATCGATCATTCCACTTCCACACTAGGAAAAAAGCCCTCGGAAAATGCTTCTTCCACGAACAAGGTGACATCTCAAACTGAACAGCATCCTAAAATTGATTTAGGGGCCCAAATAATTCATTGAGGGCTCCCAACCGCAACAACCCAGTAACCAACCCAGTCCTCTGCTATTCATCACCTCTCACCCCCTCTTCTATACCTACTCATCCTCTGTTATCCGGGAACACAATGTGTATCCTTGTGTTTCGATTGAGGTGTTACCGCTTGCGGATGTGCCCCACATCCCACCTAACCTAGCCTAAGAGCTAGGAACATCAGAAACGGATTTGGCTCATAGCATGGCCCTTTTCTGATCAGCTTTTTATCTCCAGCCAGAATAATACCAATTCCCATCATATCTGCGCGGAGTATTTGTAACCTGATGCGAAAAAATGCAGGACATTCACAGAGGAAGTACTCCGCAGTGTCATCATCTCGACAGTATTCACAGAGTGCGGTGTCACTTATACCTTTTTTTTTTTAACGCTGGGTAAAACAAAAATTTCAAGATCTTTAAACTACAATTAGGAGCATGCGTTTAGTCTGTCAGTATCCAATGGCGGCATGTCATTTACGGTTATGGTCTTGAAATATCCAATCAATGAGGATACAGGCGACCAAGCGCTGGCGCAGGTCATTAAAAAAACTATTATGCAGTGATTGCCTGAAACCTAAAACAGACTCAAAGAATTTGGTCTTCCGACTGCATCCAAGAAGGATCCGTTTCGAAAGATTTAGAGGATTAAGTAGAGTTTGTATGTTGGTAAGCCTAACCGACGGCGACGGAACCAGAATACCAATAGAAAGAAAAGCTCTAGGTATCTCGGAATTAACTTGTTGTGATTCAAGCCTCACTCAAAAACTATTCTCCAAAAAGCTAATTTTGTTTCTTACTAGCTCTACCTGCTCATGAGAAAAGAACTGAACTTGGTAGTGGGTAAAAGTCCAATCAGTAAAAGTCCAGTTCAGATCGATCATCAGCCACAGATTCCCAGCCTGATTCACCATCACTAAAACAGCACCGAAAGATCTTCAAATATTCGAAAGGGATTCCTCAATCGTTAGGCCACATTTTTTCTTTTGGTTAAGAATATGACGGGACGGCTGCATAAAAGCTGATGAAGAAAATCGAAAATCACTCTAGTGGGTAGAATAATGAACCAAATACGACATCTCAAAGCCATAAGTATCTCTGCGTTATTGGAATTCAGAAAGAGGACACCATGCGAACAACAAACGACGCGTCGTCGGCGGACGGGACAAAAAAACAGACATCTGTATTCACCTACTATCTCAGCTTACGTCATTTGAAAACTAGGGCGTAATACTCCGAAGAGTTCAAATAAAACCGCTTTTAAAGCACTAAAACACTACTTTAAATTTAACATTTAACATTTAGTCTGAATTTCTCCTTAAGTCACTAAATTTTATATTTGAATGCAAAGTTTGTACTGCTGCAATCCCCCATCAGTGGTAAGGTCGTCACAAACCCAAAATTTGTACTTTTTAATGAAAAGTTGTATTTTTGAAATATTGCTTTTGGTAGTTATAACGTCTTTATTAAAATTATTTTTAGTATTGAGAGAAATTGATTACCAACACGTGAAGTCGTTTGCTATTATAAATAAATAAATAGGGTGGCACTACAGAGCGAGGAGCCCCTGGGCCTAGCGCATTTCTCACAACCATCCCTTGTGAGGGAATGGAGGGGACCTACAATTTTCTGCCGGTTCCGAACGGCTAATCGAGAAAGCTCTTTTCATGGCAATGAATACTAACGGAGGACTTGCCAATTCCTCGCGAAAGGCGATACCCGTAGAAAAAACATTTTTGCCTCTGTTGGGATTCGAACTCGAACCTCTGGATTAACAGGCGGACATGCTATCCATCACACCACGGGTACCACGTTTGCTATTAACGCAACAAATGTATCTACCTCTTTTAAATTACGCTGCATTTCTGCTAAGTTCACGCACTGAAAATATAAAACGTTTACTCGATGCAGAATCTACTCATTGGACCACATTTTAAAAAAAATACCACAAATTTATAACATTGTGAAAAAATTTTAATAGTAATAAAACTACCTGTTTTTCCGATTGCAAAACACCCGCAACTACGTAAAACTAGTTCACTGGAGTTGTGTTTCATCAAAAGTTAGTGAATTTCCAACACCACTCTCCACAGATCAAGTTTTTAGCTCAAAACAGCCTGAAATTATATAATATTTTGAATAATTCAACTATGAATTACTATTCCAGACCAATCTGATTACAGTGTGCCAACTTCCTGGATATTAATTAAATAACTATTTAAATTTATCCACCCTTCAACGAAATATAACCTTGTTACCTTGTCAATGGCATTCATGAAATTTCATCAAAATCCCGAACGAGAGGAAATCGATAATTTTACTACACTTTTGCCATTATCCTTCTGCTTCATGTTTCACCGTTAAACAACCACAATTTTCACAATTTGAAATTCAAAACCCATCCAAAGGACGACGTTCATTTTGCATTCATAATCCGTTTCAATCTGTTGTCTGTTGGATATAGCAGAGCAGGAGCATCAGGCAGCAGAGCATCAGAGACCCCCTGCAGGAGTGGTACTTCCTGTTTCAAATAATTTCCAATCCACGGAATCACCACCACCTGCAGTAGTAGTACAGTGTAGTTCATCGTGCATAGAAACGTCGGCGTCGCGTCATCGTCGTTTCGTTGGTCTAGCTTAAGGGTGTAAGAATTTCGCCCTGCTGTCAATATTCTATGTGAAGAGAATTTTTATCCCCGTTTTCTCGTTCAAAAACAGCTAAAGCAACGGATTCATTTGTAATGATTGATAATGCAATTATATTTCCAATAATTGAAGTTTGAGATATAAATGGGGTGCATCCGTTTTGAAAGAAGAGCACATTTTTCGATGATTGATCGTTCTTTGGCTAACTAAGGACGAATGCAAACACTTTTGACAGCGTTTTAAATAAAATTTGGAGCTTTGTTTACTGTTGGCGTTAAATGGAATGTAAATGAATAATTCAGTAGGATGTGCTCCTTGGTGGTGTTTTCATAGTGGGGAACAAAATGAATGATATTACTGCAATTTTGTGCTGTGAATAAAAAAAAAAACATGAGAGTCTAATAAAATTAAAGCGACCTGTCATTTGCGATTTAATTTGGGACCAATTTGTTTTTTCCTTTTGACTATAAATCGTTAGCGGGTACCTGCAATGGGATCGAACCGAAATATTTGGGTAAAAATCATTGAGTCGGTCCGTCCGTTCATGTAGACATGTGCGGCTTTGCCAATTTCGTCCCAACATAGTACCTAAAAGCTTTGTGTGAAAAAAGCTAGTGAAGGATTACATATTACGCTAAACGTTTTTTGAGAATGGTTCCAATGATTTTGATAAACCAATTGCTTTGCTTCCAAAGTCTTCGCCTAGCGCCAAAACTATGCTTAAAAGTATTCACATGTCGATAAGAAAATAAGACTTTCATTAGTTGATTGCGAAACGTTGACATAAAAAGCAGGATTCTTCTTTTAAGATACACTCAATGACTACCAAGCCCGATTTCCTAGTAAGACCCTATCAACGTTAATCAAATTAAATCTACCATTACACTCTAAAGCTCTGTTTAAAATCCCCATACATTTAAATTACTCAACAAATAATTCTAGCTTCTTTACGCAGATACTTTTCAACCACAAATCGTTATAAGAACTTTGTTCTTAAGCTCACTTACCTTACAACTTACACACCTACAACTAATGTTAGCTTCTTTACAAACGGATGTAGAAGCGCACTTTATCACAAGTTCAACTTGTTAGTTGAAATCCCTTCGATTGCGAGTGCCTCCTTACCAAGTATGTATATATCTTCCGGAACCCATATATAATTTTGTTCATACTGCGAAGCCCACTCAGCCAGCCAGTCAGCCAGCCAGCCCACAGAAAAAAAGCGAAAGTGTTTCCTGTGTGCGAAATTATTGCCAAATAAATAAGCAAATCCTTTTCGAACTATAAATTTTTCGGCTAAGACTCTTTGCTAGCTCTGGCTGGGTAGGTGGAAAAATGGGGTATTTTTCTTTCAATAGGTAAATTCTATGTAATGGGGTAAACCATCGCAAAAATAACAGACTCTTGGGTGTATCATCTCGATTTGTTTTCCTTTCATTTTTTATTTGCTCGCTGGTTACTCTTTTACTAAGGATTTGCGATTTCAAAGGTTTTTCAACCCATAAAGTGATACCTTTCGTTTACTGTTCTTTTCTGTTTTTATTTGCGGTGTACTTACTACTGTTTTGAATACGAGCAGTGTATCCGGAACAGAGAAAACAACCATTGAAGATGGCTTGTCTGACAGTTAACCAGTGAGTTTAGTACCACGCCTCTGCTGCTACACTCGAAGGACTCTCATTTATTTGTAAAACTGAGCAATCCTCTGTCTCTGTGGCAGTATAGTGAGGAGGAACAAGCGAACGACTTTATTTATTATGCAGATAAATTTCAAAGGATATGCGCTTGTAAATGTAGACATTACGAGTGAAATCCTTAAATAAACTACACACTTCGTAAATTCTTTTTTTTTTTTTTTTTTTTCTTTTCATGGTTTCTTTGTACGTTTCACGCTTTTTTGTGCTCCATCACTTTCAAAGATGACGGAGTATGAGGTAGAGCTCTTCCTACTATGGCTGCCGGTTTGTGTTTCTACAATCCGAACTAGAAGATTGATGAGACAAGGAGGGAGATCTTATGCGTTATGTCTTTTGGGTGTTTTTCACCTTTTGTTTTTGTGTAAAAGGAAGGGCGATTATCAATTGCGAAATGAAATTATACTCCAAGAAAATGGAGAGCTCCTTCGGGGGAACGTGTAATGTTGTAATTGATGCTCTTCTCGCATTCACGTAGGGCATGAAAACCAATTACTTTCAATGGTAAGTGAGGTGTAAAATTAGGGATTATATTGCAAAGTACAGCATATTTTATCTACGAAGGATTTATTTGTCAAGCTTACGAATTGGCGGTTCGGAAAATGACGGTTTTGCATCGAATCTAAGACTTTGATTGGATTCGATGTGTGAAAACGATTTGCATGTAATTTACGTCGATTTTGATCACATCTGATTGATCTAGTTGGAGTTTTGGTTGAGCTGAGCATAGGTACAGAAATTTCACTGTAAAAGATGCCCCTGATGTATTTTATTAACAACTATTTAAGTCCATACAATTTTATGTTGCTATATCTATACTTAAGACTTCCTTTACATAACCTCCTCCTTGGTATAATCATAGCACTTCGAGAAGCAAGAGAAACATATTGTGGCAGTTTTCCTCTGCTCTCGCTCCCCCACACACTATTCGAACTGCATTATCTTTTGTGAGACTTACAACACCCTTTACAAACTCTATTTAATCGAAATGTAAATCAACTTCGAAAAAAAAAATCTGATTTATAACCTCTTTATCTTTTAATAAAGTAACATCAACTGATTCACTCTCTGTTGTCAACTCTTTCGCTTCCTTTTTTAAACAATCTTTCGCCAATGGATCTTTTGTAAATGACGATATTTATTTTGAGTATTTGCTAAATTTCTCTGTTGACCCATTTTTTCCTGGGGCTATCGAACCTTTTCTTATTGAAAAGAAATTAAATGAACTAAATGATGGCTTTATATCTGATCCTGATCATATTCCCGCGGTACACACAAAAAAACATTCTTCCTCGCTTTCTCTACCACTCTCAAAAAACTTCACCTTATACCTTTTTTAAGTGATCATTTGCTCGAGTATGTAAAACCTCTTTTATAACCTATCTTGAGTTTTCATAACAAATCTCTCAATTCCACTAGACAATAAGGCTTTCTCAAAGGAAGATCCACAACCACTTATCTTGTTGAACTCGTCTCATTTATTCTTTCTGCCTTAGAAAAAGGAGAAGAAGTCGGTGTTATTTCAAAGGATCATATAGTTATGCCTTTAAAAAAATTTAATTTTAAAAAATTTACTAATTTTCATTAAACTATCTACCCTCGGCTTTAGAGTCCATCTAAATGAAATGTATTTCCTCTTATTTGGATAACCGATATTGCAGTGTTCGTTTTAGATATTACCTTTCAAGTCCTTTTTTAGTTACCTCCGGTGCCGGCGTTCCCCAGGGTAGTCATTTAGGTCCTCTTTTTTTCATTCTTACTATTAATGACCTCAAATTAGTCATTGACCATTCCGATATTTCACTATACACAGATGATACGATATAAATATAAAATATAATTTCTTCACCTATCGATTCTCTTCATTTTCAGCAGGATCTTAACAGCTTTGCTAAGCGGTGCTTTTCGAACTGTTTGGAATCAAACATTTCTAGGTGTCAGTATATCTCATCTTTCAAATCTCCTCCCTGTTGCTATCTTCTTCAAAACCAAAGCATTTCACCAGTTGAGGAGATTCGCTATCTCAGTAGCATTAGCGACCTGGACCTCAATTTCATCTCACATATTGATGACATAATTCTAAACGCCGGTTTCATTAAGCGATGTTCAAAGAAATTCTCCGAACTATACGTGGCCCGATCTTTGTTCACTACTCTTATTCGCCCCCTCGATGATTGCATATGTATGGTATCCTTACCAACAAATTCACATTCCTGGAATTGAAAATATTCGGCCGTTTTCTGCCAATTGCTCTGGGAGGTATTGCTTGGAATACTCACCTGGTTCTGCCCCTTTACCAAGATCACATCAAGCTTCTATGCATCATGCATAGCATAATGCGTGAATACTTCGAATGATCGAAGATAAATATTTGAAATTTTCTTCATTCATCGATTTTTTTCTGGAACCGTTGACTGCGAAACCCTTTACAACGTTAGACACGCCTATTATTGGGAATTTTACTACTTAATAAAACGCTGTACTGACTAATGCAACTTTATTCCATAAACTCTATTTACCAGCCATCCATGTTGTTCACTTCTGAAAAATACTTATTTTAGTTCACTAATCGTTAGCCGTTGCCGTGTTTTATTGAGAATTTCTATATTCACTTCACTTGCGAGTCTCAATAAAACGCTTTTTTGAATATACTCACTTACCAAGTTCACTTTCACATAAACTCCATTTACCAACCATCCCTGTTGTTCACTTCTACAAGTGAGTTATTTGTGTCCACTTACGCTATTCACTTTAGAGTTGTTGTTTTTCCATGAGCGATGTTTTGCGATGTCCAAAATTTTTTTTTCATAATAAGTACAATTTTGATTTTGAAATTTAAAATATTTACAAGCATGGCTTTAAGCCGTCTGCCGGAAAGTTTAATACTCTTAATATTTCGAGAGAAAAGGTATACATTTGGGTATATTAAGATTAATTAACAAAAAGTGAAAAGCTATAAATATAGAAAACAAAAAACAAAATAAAATATGACTCTTCGAATTGGAATTACAGATTCATAGTTCAAAGATATTATTTTCAATATAAATTTTCAAATGATTAAATAAAATTTTAAAAAGATTTAAGTGCCCAAAAACTTAGGGCTTTTAGTTTAGCTAAAACAAAATTAGGAATGTGTTTCAAAGAGATTTGCAACATCATTCAAAAAGCGCAAAAAAAAACAAAAAAATCGAGCTTATAATTTTGCTAGAACAAAATTTGAAATGATTTGAAATGAAGGTTAACCTAAAAGTCTTCGTAAAAATTTCTATATGAAACTGCATGTGAGCAATTCCGTATAAGTAATTTCCAACCACTCTCTCCATTAAAAACGCTTTAAGCATTCCTCCAACGATAGGGAACTTTTATTAAAATATATAGACGTCGGATTTCTTGCAGCACTGGACTGGACATACGGCCAGGAGGTGGAAAATGTTTTCTGGTTCATTTAGGTTACATAGTGTACAGTTCGGGTTAAGATCAGATCTATGTGGCCTGTAGTTTAACTGTAGCATTTCCGTACGGGCCTTAAAAATAAGACTTATCTCCGTTACATAAAATCCATTCCGAAAGTAGTTGATTTCTCCTAGACTGTGATTCAATCTTTTGTAAATTGATCGTGAAACAGACTCTCCAGCCCGATCAAGAAATGACCGGTACACGTTTTTATCAATGTAAGAAATATAGTCATAAAAAACAGACCTCCATGAATTTAAGTTATCCAAGGAAAGGTTAAGAGAAAAGTCGTGTGCCGACGCTAGTTCATACCAGTCTTTAATAGGCGTATACCGACACTTCAAAGACACTGACATAATTCTTTTCTGCAAATTGTCGTCAGATCTTAGCATGACTTTAAGAATGTAGTCTGCATTAGCTTTTAAATTTCTTACAAATATTGTAGGTAACCCCGATTCGACGTGTATGGCATAGTTAGGCGTGTTTGCCGGTAAGCGAAAAATGCGTTTGAAAAAATATCTTTGTATACTTTCGATTTCATCTATTTCCTTGTATCCATAGACATCATTCGCGTAACAAAAACAGGTTTTGATTGTTGCATCGAATACTTTAAACTTAGACGATGGATCTATATATTTATTCGTAAAAAAATTTGACCACATGCAATTGATTGCAGCTTTTGCGCTCGCTAACTTTTCTCTTATGTGAACTTCAAGATTCAGATTATGAGTTATTTTTAAACCTAAGTACGGGTGGCGCACAAATCGTGCTACCATAAACAAAAAACGTTATAATTCTTTTTCAGTGTGAGTAATCGGCTTTTTAATTTTTTTATTTTATAGGCTACTATTTAGATTTATCAAAATGAGTGCTTGGGATACTGAAAAAAGGATTTGGATAGTGCAGCGATACCATGCTTTGCAGTTCGTCATTTCCGTCGACGGCGGGAGTTTGGCGACACTCCCCCGAGTAGATGGACCATTATGAGGCTAGTGAACATGTTTGCCAAATCTGGAAGCATCGAACGAAGACCGTATCATCGAGATCCCAATGTTCGGGTTCAGGATACAATCGTGGCTGTTGCATAGGCAAGCCTTCAGGCCGCAATGAACAATTTTCTGATCAGGTGCCACATATGCGTGGATGAGCGTGGAGGTCATTTGCGGTCTATCATCTTTAAAAACCATTAATTATTTAAAATTAAATTTAATTTTTAATCCAATAATTAAAAAATTTATGAAATACATCGATTAAAATAAAAGTTACTTAAATTTCTTATTGTAGCACGATTCGTGAGCCACCCTGTATTTGAATTCTTTCACTACCTCAAGATTGGAACCATCAAGTTTCCAAGTGCGGTCATTAGCTGTGCTGCGACTTTGGGTTCTAAAGACCAAAATTTTTGATTTTTCTGTGTTGATTTTAAGATCCCACAGATCACAGAATTGTTTTAACTTGTTTATCTGAAGCTGCAGTGTCACTGGATTATCCGTCAAAACCACAACGTCATCAGCGTACAACAAGACTTTGACAAATAAATCACCAAAAGTAACACCCCCTGGTAAATGATCTTCAACATCATTTATAAAAAGTGAAAAGATTAAAGGACTCAAAATACATCCCTGGGGAACACCCGTATCAGAGCGAAATTCTTTAGATCTGCTACTGCCATTTGAAACAACAGCAGTCATATTTGAGAGAAGCTGCTCGTATATTCTTATGAATTTGGTTGATAGGCCGATAGCTGCCAGTTTAAACAAAAGCGATCTTCTGTTAATGGTATCAAAAACGGATTTGAATTCCACGAAGAATGCATAAAGGTTAACTTTTTTATCCAAATATCGCCTAGCAATACTTGTGAGGGCAAAGATTTGGTCAGCTGTCGAAAGGTTAGCCCGGAAGCCAGCCTGAAAGCAGCTTATTTCCTTATTTCGCTCAACCCATGAGACCAGTCTGAAATAGAGAATTTGCGTGAATAATTTTCGAAAGGAGCTAACAGCTACATAAGTACAGAAACTCTATAGTTTTCGGGTAAGTTAGGATCACTTTTTTTAAAAATTGCTGAGATCGACAAACGTGAGTATAGATTCCCAATAAAACACGGCTATTATCTTCTTCAACACCAATCCTCGCAGCATTCGAAATCCCCTTTTATGTACTCCCTCATCAAAAGTCATATGGTTCAAATGAACCTATTTCCCGAGTGCTGAGTAATGTTCATTCGTGTTTTAATTGTTTTGACTTCAACCTTTGTCTTAAACTCCTTCTTTTGAATCATTTCTGAAATTTTAAGTAAGATTTAGAGTTAGCTTGTATTAAGCTGAATAAATTGGCTTTTGTCCCCACCGATAATTAAATCCAAGTAATACAAATAAATATGATATTTTTTGATGCAACAGCAGTCGTTATTTTTCAGAGCCTTCAGACACGTGTAAGACTACTTGTAATTTAACTACTAATCCACGTCAAAAACTGGCAGATTTAGCTGTCAAGTTATGTTTACATAGCGATGTATGATTTTAACAATTCTGACGCAAGGAGAACGACCACAGGTTTTCATAAATTAGCAATTGTCGTTACAACAAAAATTCTTTCAAGAGCGTTCCTGCCGCTGCGCTGCCGCGACTGTCAAACTGCTTTGGTTGGGAGATCTTTAAATATGAAATCTTAAATTTGGCAGCCTTCTTTTTTGAGAAAAAAAAAACAAAAACTTTTGAGTTTGGAATCCCAAAAGTAAGAATTTCTACGAAAAAATTTCAACACAGTTTTAAAGTCGTTTGGAGACGAAGACGTTGAAAATTGAGGTTAATATCTGTAGTGTAGAAGTTTAAAATAATGTCTCGACGACTGATGAAATTGTTCTTCTCTGAGAGCTCTAAGAACATGTAAAATAGTATTTTTAGTTATCTACTATCAATGTTTCAAAAGAAATTGTCACAACTCAACTACATACATACATAACCGCAAAACATTCTCTAAACGTTTGATAAATGAAACAAAGGTAACTAGGTGATGATATGTGGTTACTTACACCAAAAATTTCCCATCCCCTGAATCTCTTTAGCAAAACCACAAGCACCATTAATCTTCAAATGCTGTCACATATTATTATACTAACAATCTTAGCAGAAGCTTCTGTTTCCATCACATCGACCTGAAAAAAAAGAGAAAAAAAATAATAGAAAAACAAAAATCCATATTTTGTTGTAATTGCTTTTCGAGCAAACACACAATGAGACAGACAGTCACAAAAAACCTCTCCAAAAAAGAAAACAAAAACATAGAGATTGAAAAATGAAAGAGAACTATTTGGTTAGCAAAAGAAATAACGAAGAATAAGGAGAAACGAAAAGAGAACTACCCGCTAGAAGCGAAATGAAAAATTGTACATTACACCTGTCAGACGATATTAACACATTTTCCATTCATCTTCTTTCCCGAAGGGAGGGAAAAAAAAGAGATCCACACCAATCCCCCAAGGCATGGAATTGCCACACAAAGAAAACTACCCCATCCACTATTAGGAACAAAAATCTACAAATCTCCAAAGCAAAACAAACAAAATCCGGGACAGGCTGTAGACAGCAATAACAAATGGTCCACAGACGACTGACCAGGAGTGTCTTTTACAAAGCTTGAGAATGCGCGTGTAAGGCTAAGGTGTTCATCACAGTATCATGGACTTACTTGAATTTGCATAAAATTCAAGCAGCACACAGGCGAGAATTGGTCTGGCTTCAAATTTGTATATCATAAGAAACAGAATATCAAAATTGTTCACTCACCCAGTTAAATCAAAGAATTGCTTTGTCTGTGAACAGTTTTGTCACAGTGAACTCTCGAGATCTATTCCGCAGCGCCGATAAAAATAGTTGCTTCCTGCCTGGAGTATGGAGAACCATAGATTCGATGTAGCAAGTACATGCCAAATGAGATAAAAAAGGCATTCAAAATACGATATCGACATCGGAACAAAATTTTTACTGACCAAAATAAGTTCCCTTAAGATCGGATGAAATTGAACTACTCGACCAACGACGCACAATGCGACGATGCGATGACTCGAATTCAGCGGATGGTTGTCTGAAGTCTGAACTATGAACCCTGACCAAAGTCAGTTTTGACTACGTGTTCGAATCACCATACCATAAGGAACCTAAGGGTGGCAGAATAACCCAGCATCACACATCACACAACGTCGCCGACGACCAATGACGTGTGTGCATTCAAGTGATATTGATAAGGACATTAGTGTCAGAAGAAGTCCGACCCTTCCGGGCTGCACTTTGGCGTACGATGATATATTAGATTTATGGAAATTAATATAAGAAACTCTCGAAATGATTGAAAGGACATTCGAAACGGGCCAAAGAATGAGGAAATAAAGTGCGTACAATAATAACAACCCCTAATCCCAAGCCACCGCTTCGGAAGATTATTATCTAAGAAAGAAGATAACACGATTACGTCTGTGAATATTACATTCGATGCACCCCCTCCAAGGAAACCATAACCGCATCGTTGAAAAGAAATTGATTATCCCAAAGAAAGGACTTACCATTTGACAGGCATTGTTGTTTGCATCCTTTTATTCAATCTGTCTTGCTGTGTCTGCGCGTTCTTTTTTATTCTTTTTTAGTTTTTTTTTTGCATACAACATTCATACCATTAAGCAATGATGCTCCTTTTGTTTGTGTTTGCCTTGTGAAGGCTGCTGTATAAGCTAATGGAAGTTTGGGGGTGATGGGATGCTTTGTGGGGTGGATGTCCTTTGTGTTACTCCCGGTTTTGTGTATATGGCAATTCATGAAATTACTCGGGTGCTACATATGCTATTGCCATCGTCGATGTATCTGATGATGTTTTTATGGTTGCGGTTATGATAAATGATAATATGGTGTGGGTGATGTTTGTTTTGTCACTCGCTTCTTCTCTTTCTAATAGAATATCCCTCTTTGCCGATTTACACGAATATCTTTAATAAGGATATTTTTCATTGACGGTTTGACGCTTTACGTATTTTTCTCACTTCGTTCTCTTCATCATTTCCCATCGTTTCGCTTAATATTCGTGGAGGAATATGAGGATAATGTTTGCTTTTCATATAAACCGTTAAAATCGTCTTCGTCGTTGTTCCCATATTCGAATGGAAAAAGGAAGTGAATTTCACAGTTGGGGGTTGAATAAATAAAAGAAAAAAAAAAGAAAAAAATAAAACACCGTGCGTCGGTCGGAACAACGCAGAGATAAAAGGTCGAAAGAAAAGAAATATGAATAAGGAAATTACGGGGCCGATTAGAAGATAATGGAGGGATAAGATGATGTGTTTTATGAAATTGCAAAATTATGAGGTGTTTAGAGGGAAAGATACATTGCGAAAATAATGTAATAAGGATATATTACAATTTAAGGGTATTTAAGCTGATAACAATGTTTTAAATTCTGAAGAATAAACGGTGTTTACATTAACCGAAATCATACTTCATAATGTCTTATCTTAATGCCTCACTAAAAAATTTACCACTGAGGAAGAAATTTGAAGGATTTGGCTTTTTCTGATGTGATGATGGTGTAGGAGAGTTGGATGCAGGGTGCGAGTGTGTTTTAAAAATGGATGTTGTTACTTCAGTGAGTTTGGTTTTACGTATGTGAAGAGCCACTAGTGATTTGGACGATTTTGGGAAGGACGATTTGTGTTCAGTTTTAAGTGATGAGCTTACAACTGCGTTTTATCGATACGCGCATTGGAGTTAATTTTAATCAAGTAACAGTGTCAATGGGTTTCTAGTTGAAGCACTTCAATAAACAGGCTTATCTGTAGTGGTTAATTGATTACTAATCAAACAAGTCCTTTAAATGTTGCGATTTAACCCAAAGACAGTGTTTTTTTTTGCTATGAAACAACGCAGCTAGATGTTGAACCAAAGTCTTACTTTAAAACCACGTCTTAAAGTGGAGACTTTCCCAAGCTTGTACGAGGATAGAACGAAATTGAAGGGAATTTCGCTTGAACGTCATTACTTGGCCTTGCAATAGAAACCAAAATTAATGGTTTAGAAAAGATCAACAGATACCAGCAACGTAAGGAAGAGTTAGGTTGCTATCCTAAGTAGACTGAACGGGCAAATTCCCAAGTGCAGACAACTTGACTTGAAGCAATTTCATGCTGATTCCGAATGGCTAAGAAAGCGTTTTTCATGGCAGTGTAATTATTCTCGGAAGACTTGTCAATTCCTAGCGAAAGGCGATACCCGTGGAAGAACTATTTTATGTCTCTGGATTTCAAACCCCGAACTCTTACGTATGGGTGTAGTCATGCTAACAAAAACGCAACGGAGAAGTATGAAGACACACTAACAACCAAAAAAGTTAGCTTCAGTCAAATAAAAATCTCCATCTAGTCAAAGAAGACTATAAAAACTTGTATCTTTTTTTGGAACAATCAAATTATGGCTGAATAGGCTTTCAAACCGAGGTTGCTTCCAGAAACAAATACAATTTTGAAGATGACAAGGTCGAACTGAGCTACATTTTGAGAGTTGAATGGAAACTCACAGAACGAACATAAGTGTAGGTAAGGCTTACGAAGATGCTCAAGATAGGGTAGAGGCAGTTCGTGCTATGTAGAAGCAAGTATATGAAACCCTAATACTCGAAGATGCTCAAGCGGGGCAGAGCCTTTGTCAGACAACAATCAATGAAGTGAGTTTTCTCAATAGCAATCTGAGAACCTTGCGTTTTCCGTAGGTTAAAAACTTTAGACGATAGGCTTGCAAATACAGCCATCACTAAGCGAAACGGAGATAGTAAGTAGTAACCTGTCCGTCTTGAAAAAACGTATAACTAATTTTATCAAATCAATTAAAAGGATCGTTTTTTCTAAAGCCAGTAAAGAGTACAGTAAAAGGCCCATTAGGGGAAAACAACAGGGATGACATTAAAAAATAAATAAATAAATAGGGTGGCGCAACAGAGCGAGGAGCCCTTGGGCCTAGCGCATTTCTCACAACCAAGCCTTGTGAGGAAATGGAGGGGACCTACAATTTTCTGCCGGTTCCGAACGGCTAATCGAGAAAGCGCTTTTCATGGCAATGAATACTAACGGAGGACTTGCCAATTCCTCGCGAAAGGCGATACCCGTGGAAAAAACATTTTTGCCTCTGTTGGGATTCGAACTCGAACCTCTGGATTAACAGGCGGACATGCTATCCATCACACCACTGGTACCACAGGGATGACATTACTATGAATAAAATGCTTGCAGAATGAAAGTGGAGATGGCGTCAGCGAACTCGTTTGCTGTCTGAAAGTTGGCAGAATTTTTTTCTAAAGGATGTGTTCGCTAAAAGTGTAATATATGTATACTGTTGGATGATGTCATCATGCGAATTGACGCATTAACTTATAACTAACTGTATACATTTATCCACAACCTGAGCACTTTTGGAACATTCCGTTAGGCGTTTTGACGAAGAAAAGTTCATTGATATTTAATTTTTTTTCAGTTGTTATATTATTTAAAGAAAAGATAGTTGAACGAGCATTTTGGTTCATTTACGCCATCAAGTGACAAGTGGCAAAGAAGTTCTTTACCTTCAAAAACATCAAAAGTGTGCGTCGGTCGGCGCCTTATCGTCTCAATACTGTTATAACAATTTTATTTAAAAAAAGTGAATACGCTGAAAAGTGACAGTTTTTTTTATGTGGATGATATACGGGCTACGATGTTTTTGTATAAACTTCGTATTTGTACCAGGTGCGGTATCAATATGCTTAATAACAACGAAATCACTCCTGTTGCTTTTCAATGGAATTCGATGCTTCTTCTCCAGATTTCTCGAGATCACGCTCCTCCTCATAAAATAAAATAAAATAAATTGGGTGACGCAACAGAGCGAAGAGCCAGAGGGCGAAGTACATTTCTCACAACCATGCCTTTTAAAGGAATGGTGGGGACCCACAATTTTCTGACGGTTCCGAACGGATAATCGAGAAAGCGCTTTTATGGCATTGAACTTATTATCAGAGGACTAGCTAACTCCATGCGAAAGCCGATACCAGTGGAAAAACATTTTTGCCTCTGTTAGGATTTGTACCACGAGCCTCTGGGTTAACAGCAGACATGTTAACCATCTCGCCACGGGTAGCACCTCCGCTTCATACTTATTTTCCGAATATTTGATCAATTCGTCAATGATGAATTAGAGATAGTCACTCCGAATAATAACTTAATAGGTGATTTTTTTGTAGTACTATGAACGGTGTTGGCTTTTCGTTTGCCTCTATTGCCTGGATTTGCTTTTGCAACTCGAGTATTTCACACCACCATAAGCAGCACTTTACCTGTTTATCCAATTGGGAGACTACAGGAGAAGCTATCTGCGCTTCAGAGACAAAAGGGAAATAAGCAGTAGATTCTTGACTTGCAGTGATGGTTGCACCATCAGCAGGCGAGGCAACTGATTTGGGCAATTGATATTACAGGAGATAAGGCTCTAGACAGCACAATGGTAGCAGGATCCACTGTGGCAGCAACAGCTGGTATTTTAGTAGAAGCGAGTATTTCGACGGCAGCAGCAGCGGATAGAACAATGGTAGCAAAGACCTCAATGGCGTCAACAGCTGGTGTTTTGAAGGCAGCACACACCTAAGGTGTAAAAAAACTGCATTTTCTTTTTGCTTTTGTCATTTTATTTTCCATTAGCATTTGTTATGTGTTTCTTCTCTCCGTAGTCGTTTCAAACAAAAGGAACGATGGATTCATTTCTTGTCTTACCCTTTTCGCCCGGAATTGCCACGTTATAAATCTATTTCGAGATGGCCAAGAGATAGCGCATGGGACACAAGAAAGGAATCATTTACATTGAATTAAAAGGGTGAAACTATTATTACGGCAAGTCTGTGATCAATCAATCTTCTTTCAAGTTCCTCAACCTTGTGGTTTTCAAAAATTTAAACTAGACACTGTTCACATAGGCTGAGCACTGAAATTGTATTCCTATTCGGTCCAGGATAAGTATCATGTAGCGGTGGCTGATCCTGGCGGGGCAGTGCCATTGCAAGTATATTATGAGTTTGATCTCTCTTTTTACTGTGGCGGTGTCGTTAATCTCCAGCCGTGTAAGCCTTCGAATCAACACGTTCACTAGTGGAAAAGTTTTCGATTCTAGAGGTGACGTTAGATTCTAACGGTTAGACTCAGATTTCAATAGTGTTGATTTGATTAGTACTTTAGTACTCTGTTAGGACCATCAATGTAGCACTTCAATACCTAAGTTAATCTTGGTTTCCTACTAAGCTTATTAATTTATAAGTTATCCTTACCTATACCGAAAGCTTTAAGTACACTTCGCGTTATAGATTGGCTTAGAGCACCCACAAGCGTCAATACATTAGCACCTTTCTTCTTCCTTTATTCGATGTTACCGTAATCTTAAAGAGAACACCGGTCTCCCACTTATCTGCTTCACTCTAGTGAGCCTCCCGTGAGACAGTAAGATGGTTTACCATATTTTCATATGGTTTTCAGATTTTTGTTGGCACGTCAGAAAATAGAAAAATGAGTTTATAAAGAAATGAATCGAACGAAAAACACCAGGCCATGGAAGTTCGAGATTATTTCATTCCTTAAAGCACATTCCCTCTTTAACTCTCTATGGTTGGTTTACCTTTTAGCACTGAAGTTTTGTCTTTCTTTTCGTTCAAATACGCATCCTCATTGACCTGGTCTACAAAGTTGAAGTCATATCAGGATTGAATTTGAAAAGCAAAAAACTATGCCTTTTATTCACTCAAAAGTCGCTACGAAATGATGAGCATAAAGATGAGTCCCAATTCCCTGAAGACCTATAAGCAAAAAGGTAAAATAATTCTCTTTCTGTCTTCTTCTCTGATAGAAACAATTGAAAAATCTAGGTTAAGTCCTTTTCCAGTCATCCTTAAAATAAAATTACTATGCAATGCTTCACGCTCGATCCACTTCATTAGCGCAACAATTGCTGAAGTGCCTCTCCAAACGAAGCCACAAACAGTTGGTAGACGGAACTGTGCAACCACAAATGAGCAAGCCATTTGGTTCAACCACTTCATTTTTTATGCATGTACATCCCTCCTTCTTGACGATGTTTGCATGTTTCTTATCAAAAGGAGCACATATTTTTAAAAAAACCTGTTGTCTCCGCCCATCATAAGGACCCATTCCTATACCATACCAAGTCAATGCACTGAAAATTGCATACAAATTGCATACGCTCCTTATTGTAATCACATCCACAAGTGGCTTCACTAGCACCATAGTGCTATTAGAGCCCTCTTCTTTACCACCAGGTGTGTGAACGGAGTGGTACTCATACAGTCCACCACCCATCAAACAAGCCTTATAAAAAAAACTATTCAAAAGGATTCTATTATTATCATTCAGCGAAGCATTCTGTTCTTTTTTTTTATTTTTTGCTTCCTTGTGGATCTTAATGATGATGGCGATGGCGTCAAATCACCCACACTGTACGGGAAGAGCACTCTAGGACTGCTCTCCGTCATAGTTTTCAGTTTGTTTCAGGATCGGCCAAAATGAAGCTATCTTCATTTCGCCAGTGTGTACACTTTGCACACTGTGTATACATCTCATTAACGATGGCTCAGGGGCGCATATAGTGGTTGTACACGAAGTTTGTTCTGACATAGTGGGACGAATCCTCGGGGAATACTATGTACACGGATTTAAAAAAAAAATTAAAAAAAGAAGAAATAATAATTCTTCAGTTCACCCGCTGATGCAACAAAAACTTCCTTTCACAATTTTACCGAGCGTCAACGGACAAATATCAAGGATTAATTATGTCTCTGTGGTATTCAAGAGGCTATTGCGTTCAAGAGAGATAAACGACAGAAAGGAATGGAATTAAAAAAACACAAAATATTCAGTTGAACTAAGTACTCACATTACGGTCTCTATACTAGGTTCGGTCGGTACTTATATGCGGCTCTCAAGCTCTCATACATTTCAACGTGACTTCAAAGCGTTAAAAGTCAATGTCCTGATCTAGAATGCACAAACCTCTATTCCACTGGTTTGGGGTTGTTTTTATTTTAATTGAAGATTTATGCCATTGTGTGCGGGATGGGGTTGTGATGTGATATAGTTGGACAGAATTTTCACATTCCCAGGACCGCAATGGAAGTTTTATGTCAATTTGCGGTTTTTGAGTTTGAAATTTAGTATGGCTGCTGCTGCTGCTGGTTTGTTTTGGTAAAGGTCGAAATGGTTTTCATATTTAATTTTTTTCAATTTTTTTTTCTAGAGGGATGAGGTTATGGTTGCGTTTATGTGTTAGAAAGACATAATTAGTGTTCCGCCTTTCACTTTGTTTCACTGTGTGGTTTGATATAAAAAGAAACAAGAATTTTAAAGTATTTTGTGCGTAATATTAAGCAAGTACAATTTTACTACTGACCCATACATACCTAAATACATATAATAATGACTGTTAGCAATAGTTTCCATTAGTCTTGAAGAAGAATGAAAAATTGCAACAGTACCAACCATGTACAATGTACATTCATATTTCTAAATCAAAATATGAGCTTGATGTTGGGCTACATGCCACTGTTAAAATGACTTCCTTTGCCTATTCATTATCTTGTCATTTATTTTAAAAATTGTCAGCCTATTTTCATTAACGCCATTAAATGTTAAGAAGAGTGCTTGTCATTTCTTTGACAGTTTCTTTATGAGTTCAATGACAGCTATTTCAGCTCGGGCTGTAATTCAGGTAATTTCAATTCTCAAATTCTAATTAGCATCCATGAATTTTTCTCGCCTTAGATAAATTTTGCTCAACATAACTAACCAACAACAAATTAATAACAACAAATTAATAACCGTTATGCCAAAAATAATAGGATATCAATGAGTGAAGATGGAACATTTCACAATTCACCTCAGTAATTTTGTCATGCATATTAACTGTCATTTGAAGGCCAGTGACGAGTCCCAGTTGAATTGAATGAGCGTTAATTTTTCATTTAAAATTTTTTCAATGTCGTTTCAATGAAGTTAGGCAAATAGCAAGTGGAGACCCACAAAGTAGATGTAACAAAGAGTCAACTCATAGCATTTTTTGCCTGAAACACCCTCAAATTATTATGTGTAAAAATCAAAAATTTTGCAAATTTTGCAAAAAAAAAAAAAAATTGAGATGACAATTAAATATGACAGTGCGATGGTAGAGAATACGGAAAAAGTGGGTCCATGCAACTGTCTGTCTTTCTAAATGTACCAGCCATACAACCGATATGATAATACTTTTGAGTGAGAGATTATTTCTGAATTGTCGTTCTTATGATGCCAAAGAATTTTTTCTTTAAAGTCTAAAAACAGTACCGTTTTATCAAAACCGACTTTCTCGTTAATGGTTAACACGATTTTGACGAAATTTTATTTGTAAAAAGTCGTAGGTTGTTCAAAATAAATTGAATATAAGCATCTGCAAAATTTCATCTTTTGAAATTATTAATTTTTATATATATTTTTTTTAATGTTTTCAAAACCGTATTTTTTTTCAAATTTTTTGTGAAAACATTTTCTTGCAAGAAATAAAGATTTGCATACTCAATTTTCAAAAATCGAAAAGTAAAATTATTAGATTTTCTCTTTTGAATATAAAATTTATTTATTTTCAATATTTTGAGCGAATTTATTCAATTTTCATAATTATTGTGCAGTTGGCTGCCCTGTACAAAACCGAATACTAAAAGCTAAGATTATAGTATTGTAATTAGCACGAAACTTTCATCTTTCTTTACTGCTACAAGCCCAAAATATCGAAAACACGTTCGAATTTTTAAAATTATTTCAAACCAGCAGACAAAAATCTGGCGACTGGAAGGGGTTACCCACCTTATTTAGCCTGCTTGCAAAATGGCACTAACTTGCTGCAGTTGACGCTCTGGCTTTATTCTGTGACGGAAAGCTAGCAAAAATCTTACTTCTATCTTCGATTTTGACTAGATGAAAGTATGTACATACTTGTAAGTGTATATGTTTTTCATGTGATACTGAAGTAGAAGTGTAGTATTCTATGTTGTAGTTTAGTAATTGCTTAAGCTATTCATATTTCAATATTCATTTTGTTATTAGTTATGACAAAATGAATATTGAAAAAGAATACAAACAGAAATGTTTAATATATTGCACTCTTAAAATAAAGTTCAAATACAAAACCATTACCCATCCCTGCTGTGCTCAACAACTGAGTTTAGAAATCTTTGAATTGACTTATTTTGAAGCGTAGGCTTTGATTTGAAGTTCCTTCATTTTGAAAGCATGCTTTTACATGTGTTTTGGAATTCAGAATAGCTTGGTTGATGTTGAAAGTTAATTTGAATTTGATTGACAGATAACTGCTATTAAAATTGAATTTAATTTCACTTATCATCCAGTGGCATAGGTTAGGTTGTTGAATGTCGGGAAGACGACCTACCGAGGCACTCAGGCAAATAATAGGCCTATTTACCCCTACAAAATTTTCGTTTATGACCATTTTAAGGCAGCCAAAGGTTTTGAGCGAAGAGCTCCGCAATTGCTTACCACTTTTTTGCACTTTCTCGATTTTTTTAAAAATAGATACGTAGTCCCCGGATAAATACACCCCGCTTAGTTGCGTTACCCGCTTAATTGACCTGAATCCTAGGCAAACACATGATTTCATTAGAAATATACATACAATTTCCCGTTTAAATGCATTCCGCTTAATTGCGTTTCCCGGTTAAATGGGAAAAAAATCAAAACTCTTTATTCAATTTGAAGGGAAATTGCCCGGTTAATTGAACGAAAAAAACAAATCATGGAAATCACTTTTTGCTTACACCTTAAATGAAATTAGAAGCTGGTAATTTGGTTCCATTGTTGCGCGCCTCCAAGTAAATTGTCAAATTGACATGAGCTAAATCATTTATTATTAGGTCGCCCTGAATGCCAAATTGAGTGTTTTTTTAGCACTGGGGTTGACTTGGGTTCTCCCTCAACTCACCCTAGGTTTTTGCTGTGGCGAGTTGAGGGCTGTCAAATGCTATGTATTTTTATTCAAATGACAGGGATGTGTGCGTGTGGTGATTTTGTGACTTAGCGTTTTTTGAGAACTGGAAAACCCAGGTTTTTTTTGACAACTCATAGGATTGTCAAGAAAACTTGGGTCAACTCTGGGTAAAGTTCAACGAACGAGCCTATTGTTTGCTGGATCATCAGAGTTTAGCAACTGCAAATTCAAATCATGAAACTGTGTAAGAAAACAATGCAGCCAAAAAATACAGATTCTTACCATGATATAATGTTCTAGCCAAATAAAAAGCAAATCTGCCTAATTCCCTCTTGTACGCTTGCTAAACATATACGCACGCAGTATGTACCAATTCATAATTTATGTGTTTGTGTACATTATGAAAAATTGTTCAATTTCAATCATTCCTAGGCTGAAACTGTTTTGTTCTTTTTTTATGTCTTGCCATTTTATGTTAATTTTCCGTTTAATAAAATTTTGATTTTTTTAAGAAAAAATTCTTCTTTTTGAATTTCTTGCCACAGTCCTAAAAAAATCGCTTTGTTGCGTTATAAATTCAATTAAGCGTGGTTTTTCTAAATGGGACAGCAAATCAATTAAGCGGGATTCTTTTAATTGCGTACCCCTGTTAAATGCGTCTAAGGTTGTGCATTTAAGGTGACGCAATTAACCGGGGATTACTGTAAAGCGAAATTTGGGGAAGAGCATAGTTATGACCATAGAAAAGACTGAAAAAAACTCAGAAAAATCCAGTAGAACTCGAGAAATTGTTGCCATAGTTTTGAAAAACGCAGTTTTGAGAAAAACGCGTTTAAAGTATCGTTATACAGCAGTAGGTATTGGTGGACCACGGCGTGGGAAAATTTTGGATGGGATGGTGCCCTTGAATTCGTTTGAGGTCACCGCGGGTGTTATTTAATGGGTTTTTAATGGAGTGTTTAATGGGTGTTTAATGGGTTTATGTTTTGTTTGAGGTGGCCGCCGCTGCGCTATGGGTGATTTTGGAATTTAATTTAAATTGAAATAAAAATGCACACTGCCGAGGCTGAGATTTGAACCGGGGCCTATGGCGTGTCGCGCGTGTGACGTTGCACTAGGCTATCGGGGTAGTTGTAGGTTGATGTGTAAAAAGTCTACTTATGCGTACAAAAAAGTTATTTATAGAATCTTTTGGTATGTTGAGGCTTATAAAAAGTGTGACGGTTGGTGGTGGTTTGAATTTGTTTTTTTTGTTTAGCTTTAAGATAGAGAATTTGTCACGATCGATTTTTGGTTGTGCATTGATTGTGGATGAACAGCATGTCATTTTACAAGCTTATCATGAGGTTTCTTTCTTTCAGGCATAGACACTGTTAGTTGTTCTATTTTTAGATTTAGATTTCAGAACTGAAAATTTGAATTTGAAAAATAAAAAGTGTGACGGTTGGTGGTGGTTTGAATTTGTTTTTTTTTGTTTAGCTTTAAGATAGAAAATTTGTCACGATCGATTTTTGGTTGTGCATTGATTGTGGATGAACAGCATGTCATTTTACAGCTTATCATGAGGTTTCTTTCTTTCAGGCATAGACACTGTTAGTTGTTCTATTTTTAGATTTAGATTTCAGAACTGAAAATTTGAATTTGAAAAATAATCTGTCTTCTGTTAGTTGTTCTATTTTTAGATCTTGTTGAAGGGGGTTGTGACAAAAACATGCTGCTAAGATGTTAAATGACATGTTCATGCACAATGTTGAATGTTATAAAAAGTGTGTGTGACGGATGGTAATGGATTGAATTTTGAATGGTTGACTATGTTTGAATAATCACAAAAGTCGGTTAGTCGGTTTTAAATTTTGAATTGTAGATTTTATGAAAGAGGATCTGGTCATGTTGATGCATTTGATCGTTGAATGTGGATCCAATTAATCTAAAACTCAATGTGTTTGTTATCAGTAAAAGTAATAATTTATTTCCTTGTGTAGGTATTGAGATTACATAGTTTAGTTTTTCTTAAACCCTTAATTGGGGTACTTTCATAGTCTTCTAGTAGATATGTAACAGGATTTGTTTGTAAGGAGATTGAGCGTATACACTTGTGCATGTACTTATGCATATCAACTTATAGTTCTTGGCATGCTGTAGATGAAATTAAGTCATAAAAACTTTAATTTGAAATGTGATTTTTTTTCATTGTAAGTTCTTATTTTACCATAAATAATAAATTTTATGTTTATTTTTCAATATGAATGTATATTTTGATTATGAGTACTCTTGAATGTGTCACAGTGACCAAGAATCGATCTGTTTGGATTATATGGATGAAGTCTTGAACTAGCCTGTAGGATCACAAGCCATGAACAAATTATATTGGTTTTCCAAGATTAGAGTGGGGATGTCATTGAAATTTTGGAAAGGGAACTTAGTATAAAAAGTAGAGCATTTTCCAAATAAAAATTATTCTTCAAGAATACCTCAAAAGTGTAGTTCTTTCATTTTTCGATTTTCAATAAATTCTAAAATCTATTAAAAAAATGTCTGGGTTTTCAAATAAACTGAACAACCTTCACAGTTCCACAGACAAGGAAGGAATTCTGGACATCTTCCAGATTTTCGAAAAATATCTGGAGGAGTTCTCCCAAGGCTGTTGGGAATTAAAACATCTGAAAGATGCCTTAGAGGAAGAACTACGTTTGGCTAGAGAGGTGCCAACCTTGGGGAGGCTACAGAGTGTGGCACACCTCATCAAGATTTTAAATATTAGGAGCTGTGAGCTGGGTTTTGGGGATGATGTACCTATCATCCCCATAGAAATATATATTTTTTTACAAAAATTTTAAAAAATATAAAAAATAAAATTTTTTTTTAAAAACTATAAGAAATCATGTTTTTTTCTTCTTATCAGAGAGAGAATTCTTTGAAAAGTGTTTAGGCTTAGGTGCCTACAGTGTGCTTTTTCCCTCGACTTTTTATTACAGTATTGGGCAGTTACCGTGTGTATCTAACACATCTCATACATCTTCATACATCTCCAGAGCTGTGAGCTGGGTTTTTGTAAAATGATGAATAATGATTGATTTTATATTTTTTCATGAGACTTTGAAAAGAGGCGTTGAAAAATTCTTTCCCATCATCAGTTTGTAAGTTTTTTGGGGGTACGTGTGTCTTTACTGAAAATATGTTGCATAGCAATAGTGACATTGTGCCCTGTTTTGTTTTTGATGGGAACTGTCCAAGCAAACTTGGAAAATGTATCAATAACCGTGAGAAGATATCGGAAATTTTCATTATCATTTGAATAGACACCCATTTCAACTAGATCAGCTTGCCATAAATCATCTAATCCCTTAATAATAACTCGCCTTTTTTTAAAATTCCTCCGAGCAGGTTTATGTAATTCATTGACAACATCTCTTTTACTCATCTTTCTTTAAACTGATTGAAAAGAAAAAAAACATTTCATTCTTATATTTGTTTATTTTGTAATCTCTTATATAATAGTATCAATTTTTTCATTCTTAATAATTTATTCTCAAGTATATAGCAAGCACATGTGTCTGGGCCTTCCTTACATTGATTCGAGGACCATGGGCAATTTATAAAATGACATCCATTGACAGACTCTGACGATGATACACCTTCAAACTGGTTCAAAAAACTCATAGTGTTCAGAAATTCCTCATAATGTTCCTCTAATAAGATATTCTGATTATACTTAAGCAAGTTTAAAATATCTTCAATAATCAAAGTATATTTAATGTTAGACATAACGAATGAATTGTGACTTGACACTATGATGTCTATAATTAAACTGATTTTACTTTCCAGTTGCTGAATCTTTCACCACAATAAATGCATTTTTTAAAAACTGTTGTCGTAAATGATGGATTTCGTTTTGAAAGCTTCGCTGCATGTGCTCAATTTTTCATCGACATAGGTTTTGGAAGTAGCGTCTCTCTTATCATAGGGTTCCTGAATATTTTGTAATCTTTTCAATTTTAAATCGTAATCTCCAGCTTCTGTTTTGAAGAATCCTTCGCCAGGTGGTCCTGGTATACCTTGTGGACCCCGCTCTCCCTGCAATCCTCGCGGCCCAATCTTTACTCTAGCTCTATTGGAAAAACGACCAAATTTGTCTTTACTCATAATATGTCTTTATACAATTATGTTATTCTCTTTTAATTCTTCAACAATAGAGACAATTTCATTAGAGTGATTATTATTCCCTGCTTGTTGTGACCCGATTAAAAGCTTCAATCGATCTACAAGTTCATTCGGATCATCCCAATATATAAAGTCTTTCTTCATGCTTGATAATGTCATTAATCCACTTCCGAATGAAGGTGTGGTATTCGCAAATAAATGTTTTATTATGTTGTATTTAGCACCACGATTACCTCGTACTTGTTTCTCTGAATCATGGGAATCTCTATGCGAATTGGTATCCGTTAATATAGTTTTATAGTTGTTTAAGTCTTCACTATTATATATTTTTTCGTTTGGTCTTTTCATGAATAGGAGCTCGTATAATCCATGTGTCCCTTTAAAGTTCTTAGTTTTTACATGTATATCATTTCCTTGAACCCTGAACTCACCATCTCCAATATATAGCTTTCCATTTTTCAAGTATATACCATATATATTATCAATTGAATTGGAATTGTTAATAAATAGATCCAGATATTTTTTAGGAATGTCGGAAAATTCTTCATGAGATAACTGCTCTGCAAAATTCCGATGCTTAATGCGTTGACTTTTTCTAGTCTTCGAATGTTCTAAATGGGTTCTTGGGGTACTATTATTGTTATCTGTAATGGCGTAACTAAAGGAAGGCGACGGTGTAATAAATTCTTCTTCCTTTTTAGTGGGTTCAATTTTCTTTGTGGAACTTTGAAAAATATTTTTCTCATGATCTTCCTCTTGCTTAGAGTTTGATTTTTCAACTAATTTATTAAGTGGAGTAGTAATTGGTCTTAAAGCATTCTCTACTTGAGTTTCGTAAGCTTCTTTACCCCGCTTAAGAGCTTTGTATTTTTTTCGTAGTGCTTCTGTGGTTTTAATAAGTTCTTGTTTGAGTTTCACATCTATATGCATCATTTTTATTTGTTTGCTTTTTTATAAAAACAATCCGTAAATAAGGCTCGTATACATCGAAATAATCGTAATGGATTTAACTTAAGAAAGATATTACAGGTACTTGTCTTAATTGATGAACTTTGATCATTGAACTGTGTGAATCGATTTTTAACTGTAGTATTGTGTTCAGTAAACTGTAACGAAGTGTTCTCATAGAACATTTCTGCACATATGACGCAAAATGATAATGTGATTTGTTTTATAGGGAAGGGGTAAGACCGCTTTAAACAGAACTTTGGAAAAGGCTCGTAACAGCTCCAAACAGCTTTTCAAACAGCCCCAAACCGCTTTCAAACCGCTTTCAAACCGCTCCGAACAGCTCGTAACAGCTCCAAAACGCTTTTCAAACAGCTCCAAACCGCTTTTCAAACAGCCCCAAACCGCTTTTCAAACCGCTCCGAACAGCTCGTAACAGCTCCAAACAGCTTTTCAAACAGCCCCAAAACAGCTTCAAACCGCTTTCAAACCGCTCCGAACAGCTCGTAACAGCTCCAAACCGCTTTTCAAACAGCCCCAAACAGCTTCAAACCGCTTTCAAACAGCCCCAAACAGCTTCAAACCGCTTTCAAACCGCTCGTAACAGCTCCAAACCGCTTTTCAAACAGCCCCAAACAGCTTCAAACCGCTTTCAAACCGCTCGTAACAGCTCCAAACCGCTTTTCAAACAGCCCCAAACCGCTTTCAAACCGCTTTTCAAACAGCCCCAAACCGCTTTTCAAACCGCTCCGAACAGCTCGTAACAGCTCCAAACCGCTTTTCAAACAGCCCCAAACCGCTTTCAAACCGCTTTTCAAACCGCTCCGAACAGCTCGTAACAGCTGCAAAACCGGTTTTCGAACTTTTGAACTGTATATTTACACTGTATTTAGTTTCAGAAAACTATCAAAGCCTTTTCTATAACGACCTTTATTCAAAGACACATCTTTATCAATAACTAAAAAACCATGTTTAATGTTCCAACATTCTTTACATAATTTTTGAAATGTTGAAAACGACATATCTGAATTTACATGATCATTGTAGATATGTTTTAAGTTCATATCATCCTGTTTAAAGACGATTAGAAAATTAGCATTGTCTCTAATTAAATGTTTGGGTATTCTGGTATATGTCTGGCACAAATAAAAACTATCAATATTATGATGTCGCCCCATGCTAAAGTATGTTCGAATAGTGTCTTGTTTTTCACAGGCAATATCATCAAATATAAATATAGAGTTTGGTTTAGCTTCTTTAGGTGGTATAACTTCACTGTTATTGGAAAAAGTAAAGAACCCCATATGCTTTATTGGTTGGACGGCTCTTCGTAGAAATTCATATTTTGGCTGTTGTAAAGATTTCGAATAAATATATATATTTTCAAATTTCAAGCCATTTGGATGTTGTAGCAAAGTCATCATTACATTAGTTTTTCCGCAATTTGATGGACCTGTTATCAAACCTCTTATGCTATTGGGCAATAATATACTATGCTTTTTTTGTTTTAATTCTTTTAACCAAATCCATGTTTTTTATTGGTAGCTGATGTTGTTGTTTTATGAATCGCATGATGATAAAAACTAAATGATTTCCCCATATATATCAAGGTTTTATTGAAAAAATGTCATAACATTATTAGTGACCTCTGCAAATCGTTGTATACCTAATAAAATGATAGATTTTTCTAATCAACCTAATAGTCAACGAAAATTATTCTTCACGATCGTATAGTTGAATACAATCCAATGACAGGAGAAGTTCAAAAACTTATCTAACACATGACAATTTGTATACCTACTTCAATAATAAAATATTTTATTACTCGATAAAAAACATGGTGGTTTATTTTATTTATATTTTTATTTTCAAAAAGTCAAGAAGAAGAAGAAAAACATAATTGAATTACAAGTTCAATGATCAAAGTTCATCAATTAAGACAAGTACCTGTAATATCTTTCTTAACTTAAATCCATTACGATTATTTCGATGTATACGAACCTTATTTACGGATTGTTTTTATAAAAAAGCAAACAAATAAAAATGATGCATATAGATGTGAAACTCAAACAAGAACTTATTAAAACCACAGAAGCACTACGAAAAAAATACAAAGCTCTTAAGCGGGGTAAAGAAGCTTACGAAACTCAAGTAGAGAATGCTTTAAGACCAATTACTACTCCACTTAATAAATTAGTTGAAAAATCAAACTCTAAGCAAGCGGAAGATCATGAGAAAAATATTTTTCAAAGTTCCACAAAGAAAATTGAACCCACTAAAAAGGAAGAAGAATTTATTACACCGTCGCCTTCCTTTAGTTACGCCATTACAGATAACAATAATAGTACCCCAAGAACCCATTTAGAACATTCGAAGACTAGAAAAAGTCAACGCATTAAGCATCGGAATTTTGCAGAGCAGTTATCTCATGAAGAATTTTCCGACATTCCTAAAAAATATCTGGATCTATTTATTAACAATTCCAATTCAATTGATAATATATATGGTATATACTTGAAAAATGGAAAGCTATATATTGGAGATGGTGAGTTCAGGGTTCAAGGAAATGATATACATGTAAAAACTAAGAACTTTAAAGGGACACATGGATTATACGAGCTCCTATTCATGAAAAGACCAAACGAAAAAATATATAATAGTGAAGACTTAAACAACTATAAAACTATATTAACGGATACCAATTCGCATAGAGATTCCCATGATTCAGAGAAACAAGTACGAGGTAATCGTGGTGCTAAATACAACATAATAAAACATTTATTTGCGAATACCACACCTTCATTCGGAAGTGGATTAATGACATTATCAAGCATGAAGAAAGACTTTATATATTGGGATGATCCGAATGAACTTGAATTCAATTTTTCGCCCCTTTAAATTGAACCTTTTGTTTTGGGTTGTGATATCACTCACAATTTCGATTTTCTAAAAATAAACAAAAAAGCATTCAGAGAAGAAGAAGAACCATTTTCCATAAAAAACTAAAAACATTTTAAGTAATTTTTTTTGAAATATTTATATTTTATTTTTATTTTTTTTTGTTTTTGCTCTGTATAGCTAATACATAGAATTATTTTTTTAATATTTTTTGTTGTGAGTTATAAATATTGTTTTGACTATCATAATAGTCATTAAAACTGAAGTTAGGTACTATATTTACCTCTTCGGTTATTTGAAGCTTTTGCTTCCTCTTTTGTTTTGAATGCTGCGGCTGTTGTTGTTGTTGTTGCTGTTGTTGTTGTTGTTGTTGTTGCTGTTGCTGTTGCTGCTGCTGTTGCAGTTGCAGCTCCAGCTGCTGATGCTGTTGCAGTTGTAGCTCCAGTTGCTGATGCTGCGGCTGTTGTTGTTGTTGTTGCTGCTGCTGTTGCAGTTGTTGTTGTTGTTGTTGTTGCTCCTGAAATATTTTTCATAAATTAGTATTTTATTTTTATTAACTTATATTTCTTTCTATAACTTACCTTACTTTCCTTGTCGTGGAAATCAATATGGAACGAATTTGTTCCATATGGAGCCACGACTTCGAAGGCTAGATTAGCTAGCCCCTCTACATCTTCGTCATCCATCTGAGTTAGGCACCGCTTAGGGAGGTACACCTCATAGTCGTCCAACTCCAGCATGATGGACGGGCCATATTCAGAATCCCTTCTGAATCCCCGTACGATATTATACTTTTTCTTCAGCTCCAGCTGAGCCAGCCTCTTGTAAATCTTCCTTTTCGCTTCAACCTTTTTAGGTTCTTGTGTTGCAATTTTTGATTTTAACTTGCTTAAAAATCCCGACATTTTTTTTTTTTTTTTGAATAAATTTTAGATATAGAAATAAAAGAACTTCACTTTTTGACTTTTTCTTGAAGAATAATTTTTATTTGGAAAATGCTCTACTTTTTATACTAAGTTCCCTTTCCAAAATTTCAATGACATCCCCACTCTAATCTTGGAAAACCAATATAATTTGTTCATGGCTTGTGATCCTACAGGCTAGTTCAAGACTTCATCCATATAATCCAAACAGATCGATTCTTGGTCACTGTGACACATTCAAGAGTACTCATAATCAAAATATGCATTCATATTGAAAAATAAACATAAAATTTATTATTTATGGTAAAATAAGAACTTACAATGAAAAAAAATCACATTTCAAATTAAAGTTTTTATGACTTAATTTCATCTACAGCATGCCAAGAACTATAAGTTGATATGCATAAGTACATGCACAAGTGTATACGCTCAATCTCCTTACAAACAAATCCTGTTACATATCTACTAGAAGACTATGAAAGTACCCCAATTAAGGGTTTAAGAAAAACTAAACTATGTAATCTCAATACCTACACAAGGAAATAAATTATTACTTTTACTGATAACAAACACATTGAGTTTTAGATTAATTGGATCCACATTCAACGATCAAATGCATCAACATGACCAGATCCTCTTTCATAAAATCTACAATTCAAAATTTAAAACCGACTAACCGACTTTTGTGATTATTCAAACATAGTCAACCATTCAAAATTCAATCCATTACCATCCGTCACACACACTTTTTATAACATTCAACATTGTGCATGAACATGTCATTTAACATCTTAGCAGCATGTTTTTGTCACAACCCCCTTCAACAAGATCTAAAAATAGAACAACTAACAGAAGACAGATTATTTTTCAAATTCAAATTTTCAGTTCTGAAATCTAAATCTAAAAATAGAACAACTAACAGTGTCTATGCCTGAAAGAAAGAAACCTCATGATAAGCTGTAAAATGACATGCTGTTCATCCACAATCAATGCACAACCAAAAATCGATCGTGACAAATTTTCTATCTTAAAGCTAAACAAAAAAAAAAACAAATTCAAACCACCACCAACCGTCACACTTTTTATTTTTCAAATTCAAATTTTCAGTTCTGAAATCTAAATCTAAAAATAGAACAACTAACAGTGTCTATGCCTGAAAGAAAGAAACCTCATGATAAGCTGTAAAATGACATGCTGTTCATCCACAATCAATGCACAACCAAAAATCGATCGTGACAAATTCTCTATCTTAAAGCTAAACAAAAAAAACAAATTCAAACCACCACCAACCGTCACACTTTTTATAAGCCTCAACATACCAAAAGATTCTATAAATAACTTTTTTGTACGCATAAGTAGACTTTTTACACATCAACCTACAACTACCCCGATAGCCTAGTGCAACGTCACACGCGCGACACGCCATAGGCCCCGGTTCAAATCTCAGCCTCGGCAGTGTGCATTTTTATTTCAATTTAAATTAAATTCCAAAATCACCCATAGCGCAGCGGCGGCCACCTCAAACAAAACATAAACCCATTAAACACCCATTAAACACTCCATTAAAAACCCATTAAATAACACCCGCGGTGACCTCAAACGAATTCAAGGGCACCATCCCATCCAAAATTTTCCCACGCCGTGGTCCACCAATACCTACTTACAGCCAACCCAGTTTGGATGCGCGTCAGCAAAATATCTATAACTCCGAAAATAATTTGAATTTTGAAAAATAGTCTTTCAGACATATTCTTAAATAATTAAACTTCAAAAATATGTAAACAAAATCGATTTTTTCCTTCAACAGAATACTCCCTTAAACGATTAAACACCGGTCAAACGAATTTTTTCTCCCCTTTTGAATTACTCAAAAGCTCGAGTTTAGATAACCTTTTTTTCAACTCAAATTACTCAAAATGCAATGTTGAACAAACAACCTCGCCCCACTCGGGGTGCATATATATAGACACTTCTGATTGTTTGAAGTAGTCTATCTGTCGTTTGTCGCCTTTCGTCTTTTCTCCCATAGTCTGTGGTCCGTCCTCTGTAATTTTTTTTAGGTGAATTTAATAGGAGTCATCGATGCACGTTGCTGTAGAACTTTTGTTGGTCGTAATTCAATGGAAAAACAGAGTCAGAAAGAGCATTCCATATACTAATAGCTCTACTTAAATATGAACCTCGATACTTGATTGTACGCCCGGAGTTGGACTCACTGTTAAACTGATGAGCTTTCCTAACAAGGCGGGTGCTGCAGCTAAATTTTTTTAGAGCAATTTTTGTAAAAAAAGCGATAAAGATAGTCAGGCTGGTAATGTTTCGACGAAGTTCAAGAGAGTCAATCGATCCAACAATTGAACTATAACCTATCAGTTTTGACGCTCTGTTTTAAACCCTATCAAGTAGGCGCAATGATAAGGGGCACCTGACCAGATATGAGAATTACACTATAATTTTGGACGGATGTAAGCTTTATAGACAGTAGGCATATCAGAAAATGGTGGCTTTTCCTGCATCGTTTTAAGAAACTTAAGTATTTGGCATTTCGGTGACTTCAAAAAGGTGGTCGTTCCAACGAAGATCATCGTTTGCAATCATTCCAAGTACTGACAACTTTTCGATCTTTCATGCAGATATCATCCACGGATAATGGCAGTGGGGTAATGTCAAGCTCTAACAGCAAAAGACAGCATTGCTTTTCAAAGCGTTTAATTCTACTTAGTAGCCAAACGAACAACTACTCATGTACCCACTGATATGATAGAGCAAAAAAAGAAAAAACACAAAAACTGTTAATTTCCCATTCTATTACTATACCTGTCCACATTTTAATTGAAGACTCAATAAACCAACTCTGTCTAGATTGAAACATCCAACGTATTGTTTAGCGTAGTCAAATTTAATCACTAGTTAATGGACCAAGTTTCGGCTGGCAATCAACAATTAAAATTAACTACCTCACTATCGTCTTATCTCAAAGTAATTATTTCAATTAATGTACTGCCTTTTTCGAGGAGAAACTTTTTAATCTCCATCCAAACAGTATTGCCAAAACCTCGCCGTGGCGATAAGTCGTCCCATCCAAACTAAGCAACTCTTAAGGACAAAATCCAATGAAAACTCACACAAAACAACAAATAACAAACATGAATCAGATCGCAGTGCCCCCTTTTCTGCTTGCAGTTTTAACCCCCACAACCGTAGACAATTGCGTTGGCAAGACTGTATATACACAATCATCCAGCTTCTCTCCTTTAAGGGAAACAAATTCAAAACTTTCCAAGACTCTCATTAATCTTGTAAAATGTCTGTTTTCCTTTTTGATGTTATCGGCTCAAACACACACACACATAGACCCAAACAACGCAGCCAAACACAATCAGACACACACTGATACACTTTTGTACACATTACAGTACATTGAGCAGGAGAAGAAAATCTAAAATTGAATCGTTTCCAAAAATCGGTTTTGATTGTCCAAAAAAGCTACTAAAGTCCTGTTGCCTGCGCCCCCTTGAAACCGTCTGCACATAGTTTAATGGTCGAAGTACCCTTCGACCCTCTTGAGTGAGAATTACAAAACAGGTCGATTGTGGCCAACTAAATTGTAGATTTTCATCATTTTCTTTCCCCCAATTCTCCTGGCAAACGGTGGCCCTGCTCTCCAAGATTATTGGGACATTGTGCTACTCTAGTCTTTAGTGGTGGCCAGAATCAGATATGGCAAGAGAAGCTTATTTCCTCATTTTGATTTTTCTTTACTTCAGCCAAAAACGTTTTTATATTTTTTTTTTTCTTGGATTTACGGATGAAATGGCCACTGGCGAAGGTAAATAAGTAACCTATAATGGGGCCATCGATTGAATGCAATTAAATCTCAGTGATGTTAGTTTTATTCGATTTCGCTGGTCGTTTTCTAGGAGAAAATATAAGTCAATGGGTAATTAAGATCTTTCGTGAGGAAGAGGTTTTTTTATGGTTTTTGAGGCTAGCAAACGTAAGACTTTTTTAATTAAGTTTGGATAAAGTGTTTGGAAAAGTGAAATGGCTTAATTTATCATTTGGACAAGATTTATATTTGGTAAAGGGAGGAGTTTAAAAGAAAAACAATTACGAGGGATTTTTAGAAAGTAATCGCTATATTACTGGAAGAACAACGGGAAAGTCTTGCACTGGTAGTATATATCTGGCCTTTTCTATGTAATAATAATAACAAGATGTGAATACTGTGATCGTTGTCCTGATGCTTTTGACTCTGAAGCTATGTACTTTGTCAGTTTAACATCACTAAGGCGCTCCAGCTAAAACGATCACATAAAAGAAACAATAGAAAAAATTGATACGAAACGGTATTTTTTCATTTAAAAAAAAAATAGTTAGTCAGCTGATAGGCTCTCAAGCAGATGGCTATGTCTATAAAGGGTTGCCGACTGTCATTTTCTTCCCGACTTATTCTGTAGTAATAATATTAATAAATACCTAAGCTTCGTAGTTCTTATGCGAAATAAGCTAGAATGGTATTCATATTTTGTGAGTGATCTAAGCGCCCGGCTCGGCAGTTTTCAGAAATCACGCTCCATAATTGATTAGTTACAGAACGGTTTTGTAAAGGTAAGGGTTTGAAGGTTTTGGACTTCTGGCTTTCAGAAAACCTTGCTGACTTTTATCTCTTTGTTAAGGTATATTCTTCGTCTTACTACTCAGTCGGATCACTAGTGTGAAACAGGTAAGTCGGAGGGGACTGACCTATTCCAGAACACGATGCTCGCAACGTTATAAACGGAATAAGAAAAAGAAGTAAAGCTTTTCAACAGGAGTTTATTTTGTCGCTAATCGCGGTTGGTTAAGCGTTAGCCAAGACTTTGAAATTCTTTGCACTAACTACTGCTCAGATTCACCAAACGTCGTCTCCGTCGCTTTGTTCAAGTTCTAAATTTCGCATAGTAGAGCTTTGTTATAGCTGAATACGATCGAACATCGGGCTGGTCAATATGGAGAACTTATCTGTTCACAAAGGAAAACAGACTTTCAGATAGTTAAACAATCAGTGGTGGTACGATTGGGAACGTTGCTAGCCTTATCCAAAGTTTAACAGAGAAACGAGCCCTAATATTAGGAATCTAAAACTGTATCTCTCAGTAAATTGTTTCCAGAACAAATTATTTAAAAATCGTAGCTAGCGCAGTGGTTCGGGTCTTAAACAGATGCAAATGAATTGTGATTAAGGGCCCAAATACGTTTTCCACTTCCCATTACCTGTTATTCATATACCTAAACAGGATGACCACATAAGTCGCTTGAGTGGAAAACAATTTTGCGAATAATGAAAAATAAGAATGCTTCTAGGATAATTGGGACTTCTGAGAATTTTTGCTAGTACTTAACTTTTGGATTTAGCAGAAGTTAAAACAAAATCTTTTCTAAAAGTTATACTTTGTCCAGTTTTTAAAAGAGATGACAGTACTTTTTCAGAAAGTTACAGTGGAATTTCCATTTACTAACGTTTACTAACGATCTTTACCTTAGATAAGCTAAGTGGGTGGAAACTATTAAGCCTTTTCAAACTGAACTCTATGTCCTATTGGACTATTTACCACAGATCAAACTTTGGCCTTTACGAGCACAATCAAGCGCTATGAAAAAAACATAAAACTTTCCGCTTTCTTTGTAGAGTTTATGGGCTGTTGGCTATGGCTATGGTAGTTGGTCTGTGCAAACTTTTCCACCTCGGTAAGAAGTTCTTAAGAATATAGAAACAGATTGAAACCATCTGCAGGGTGAAATAGTACCATCATATCTCATTTCTTTGAATCATACTCAGGTTGTACAAAGGTGTGCCTCAAGTCCGGCATTTATTTGCTCGTAGGATAATGTGTCAAATACCTTTCTGGGTGAGTGAAGGTAGAAAGTGAGTAAATAAAAATTACTTCTTTTGATGATATGGTTTTGTGAGCGGTCATTACAAAGTTCTTCCTTTGAATCCATCAATAGGAGAAAATTTTCACAAAGCAATTGATTACTACCACTCCTTGTATAAGACCTTAATCATCCCAGTCCTGCTGTACGGCGCGGAAGCATGGACCTTATCGAAAGCGGATGAGGAAACCCTTGGTCGTTTCGAAAGAAAATTTCTCCGAATGATTTTGGTCCCGTATGCGAAGACAATGTGTGGAGAAGAAGATACAAAAACGAGCTGTATGAGCTGTACCGCGACATGGGCATAGTAAGAGAGGCTACGATGGTTGGGCCATGTAGAGCGGATGGACCCAAACGCTCCGGCTCGTCGGGTTTTCGAAAGCTCATTGCAGGGAAATCGCGGAAGGAGAAGACCTCTTCTGAGGTGGCGCAATCAAGTGGATGAAGGCCTCAACCGATTTGGAGTGCGAAACTGGAGAGAGCTCGCCTGAAATCGAAATCGTTATAGAAGGATGTTGGCTGAGGCCCAGGTTCACCCCGAACTGTAATGCCCACCTAAGTAAGTTAGTAATTGATTACTACGATCGTGAACTCTATTGTATTGAAATTGGTAAGCAATACAAATATATAAATATACACATAAAGGTCCCTTTTTAAGCATAAACGGTCATTAAACAGTCAATAAACACGTCCTCCAACTTCACAGTACTAGACAGTCACACACGGCGTATACTTGACATTTTTTTTGTTTTTTTGCATAGTTTTTTTTTGCACTTTCATTTACAACCTCTAAGCCTAATAGAGCCTGGATGTGAAATAACAAATAGACGCTACCAAATGCTGGCCTCAGTTGCAGATATGCAGAGTCGAAACACAAACAAAACGCAAGGCGGCGCTTTTGGACACAATTTGAGTATTCCACAATTCGTTACTGTGAATTGGAATTTCGAAAATGAAAGTGCATGTCCTGTATTTCGGTTCGTTCCATTTTCTAAATGCATTCAAATCACTTTCTTTATGTCTGTGAATTGTCAGTGAAATTAATACAGTTGCAGTTAGTTTTTGCTTATTTCTTCATCTTTCTGCAAAATGTAGGCTCAATCTAAAACTACCATGAAAACTGGAAAAGGATCAAAATTAACGTTATTTATTAGAACAATTCACATACATATTCACACACTTACATTGTGTCAGGTAAATCTAATATATTTGATTTGTAAAATTTGTCTTCTTATTTTTTCTTGTGAATTCTGCTTCCATTTTTAACTCGAAATTGCAAATAATATTGCATCCATGTTAGAAGTAGCAGTAATTAAAATTTAAAAACAAAATAAAAATGGGTGATGCTTCAAATCTGAGAGTACGAAACTTTCGAAATCGATCAAAATGTAGAACACGCAATTTCATTTTACGTGAAATTGAGAAGTGATTTCAATTCAATTTCGATCGAATTGCGGAACTTGGGTGAATGTGTTGAACTGCGTTTTGAATCGATCCAAATGCTTATCGATATATACATTGGCTATGCATATGAAAAACACTGCACTGTTTTTTATTTTGCTGTACATTTCGAAATCATTCAAATAGTGTACTTTACAGTGGAGAACGTATTACAATATTCTGAGAGCTGAAATTAGTCACAAAGATGTTTTACTCCAAACGATGCCTTACTCGAAAGTACCAAGATATTTTACCTGGAATAAACTGGCGAAAAATTCCCTTACGGAAACAAGGACGGTCACTTTTCGGTTAGCTTGGCTTTTAGTGTTTTGCAACGACGAACCTTTTTGCGCAGTACATCCCAACTTTCAGCTTCTGATTTGATGAAAAAGCTGAAAAAAAACTTCCAGCTTCTGATTTGATGAAAAAGCTGAAAATGTTGACATTATTGCATTCCTTTGTTCTGATGTTGTACAATTCTTTAAAGATTAAAAAATAGGTGAACACGCAATTGCAAAAATTTAAGTACTTTTGTTTACAGAAGAAATTTTGTTTTCTTGGTGGCTGGCGGTAGGTCTTTGAAAGTTCTTGTGAGTTCTTACTTATTGAGTAATTACTTATTCAAAATAAGTATTGTCAAGGGTTGTGGATATGCCTACACAGTTATATTTTAAGTTTATACTGGGGGTTTTGCATAACATTCACCAAAAGCACAGGACGTACTGTCTGGATCAATACAAGAAAAAATCGTATGGGTGATACAGGCCGACCTAACTCAGTGTAGGGCACAGGGTCTGTCTAAGTAAAAATTCACTTAATTTTTTGAAAACTATTAAAAGTCATCTAAGCCACTTAGGTACTACCACATATTAAAATGTTTTTCAAAGTCAATACTTTGTTCTTTAATTAAAATTTTAGTTCAACTGGTTTTAGTGATCAGTTTTTGAGTAATCAAGTCTCAAAGTCATAATTTTGGAAAATAAATCAAATTTTTTTTCTTTACATAAAATTTTTAATAAATGAAAAGATTAGTAAAGTTTTTAACAGTTAAAACACTTATTTTATTTCCTCAGATGTAGATGATATATGGGCGATAATCAAAAAACATGAACTCCGTCAGCTCATTAACAAATTAAATAGAACTAAATACCCATCAATAAAATTTACATATGAAGAAGAAATTGAAGGGAAACTAAATTTTCTGGATTTAAGTATAACTCGGAATGGAGACAATTTCGAATTGGATATATACAGAAAACCAACGAATACTCTGAGATACATTACATCAGACTCGTTCCATTCCTTTGAACATAAGATGTCAGCTTTTCACTCAATGATTTTTAGAGCTCTAAATATTCCAATGACTATAGAAACAAAAATAAAAGAATTCCAAAAAATTAAAGACATAGCCAAAATTAATGGATATACTGAAGAATTGATTGAAGATTTAACAATTGCACATAGAAGAAAACAAGAATTGAGAAATTATACAACTTTAGATCTAATAAGGAATGAAGGAAATGACGAAAAGAAATATTCAAAATTTTATTTCTATCCAGAAATAACATCTAAGATAAAACCAATCTTTAATAAATATAATATCCGTATGAGTGAGTGCAGCGAAATAAAAATAAAAAATCTGATTGGAGGATCTAAGGATAAAATTGACCAACTTCAAAAGTCAGGAATTTATTCTATCGGATGTAATGATTGTGCAAAAGAATATATAGGACAGACAAGAAGACCTATTCTAAAAAGATTTAAAGAACATTTTGCACATCTTAAATATAATGAAAAAGAAAAGTCAAGTGTTGCAGAACATATGCTAGAAAATAGTCATAGCTTTAGTTTGCAAAATTTAAAACTAATAAGAAATGTAAATAGCAATTATGAATTAGATGCTTTTGAATCATTTTACATATTTAAAAACAAAAATAATCTAATGAATAGTGATGATGGACCAATCAAAGATTCAATATTCAAAAAATTTTTTAATAGATTCAACTCAACTCAACTGTAATTTTTGTTTAGAAACATTTTTGTTTATTATTAGTTTTTTGACAAATAATTTAATTTAATTTAATTTTATAAATCTCACTGACGATGGAAGCATTGCTTCTGAAATGTACATCTGAGGAAATAAAATAAGTGTTTTAACTGTTAAAAACTTTACTAATCTTTTCATTTATTAGATTAAAAAACACGTGGAATATCTCAACTAAAAAACTCATAAAATTTTTACAAAATTTTGCCTCATTAAAAGCCAGTTTTGCTTCAAATAATCAACGCTTAGGTTTGGAATCAAGTATGTGGGGCACCCGTCTGCCTGTGGCGAAGTTGTTAGTATGTACCTATAGATGCTACGTTTGTCCCAGCTCATTAAGTCCCAGTGACATTAAACTGTTTTACCTTTCGGAAGAAATTAGTAAGTCCTCCAAAAACAATTTCCTTCTTATAAAACGCTTTATCAATTAGTCTTTTGGAATCGGTATAAAATTGTAGGTTCTCGAAAAACGAGGCTCTCCGAGATGTTTTGCGACCTTGAGATAAAAATGCTCATAGCGTCGTCTTAGTAGAAGATGCATACTAAAAACACGAACAAGTTAAAAGTAATAGTGTCTCAAAAGACTAAATACAGCATTCACATAAATATAATTTTAAAAAAGGAACCTTTTTGAAAATAGATAACAGATTTTTAAGGAAAACTTCTTTGTAAGTAGATACTGAATGTAAAAACCGCTCTTCTACAACAGAAACCAAAAACAAGAAATTTCGTTTAAAAAAATCTGTTAAAAATTATTTATTTCCAACTAAAAACGCTTTATGTTTTTACAAAATCCACGCTCAAAAGTATTCATAAAAGTAAATATGTTGGTGAATGCTCTTCAAACAGCCCCAAACACATAGAAAAGTTGAAAACTAATCGCCTTAATGGAAACCACTGTAGCCTGCAATTCTTGCATCTATTCAACTCCAAGCCTCTTTTATTCCTGCTAACCACTTGCACGAAATGTAAACAAAAGTCACACAGAAAAAAAAAAAAAAACCCAGAAACCCCAAACACAGAATCCCAACTGCAAACACACACTTCACATGCACACGGCACAAAAAGCAAACCCTCTTTGGCAGAACCTCATTAGGCAGCAGAATGCTGACTGACTATGACTAACCAGCAATATCAGCGGTGCTTGCCTAACACCTTCAATTTTCCAAGTAACTTGACGAAATGAAATGAAAACATCATTCGCATCCATAATAAGTTTTCTAAATAAAACTTTTCGTGTTCACAAAAAAGGATTTTCTCGTAGCTATACTCCTCTGTTGAAACACAGACACCTACACCTAAATACGCGTATCGCTCTTACAAAGGATCTGTTGGGGTTTTCTGCGGGCAGAAATGCTGGGGCTCCTAAATCAACACTTCAATGAAAGAACTCATTTTGTTTCGACGGCAAAAAGTTATGAACGTTGACCGTGTGCGCGCAATCATAACAAACCGGATATCCTTACACAATGACGTTGACGTTAACTGTGAGAAGTCAAGTCAGTACCTTTCCAACACCATACCTCCGTGTTCCCACTTACCGGCCGTGTAGCTACCGTTGCCGTCGTTTCTAATGAAGACATTGTATGTGAATGGAAAAATTCAAGGGATTATCCTTTCTACTAGCACTGGTAAAAAGCAGCAGCAAAAAAGGAACTCCTTTTGTAAGTGAGTGTATAAAAAAATTTTTTTTTCTCCTTAGTTCTTAGCTTTTAATGTTGGGAAAAAAGGGAGACTTTAATTTTTTATCGCTTCCCCTCTGATAACCACGGTTTGTTTATCTTTTCGCTTTGCTTTTTATGATACTTCTTTCGCAAGGAACTGGTGTTTTTCATCCTTCTAATGATGTTAGTGTTTCGCCAAACAAAAGGATTAATATTTGAATTTTAAGCCCATTCAAAGCGGAAAGGACAGAAAAAAAAAAACACGAAACAAAACAAGGAAGAAAAAAACTCGCGTCAGGATCATCATTCACAAATATTAATTAGTTGTGTCTGGACGTAAGAGTTGACTTTAGACAACCTCTCCCTCCTAGACCTGAATAAAGGTCAGGTCGGAGAGATAGGGTGCCTAAAATATAATAATAAGGAAATGAAATGAAAAGGAAAACATTTTGATAAGGGATAATTTATTAAGGTATAAGGCTTTCGCGCGATTAGCTGAAATGGAATACAATGGCAGTAGCAGTATATGCTCATTTAGGTATATGCAAGACAAGACCCTTTGGCCTTTTTATATTCTTTGCGTGGATGTGGAATTTATGGCAGTTTTTTTAGGTAGCGCAGCCAGCAACATCCGAAGAGTGATAGCCCGTTTCAATTTCATGGCGATAAAAATTGCAAATTATTCCTTAAATTGGAGAATAATGGCTGAGGTGGGTGTGAGTAATTATTTTGAATATTTTTTTTTTTTTTTGAGTATTTGAGGATTTGAAAACTAAGCCAAAAAAGGGTATTCTTTGTTGTAAGTTTTGAGGATTTAATTTTCCTGGTGTAGCATTCAATTATAAAAGCCATTATGCAAAATTACATTCTTAGGGGATTCTTTTTTAACCATTTAAGACAGTAAAGGTTATTTAAATTTTTATCGAATTTTTATCATTTAACCCAATAAAACTGTTGAAACCTGGGAAAAGAAATTCTATTAATGACTTTATTCTACACTTCGTAGAACTCTAATACTTAAGATTCCGAATACCATCAGGATCAGTCACCACCCCCATTGAACTCTAACGAGTTAAGCTTATTAAGGAGCAGATTATGGATGTCAGCTCTCACGCGTATCTGATCGTTTAGTGTTCTCCAACATGCAAAAATGTGAGATTACAGAGGTCGTCCTTCAAATAGTAAAGCTTGGTCTTAAGAATTGTTGGTAAAGTGTTTCTATGGTAACTTAAGACTTTAATTTTTTTATTTTTTGCATCTGAGAGGCTTAAGCGGTACTGAACTTAGAGTCAGCTCACTTGTATACACATATCTACGCTCGCTATCATCAATGCTAGTGTTAGTGGTGAGTAAATAACGCCAACACAAGCACAAAGAGAACTAATATGAGGCAAAATAAAACAAAATATTAAAGAAAAAAAATTAAATTAAATTTAAATTAGCATTAACATCAACATTAATAGAAAAAAATAAACTAGAGAAAAATTACTAAGCAAAATGTATAAATAAAAAATTAAACTAGATTACAGCAATAGAATATCTACAAAACATGAATCATTCAGATTGTATTATTCGTTCTTAATTTTAATTTTAAACTATTTTTGCTGATGTTGAAATCGGAAATAAAAGGGTTGAACCTACCTACTCATGCGTGCTAATGGCTCATGCATGCCATAGTTAGCTCTGTGGTGGGAGCTCTATATTACGTAGCTGGTGAGTTCCTCCGCGATAGTTGAATCCCATGTGGGAGAGCGAGTCGGGAGCATCAATTGTACCGGCACCGGGTATTAATTCATGAAAAAATACTAAATCATTGCTGATTCTACTCAGAGAGAGGTTTTGAATTGAAGATTTAATATAGGCACGATTTTCATAAGGAGGGAGAGTAAAGGATCTTCCCAAGGAAGACCTTTCAAAGCGAAACATATGAATCTGTGCTGTATTGCTTCGATTCAAGATTTATGAATATTATAAAATCGTGACCACACCTGAAAAGCATACTCTAGATTGGTATTCATGTAAATGATGGCATTTTCCTATACCAGGAGTGATTTGATCGACCGTGGTTCCCTGGATCTCTCCTTTGGGCATGACAATACCAACTGAACCTGTCGTGTTCTAAATTTTCCAAGATGATTACTGACAAAAAGACTTCCATATCAGATGCTGTCTTCTTCCCTCTCATACTTTTAGTACATTGTCGAACATTGTAAACCATATGTGAGTGCTGGACGCACAGCCGCGGTGTTATATCTTTCCTTAAGCTTGATGAAAATTTTCCGATCACAAAAGATGGCGGAGTTTTCTCCCCACTTCATCTAACTCGACGCTTACTAGAATTGATGTCGTGATGTCGATTGATGTCCGTCATCACAAGATTCGTCTCAAAATTGATCGCAATTTCGTCGTCTATTTAAGTGTATACAATACAAAATACAATAATATCCTACCGGCTGCGCCATTTGTTGTATTTTTTCCTTACAAGTCATAACTCATAACCCAACCGCAACCATACCGGGACAAAACCCATGAAACTAACAAAGAACATCAAATGCCAACCATAACGGGACAAAACCCATAAGAGAAGCAAAGAACATCAAAACAAATATTTTTTATCAGTTTATATTTATCTCAGATTTATAATGTACAACATAAAGTATTGTTATTGTTCCCGGTTCTCCCTAGTCCTTAGTTTATTGAACGTCGCCTCCTGCTTCCTGCAGAATTCGGCCATCCGAATTTCCCGAGCCTTGGCCAATAACACCTTTTTATCTTTATCGGATGACAAAGCCACCAACCGATAAATCTCGCCCAGAGCACGCCTGACCCTTACCTTGTGTCCGCTTCTGTGTTTGCGGGGCACTGGTGGGGTCGGTGGTTGTGCACCCTTCACGACGTCTTGGAGGTGCCGTCGGCGGTATTCTTCCAGGGAGATAGGCTTCGGTCCCGCTTCGGGATTCCGTCGGATAGCTTCGGCAAGAGGGAATTTGGCGTCCGTGTGGTTACATTCAGTGTTCATTCTACAAACACCGAATTAATTAGAATCTTTCCTAATGTGGAAGGGATGGGAGTGGGGTAAAGGTACAGCATATTATTCGCAGCCTGCTGGGAGGCTAAAATGTAAGGCCCTTGGAGAGGCCGATTTGTTTTTATACTTACTTGGTTCTGATTTAATACTCCACACTTCAAATAATAGACAATGGTACAAAAATGTTCTTTTTAAGATGGACTTTATTTTCTGAGTTTCTGAAGAACTCGTTTACTGACAACTTCTTATCAATTGACTTACTTTACTAACATGATCTATTTTATATCTTATTCTACTTACGGAACTATATTTGGCCTCATGACCGCCAGCTGGTGTCGTCATTCGCCAGTCATCGTTTTTGTTTGCAGTCATCATTTTGTTTGCAGTCATCATTTTTGTTTGCAAACCACTGTGCCAATTGCATATATGGGCTGCAGGTGTTTCTTTTAAACCAATGTGTATTTGGGTCATAGTCGATTGGTTGTTTACTTTTTTGTATTCCCACAATGTCTTTTGTTTGACATGTGGGTCAATCAATCAATCGAACTATGACTATACAACAATAGTACCACATTTTTGACATTTCAGGCAGATAAAGTGAAGTAATAGCCCAAAAAGTAAAGTGTAAAGAAAATGAATTCGCTAGCGGAAATTAAATATCTACATAAGTTTTTTTTTGAAAACATAAATTTAGCATAATAAATAGTTAAACAGTTTTACTGTGAGTCAGAATACAGCGATTGTTGTTGGTGGTGCAGCAGTTTATTGTTAT